>QPKB01000010.1:27111261-27178020 GCA_003546025.1 Camphora micrantha
CGCACGCGCTCGCTTGCGCGTGCAAAAAGAGAGAGAGAGAGAGAGAGGGAAGATCACTTTCATGAACCTAGGTTCAATCAGCTATTGATGTATTTTTCTTGAGGTAAAGCGTAGGAAATCCCACCAAGGGCGACCATGCTACCCCTAAATTTCCAGTGTGAGTATATTTAGCCTCTTCATGAAGCCATAATGATGATGTCCCAAAAACAAGATGCCAACAAGCAAAGGAGCATAATATGGACTTATCCTTCCAACGCTAATATTGACACTTAAAAAATAATAAGTTGTATTACTTAGCCTGCAGATAATCGTTCTAGAGCCGAACCTATAGAAGACTCAAATCATCAAACATGATAAGCCTGAGGAGCAGTTTAGCATTTATCTCTGCATTCAGAGTGATTTCTAGTTTCAAATAGGTGCATAATAGAAAATAATTTATCTCCATTTTGGACTGATTTTCTTCCTACTCACTCAATTCCCTAATCGAGCAATCATTGCTCGGAAGTGAACTGTGCAAGGGTGTTTCAGTACTGCTAGCGATTCCAATTTCCACAAGATCCTCCAAATGCACAATGGAGGTAATAGCCAGCCATCTTTTTTTCCCATTCTTCGCTCCAAACTCATCATTTGATATATATCATGAAAGATTCCATGTAACATACTGTTACAATGCCAAGGACACTGCTAGCATCTTTATGACGAGAAATGCCATCATCTACAGAATGACTTTATGTAAATGATCAGCACAAAATAAAAGAAAAAATGCAGAATGATTAGGAGATGGAGAAAATGGCAGGAATACAATAACAGGTGCTTGCAAACCCACCCAATTGAGTGCCAAATTCGAAGTTTATTATTGTCCCAAACAGATATTAAGGGATCCTCCACAACAGATCATTAACTGCAGCAATAGAAGTAAATAAGTGCAAATAGATATCTTTGGTCGTTGATTCATTGAACAAAATCCTATTGTTCTGGTCTGTTGATTCAGATTGAACAAAATCCTAGCTGTTCTTACTGTGATGCCTGCTGTTAAATCCTCCTCTAAGGTTCTTTTGTGTTATGTTTCCGCGAATGTAAAACTGGAATCTCCTATTTGGCCATTTGTTAACATCATTATTCATTTTGTCACGCGCCTCACGCATTCATCCTTCTTGTAAAACAAGCAGTTTATATGGCACAACTTACAAGTTATTTAAAGCTGCATTGCAGGTCTGTAACTGTATAAATGCTTGACAATAGTATACATTTAGGACTGTTCACATTAAAAAAGGAATAAGAAGAAGAACAGAAAAAAGAGAGATCTCAGGTTTTTCTCATGGATCCAAGTAGCCACTTTTTAACTCAAAATCCTTCCCATTTGGAGAGAAATAAATCCAATGGGTTGATGCAATGAGTTGGCCTTGACTCTCCTTGTGATACAAACGATGCTCTAGCAAAAAGAAATACATCTTTTAAAGATTCTTGCCACTTTGTTGGCTTCCATCCTTCCTCTCAGATTCTGCTAATACTCTCAACAGAAAAAGGTCTGCAAATGTGGGCGAACCACAAGTTCCTTTCACAATCAAACAGTCAGTAGAGACTTTCTGCATTTGGGACATACATCACAATGCAAGTGGTCAGAGAAACGTGGAATGGTGTTTTTTTTTCTTTTTTTTTTTCTGTAGTCTTCCTCATATAAATGTTGACACCGATGGATTGAGAAGCATCATCAAAATGTTGTCTCCAATTCTTGCCAGTCCCCCAATGGCAACGGTCAACTCTTAACTTTTCTTCCCAACATATTCAAAATGAATAGTGATTTAGGGTTCATTCAAAGCATAGCTCTTAGATATGTGCCAGTGGTATGAAGAGTTAGATTTTGACTTACCACATAGAAAAACATTCTTCCCATTCCAATTCCCAGGTCAAGCAACAAGCAGCCTTCTCATATTTGTATGAAGTTGCAATATCATGAATCTAGAAAGTATAAAAATTGTCAAAATTGATAAGAAGCACAGTATGTGGCGAGTTTCAGACAATCATTTACAGTTTAACTTACTAAATTTCCATTTCATCATCTGAAATTTATCTCACCAAATTGTTCTAGTGCTCACTACTACTATGCCTTTGCAAGACTATTGCCAGCCAACCAATGATTGCCAGATAATATCTGACAGTCCATTGCTGCTATCCCATGACATTAGAAAATAAGTGGTAGTGAGGATGATATGTTCTCCGATCTATGCTTGTAAGAGAATAGTATGATGGAAGCATTTCACTTACACCTCTCCGACCCATGTATTCTGCAATGTGCCCACTCATTATGGCACCTATCACGGCTATATTGTCAATGTAGAAGCCCAAAAAGAGAATACTCTTGCGAAATAAATACTTATAAGGGATTTTTACCAGAAAAGTGTGCTTACATATGTATTTGGCCATTTTAAACACAAATACATGTATTTTTCCATTTTGGTGTTCGTACAGTCCTTTTGGACTCTTTTACCCCTCCCTTTGCTGATGACTTCATTCGATTCCCCCATATTTTTCCATCTTTCTCACTCTCCCGTCCCGCCATAGACCTTTCTCCCTCTCGCTGCCCTCTCCCTCTCTGCATGTCTTCTCAGACTTCTTTTATCTCCTTCCCTCCCGCGTCCTCTTCTTCCCTCTCTCCTCCCTTCTCACTTCCTCTCTCCCCTTGGCTCCTGCTCTCTCTTTCCCTCTTCCTTTCTGTCTTCACCCCAATCGGTGATTCCATTCGGATCATCTCACACCGGCAGCCAGCGATGTTCTCTCGTCGCCGTAGTTGATGGAGAAAATCCTGCAAATGAAAGAGGGTTTCTAGCCAAGAGAGGTGAGAACTTGCATAATCTCCATTTTTTGTTGTAGCATGTGCATGGGCACTCCCTGCATTCAATGCTCTGTTTGTTTGAATGTATTTCTAAGAATGGATCAATGGCCATTTGAAATCTAAAAACTGGAGCTTTTGTAATGCTTGGCTTCTCCATCCTGTAGTTGTTCTTTACTATTTGAATCTTGTTTGATTTACTTATTTGCATATGGGCCTCGATTTCATCATCTTGACAATTTTTGGCCTGTATCAACTTACCATGTTCTATTCCTTTAATATGAATGTATTGGTTTTGCAATTCAGCCGTGCATTTCTATGCGATAGTAAAAAAAAAAAATTTAGATATATGGTAACCTTTTCTGCTAAAATACTTGATGACAATTTTGGATTGTGCTGCTGTTCACTATTTAAAAAAAACAAATTAATATATGGTTGCGCTATTTGAAACCTAATTTTATACTTGTTATCTTTTTGGTTATGCTCTTTCTTGAAATGAGATTATGCATGAGAATGAGTATTTACGATTTGAGGGAATGATTAAGATAGAAGAGTAGTATGTATTGTTTTTTAGATGTTAAAACGTTAGTGAATTCTTACAATCTCTTTGAGATTGTGTGATTTCTTCATTACTTACTTGACACAGGCAACAACGACCGTAAGAAAATGCATTTAAATGGTTTATGGATTTTTGCCTTGTGGTTTACTCTATAAGCTCTCGTTGATAAAGTTAAGTTAGATTTAGATAATAAAACAAAATCCAATACTTGGAGATTTGTATATCCTTTTAAGTTTGGACAGGAAGAATTCGAATGTGTAGATTTCTATCTTCAATTAATGACAAGGGGAAAGAAGCTAATAGTTTTATGGATTGATCGAGCTATAGAGATTAGATAGTTGAATCTACACTCTTTACGCCCTAACCACCACCCCCCGAATCATTAGTTTGTAAGCCCCCCACCCCCCATCTTCTTCTATCCCTTATTGCCTCCTTCCTCAATCCAGTTATTTCCTTTTCCCCACTCGTTTCCTCATCGTCATCGAGGCTTCGCTCTTCTAGTAAATAATCACTTTGCTCATGTACAAGTAATCTTGATTGTCACTTACACAATGTCTAGCAATTTGACTTGTAGTACATTATCATGTGTAGAAAAAGAATGAGATGATACTACTCATGTTTACATCTATTTTCCGGGTTTGGTAAGCGAATCACTAATGACCGTTTTTAAAATAGTTGATAATATGAGATTACAAGCCTTTGGACTAACTAATATGGCTACATAAAGACGTTTAGAGTGTAGTATCAAATGAAATTTAAATCACTCATATTTACAATGGTAGTGATCATATTCTCATATGAATGATGTTGAGATGACAATATGGGTGAAGTCCGTAAGTCTTTTCCATTGCTTATGCATGTCATTATACATTCATTATCGTGTTGTTGTAGGATGCAAAAAATTTGACGAGAACCTAAAAATCACTGAAACGATATCGTTATCTTTCATTAGATTTGTTTTTCAATGTCTTAAATCTCCTTCCATTTAAATTTTCGTTTTCTGTTTCCTTTCGAACTTTTCCTTTGGTCTTGATTTGCTCCTATTAGTTTCTCTTGGGAATTGGCGTCTTGGGTTTTTGCCATGCATAGTAATTGTTTGGGTGATTTTTTGTTCTTTTCTGTCATGGGTTTTCCTGAAATTTGAAGTACCCATTAGAAATGTAGTCGTTCCCTATTTTTTGATGTCGCATCTCCCTGTTATTAACATTTCAATTGTAGGCCGTCAATACGATGTATTGAAAAGACATCGGTGGTTAAGATGCTAAAACCTGAAACTAAATCGCGTGACCTTATGTCAATTTTGGCTTGAGTTCAACTATAGGCTCATTACGCAATTCCAAGCATCAAGATGCTTTGGTTAACCTCGGTGTAGCACATGTCCCATAATAGTACAGCTCGAAATGTACATGGAATGGCTCCCACTAATAATATTGACGAAAAATATTCAGCCATGAAACTTGACGTCCCACTAACATATTTCTTGTTTGATTTACTTTTTTGGATATGGGGCTCGATTTAACCATCTTAACAGTTTTTGGTAGTATCAACTTCTCATGCTCTGTTTCTTTAATATAACTGTATTGGGTTTGGAATGCATCCATGCCTTTCTATGCGGTAGTAATTTTTTCCTAAGTTATAAAGTAACTTTTTTTGCACCGCTGATTGATAGTTATTTGTTATTGCATTGCTTTCCATCAATTTTTCAACTGATAAATGTATTGTTGCTATTAGAAACCTACATCTATACTAGTCTGTTGTTTTTTGTTAGGCTCTTTCTTGGAATGAGACTACATATGAGAATGAGTATTTAAGATTTGAGGGAATGTTTAAGATAAATGAGTAACCACTAAAAAAAATTTTTGGGTTGTTAAATGCTAGTGAATTCCTATGGGGTTTCTTCGTTACTTACTTGACATATGCAGCAACAACCATAAGTAACTACATTGACACGGGTTATGGATTTTAGCCTTGTGGTCTACTCTATAAGCTCTTTTCGACAAGGACAACTAAGATATATATAGATACTCAAACTAACTCCAATACTTAGAGATTTGTATATATTCTTTAAGTTTGGATATGAAGACTTTGACAGACGTAGATTTCTATCTTCAATGAATGGGAAGGGTTAAGAAGCCAATAATTTTATTGATCGAACAAGCTTTAGAGATTTGATTGCTGAATGAATAGTGTTTAAACACCCCCCCCCCCCACCCAAAATCATTTTCCCTCCCTTATTGCTTCGTCCCCTAATCCAGCTATTTCGTTTTGCCTACCTTCTATGTCATCATAATCAATGGCTTTTTTTAATCACAAAGTAATCACTTTGGTTATGTACATGTAATCTCGATGGTCATTTACACGGAATGGAGCAATTCCATTGCTAGTACATTATCACTTGTAGAACAACAGAGACAAATGAACTACTTTTGTTCCATCTACTTTTTGGTTTTGGTCAATGATTTACTATTGACACTTATTGCCTAGTTGATAATATGAGATTCCAAGGATTTGGTGTAATACATGAGCTACTAAAATACATCAATAGTGCAGAATCAAACGAGTTTTGGAACATACCTATAAATAATGATATATGATCTTGTTGTCCTATAAATGAAGTTGAAATTAACATCTATGTGAAGTTCGTAAGTCTTTCGCATTGTTTATGCAGCTCATTATACATTCATTATTGTTCTTCTGCATGGTGCAAAAAATTGGTGAAGAACTTATAAATTATTGAAACGATATTGTTATTATAAAATATAGAATAATCAAAATTTCCTTAAATCGTGCTTCCTTCTCATTTTTTTAGCATCTCAATATGAAGTCACCATGATTTTTCTTTTGGACACCAAAATTGGTAAGTAAAGAAAAAATTTGTGGTTACGATATCGTTATCAAAGAATAATTTCCTTTGCCTTTCTTCAGAGGTAGAGAATATCTTACAATGGAAATTTGGTTGTTGGGGGGTCTGCTTTGTGGATCAGGGACTAATTATTATTTTTTATTTGATGAACTGACTTGTAGGGTCAGCAAAAATGATATTTGATCATTTAGGCTTTGTGGATTAGAGACTGGTGATTTTTTATTTGATGAACTAATGAGTAGGGTGGAAAATTGACAGTATTTCAGAATTTAACATTAGTAATATGAGGACGGCTTAACGGTAAGGTTAAGAAAGCTATTGTATCGTTGGGTTATGGATACTGGGAATAGTAGCTCAGAATTTGATAAGAAAGATATCAGCACTAATCCTTAATAGAATTGCAATCGTTGGGTTATGGATTTCGTCCTTGTGGTTTGATATGTAAGCTCTCGTCCATAAGGTTAAGAAAGCTTTGGATACTCGATCAAAATCAAATGTAGAAGATTTGTATATCCTTTACCTTTGTAGAGGAATACTTTATATATGCATATCCACTCATCCATTGAACGGCAAGGGCAGCAAAAATGACGGTATTATGGATGGACCCCACCAGTAAGTGAGCTTTATAGATTTGATAGCTGAATCAATCGTATTTTTTTCAGGTGACAGATCTTAATCTGTCCCCTGTAAATTTGGAAGGAGCCTCCGCTGTTCTCAGAAGCCTTTCCAACGGAAAAAATCCCCTACAAGAAACCTGATAAACGGAGGCCATCACAGTGAGGCCATCACAATGAGTGTATGAGAAGAGAATGAGTGTATGGATGCTCGAAACTAGCTTTTTCTTGCCAAGGGCAATCTTTGAATATGCCTCTGGTTATATTACAAGTAGGAAGATTCATAACTAGATATATTTCAAGTAGGAAGATTCATAATATAAGTTCTAAAATGACAAAGTGCATACGATTGTTGTTCTATACTGTAAAAATTTTTGCTTCAAGGAGAATCAACTAACCCAAATCTAATAACTGAAAGTATGCAAAAACATCATCCAAACAATACAAGATTAATAATTACTATCATGAGTCAAGTGGATGATGAACAAAGAGTGAATGTGTACAAAAGACCGGTTAAGATTGTTTGACACTATAGTTCATTTTTTGGACAAACTTGCATCCACCTGTCTATGGATCGTGTTCCACCATGTTAGTTGTTGGAACCTTAATTGTTTTTTTCAGAGAACTTTCAGATGTTTCTCGCGGTGGTTCCTCATTTTTTTGTGACTTGTAGATTTTATAGTTCGGATGCAGTGTCTGGGCTATTCCCAAGTCACGCAATGCTCAGCATTATGATCTTAAAAAATGCACCCTTCTTTCATTTATTGCCTCTATAAAAGTCCAAAAAACTTGGTACTTGGTTCGTTGATGCACCATTTCATTAACCATGTTCGATTTTATTATTTTCTTGATTCATGTCTTTTTGGGCCTTTAACATCAGGTGCATTATATGTACATTATATGTATATGCTGAATTTACAAACAACTATGAAGATATACATTATATGTACATGCTGATTCATGTCTTGTTGGGCCTTCAACATCAGGTAGTCAAAATGGAATCAAGGTATACATTATATGTACATGCTGAATTTACCAACAGCTATGAAGGGAAGGAACTTTAAAAAACATGGCAATCTAAGGTTCGAATGCTGATTTGGAGGGTTTGAACCACCGCTGTTGCTGGAAAATGGGTCGAAAGTGCTCTTGATGGCTAGTTTGGACATTGGCAAAGAGGGTTCGAACCTTTGATTTCTCTGGAATAAGGCCCAGGAAGGGTAAAATTCGAAGGTTCGAACCCTTTATCCAAGGGTTCGAACCCTTGCGCACGTTGGAAATTGGCAAATGAATGACAAATTACAAAGGTTCGAACCCTCAGCTAAAAGGTTCGAACCTATGATCCCTCTGGAATTTTTATAATTATATGGAAAACAATATCGTTACGATCCGTTATAGCTTTCCTTTTATAACCTGCCGTCCGTCGAAGAGATGATCCTGGAAATCTATTGAGATACAAACTACGATGAGAAAAATGCTACCAGAAGTTCCAAGAAATGTACAACTTTAGCATATCATACCAACGAATTCGAAATACCTATTAGAAAGCATGTTATTCCCTGTTTTTTTATGTCACATTTCCATGTTATTGACATCCCAATTGTAGGCCCTTAATAAGTTGGAAGAACAAATACATCGGTGGTTAACATGCTAAAACCTGAAACTAAATTAGGTGGCTTTAGGTCATTTTTGGCTTGGGTTTAATTATAGGCTCATTACACTATTCCGAGCTTCAATTAAATTTAGTTAACCTTATTCTAACACATGTCCCACAATAGGTAAACCCAAAGTGTACGTGAAGTGACACTGTTGGCTAATAAAATTCTCCAACTTTCTGCTTTCACAATGATGAAAATACTAACCATTTGTGAATCTAGCTAGGAACAGCCCCAACGGGACTTCTATTTAGACTGTTTGGGTGTGAAAGTTTAGGCTGTACAACCATTCTTCAATTTCATTTGTCTAGTACAAATCAAGTTGATTCCAACAACATTTGGGCCATATTTTAACCAATTCTCAGCCTTTGTTTGGGCTAATTTTGAGCCCATTTATACCCACTATTCAGACTGTTTTGGTGTGAAAGTTTAGGTTGTTGGGCTTCCTGTTCTTGAGCTAATTGGATATAGAGTTTAACAACATGGTGGGCTCTTGTATTACACATATACAACTATTTAGCTCTTGAAACCTTCCACTTGTAAGAGCCCATTTGTGTTTGGAGGATTCTTTGTTTTGTGTCTAATTGGGAGGTTATGTCATCAAACCTTCTTAAATATGTAGAAACTTATTCTAGTTTGAAAATTTGATTGGTGTATTCAGAAGTTTCAGATTTACATAAGCAGATATCAAAAATGAAAAATATATGAAAAGTTGTTCTACTTCCATTTTGCAAAGAAGTAGTTGTTAATGCAATTACAAAACTAAAACACTCCAATTTCCTGTTTGCCACATCATGCTCTTTTAAACATGTTCAACTCATATGCTCTCTTTTAAATTTCAGGTATTGTTTCCAAAATACACGGATGTTGTTCACCTCGATCGAAGGTCATGCACATGCAGCAAATTGGATCTTCCTGGCATTCCTTGTTCACTTGGCATTTGCTCCAGTGATTGTTATTGAGCAACTTATATTGATGTTATCGAGCAACTTACCAGGAGGGAAACATATTTGATTTATATTTTGGATGTATTTTAGATAACTAGAGGAGAACATAATTTGTATATTTTGATGTATCTTCAATAACTAGAGAATAACTTATTTTGCCTCATGGTCATGGAATATTTTGCTTTAATGCATAGGAGCTCCCTTTACAGCAGATTCTTTTTCAAGGCCTTAAAGTTTCTGATTAGTGCTTGGAGGTTTGAAAACTCGGGACGTGTGGTTTAAGGGTCCCAAATCAGATCAATAATATGACATCCAACCAACACAATCAACAATTACGACTTTAAAGCCTTTTTCATTCATTTTTGTTGTCCAGCAATGAGACTGACCCTGACTATAAATTGAGATACATAAACAATGAAAAAATATCACAAATTTCACTTAGATTAGTGATTTTTGATTTTTTTTTTAAAACGATATCGTTAAGATCCTTTAGATTTTTCAACGAGATTGGCCCTGAGTATATATTAAGATACATAAGCAATGAAAAAAGCTAACGAATTTCACCCAAATTAGTGTTTTATAAATTTTTTGATAACGATATCGTTACGGTTCTTTAGACTTTTCTTTCCTCTCCAGCAACGACATTGGCCCTGACTACATATTGAGATACATAAACAATGAAAAAGACTACTGGAGGTTACCAAGAAAATTGAATTGCAAATATTCCAACAACGAAATCGTTACTGTCCTTTAGAGTTTTCAGTCTCAAATTTGTTATCCAGCAAGTTGATGGCCTCGATTTTAAAATGTGATATTTAAACAATGGGAAAGACTCATGGATGCTGCTCAGATTCATATGTCAGTATATTCATGTAAAGCAAGAAAACAACAGGAAGGTTCGAACCTTTGGGTATCTGGAAACTGGCTCAGGAAGTGCAAATTCTGCAAGGTTCGAACCCTCCTCTTAAGGGTTCGAACCTTTGTGCTTTCTGGAATTTGGCCCAGAGATTCCACTCATCGAAGGTTCGAACCCTCCTCTTGATGGTTCGAACCTTTGGGCTGTCTGGAATTTGGCTCAGGAAGTGCAGGTCTACAAGGTTCGAACCCTCCTCTTGAAGGTTCGAACCTTTGTGCTGTCTGGAATTCGGCCTAGAGATTCCACTCATCGAAGGTTCGAACCCTCCTCTTGATGGTTCGAACCTTTGGGTTGTCTGGAATTTGGCTCAGGAAGTGCAGGTCTGCAGGGTTCGAACCCTCCTCTTGAAGGTTCGAACCTTTCTGCTGTCTGGAATTTGGCCTAGAGATTCCACTCATTGAAGGTTCGAACCCTCCTCTTGATGGTTCGAACCTTTGGGCTGTCTGGAATTTGGTTAAGGAAGTGCAGGTCTGCAAGGTTCGAACCCTCCTCTTGAGGGTTCGAACCTTTGTGCTCCCCTGGAATTTGGCCTAGAGATTCCACTTCTTGAAGGTTCGAACCCTCCTCTTGAGGGTTCGAACCTTTGGGCTGTCTGGAATTTAGCCCAGGAAGTGCAGGTTTGAAAGGTTCGAACCCTCCTCTTGAGGGTTCGAACCTTTGGGTATTCTGGAAACTGGCTCAGGAAGTGCAAATCTGCAAGGTTCGAACCCTCCTCTTGAGGGTTCGAACCTTTGTACTATCTAGAATTTGGCCCCGAGATTCCACTCCTCGAAGGTTCGAACCCTCCTCTTGAGGGTTCGAAGCTTTGGGCTATGGAATTTGGCCCAGAAAGTTTTGGGCAGAACTGAAAGGCGGTTTTGCGACTAAGTCATTCACGGAAGGTGGGATGTTGTTCCTTGATGTAGAGTCAATCTGTAGGGCCCTAAAATATTGGATGCCATCGTGGCTTAAACTATAAACAGCGTCCAATTTTAGGCAGCAAGTTATAAGTCCTTAATTCATGCTCGAAAATGAATGCATTTATAAGGTCTGGAGATATTTCTGTTTTTCCAGGGGAGAGTAACCGTGGAAGAGTTCAGATCTAAACTAGAGCTTGCTTCACAATTTTCAAGCATCTGTGAAGATGGTGATTCTTCTACAGAGGACTTAAGTAAATTGTATGCTTTGCGCTGTATGTATGCTTCATTTGCTGAAATATATGAGAGAACCATTTGACTTTTTAAGTAAACTGGTTAGCACACATAGGCATAGCCAATTTAATTTATGATTTACACGTACAAGCATCACTTAAGTATTCACATGCATTATTGGAAGCTCTCTTGACCGTTGGGGAGGGCATCTTAAGCGAGCTTTTTACCATACAGAAGTTAGTATGTCATTATTCTTCTCATACATTTTACGTCAAATAGTTATTTCTTTTCTCTTATTTATATGTCCTGTATTGCTCACATTTCTTACTTGCTTGCAGGTTGGAGAAATTACTTATATGCTTGCAAATATGTTTGCTTTACTTTATTCCAAAGGATTTGGTACTCCAGAACTAAATTTAGGATTATTGACTGAATGTATCCAAAATTGTTGCGGAATCTCGCCAGTTGGATACAGTTCTACTTACAATTGGATGGATTCGTATGCATATTAGATGGATTCAAGCAAATAGTTGTCTCCGGAGTTCTAATTACATCAATTCTCAGAAAAGTGCATACCACTGACATTATTGTAAAGTGATTGTTATAGTCAAGCAACGAGATTGAACCTAAATGTAGAATGAGATACACAAACAAGAAGCATAGGGATAACAATCATTCTCAAAATTGAGGATACATCCAAAATATAAATTAAAATATGTTCTCCCCTGGTAAGTATTTTCAACATTTCAAATCTAAACAACGATGTGGACAAGTTGAAGTTATATCTCATCCAAAAAATGAGAAAAATGATGATTCATCCTCTTGGAGGTGGATCTCTACATTTCAAATCAATTGACCTAATTTTTTGCCCAGTAGTGTGAATGAGACCTTCCAATTCAAACACCACCCATTGATTTCCATGCCAATTTGATGGGAGTCCATCTAAGAATGGTTTATTCGGAGGAATTGGATTCCATCACCCCACATTTTAGTGATTGTACATCTTAGTTTCCATAAATGAACCTATCCATCGAATTCGAGAGAGCATGCAAAACTCACTCCAAATCAGCACCCACTGTAACACCTGAGATTCAGAGAACTATTACACTACCTGGACTCAAAATTGATGATTACAACATCGAAAAAGAGAACCCAATCAGAAAAAAAAAATTAATTTATTGAGCTGATTACAACACCAAGAATGATAACACAACCAAGAAAAAAATTCCATTGCATCCCCAATTATTGCTAGAAAGCCACACTACTGTTTTAAGCCACAACACAACATGAATTGCTTACAGTTTGTTACACAATTTTCATCCAGCTAGTCATAGTTTTACTGGAAAAAAGACCTCCAAATCTGAGATATGATTTCCATCGTGGTTCCTCATCTGAGCAAGATACAGGTGGATGGTATTGCCATAAATTCGTAACTCCATATTTTTGCTAGTAAACCTTAATGCACATTGGCTTGACCATGTGAATAAGTTGGCAAAAACCTTGAACTGTAATCAATTTCTTCCATTGACAATAGGCAGGCAATCGTCAAGTTTAACCTGCATTTTTGAGGCCATGACTAACTACATAGAAACCATATTGCTTCAATGGTTGATATAATTGTGAATGCTTTAGTCATCATCCTCATCCTCTTGATTAGTTGGATGGTTGAACTTTTTAGCGTGATACATCTCAGCAACCTGAAAATGATTTAAAAGAACATTAGAGTTTGTTATACAGAACGATGATAAAAATTGTGCAGGCTGAATGAATGACCAGCAAATAGTAGATTTTGCTAAACCTGTGCGAACACCTGTGATTAGCATTTATATGAATCCAAGTAAGATATTGATACATTGAACATGTTAGAAAAAATGCAATTGACTTCAGAATTTGAAACTTTAACATGTAAAATAGTTGCACAAACATTTCAGCTGTCCTAATAGCAATGTAGAGAGTTACAAAAGAGATCTTGTAATTAAGGATGTAAAAGGAAATCTGATTCTAAAAAAATCCAACCTTATTACCAAAAGTGTCAATTCACAAAGCTGAATTATAAAATCTCACTAATCAATTAGGAAATTTCATGTGTTAGGATCTCTACCATTCAATGGTATAGAGACCAACTTATCCAAACCATATCAAAGTGGTCCATTAGGTCCATGACATTCTTGAACACTTACGAAGAGCTCTACACTGGTTAGTTTCTAAAGCTACCATTCCACTAAAACAGACCTTCCAGAAACTTATTAAAATCAGTCAATAAATCAGCCAATAAGTACAAATCAGTCAATAAATGGTTGCAACCATTTAGATTCTCACATTAAAATTAGATTTATTGCAACTTCGATTCCATTAATCAGCTTCCCCTATAGACAATGTCATATCCACCCTGTCCAATCACATTTCCAATTTGGTTTCAACTCCTGCAGAAAATTATTCGCAGTTCAATGGAGTCCTCTTTAGCATAAATCATAGACAACATAAAGGATTTCCAATAATCTCATAGCTTCATTGCACAGTGAAGTTTGTCGTAAAAGAACATTAATGATATTCTGAGAGTTCTTGTTGTCAATCCTATCTAATTTATGTTGCGAGTACTTGCCATAATTTGGTAATGCACCCTTCTTCTTACCACTGCAGAGGTTGAATTCTTGACTAGTGTAACAAGTAGTTATCATCTCTATTTCACATGCAGTTTTATAAAAAAAAATTGCACAGTAAATTGCCCATCACCATCATATGTGAAAAGTAAAAGGTAGTAAGCCTTCAAGGAGTGATCTTCTACAAATTTATTCCAGCCATCCTATAGATATGTATCTTTACCCTTTTATTTAATTGAACATACCAAATGCGGCCATCAGGACCCTTTAGTTGGGCTCCTTGGGATGAATCAATTACATTGTGCTTCATGAAGGCTGGTGGTAATCGCTGCAATACATAGAAATAACAAAGCTGAATCATAGAACCAAGTACAAGATAGAAAGGGTAGCAAAGGGCAGTGAGCTTAATCTCTGAAGAACAATGATAAATTAGAACTAGAAAACTGGAATCAGTGTGAACAGAGCATCACCAAGTGCTATTAATTTTCATCATATGACATATTATCCCTTCCTTTCGCTATCAGCAAAATAAAATGCTAAAAGTAAAATTACCCAAAGGGAGTTTGAAAATAAAAATAGAAAATAAAGTTTCTTGAGGACATTGCCACATTCACTTAAAAAGAAAGTTTGGAAAACTTTCAATTCTTTAACCAGACTTGTAAAATTTTTTTTTTTTTTTTTTTTTTTTATGTTAGTGGCTACACACATCTAATAGAAGTTTTAAACTTGCATCAATAAAAAATAATAGGTGACAAACAAATCAACAAATAGCCTCTGGGAAAATTTTCCAAATTATAAATTAAACGAGAACAAACACTTCTGTCCTTTTTCCAAAAACAAACCTCCTTGTGTCCCTACACATTACTTCCATAATATAAGAACCTTAAGATGATGCTAATTTATGCAATTTTTTCTCTTGAGAAGTCCATCTCAGGATACTGCAAAAACAAAATTGGTATATCAGATATTCTGCAGCATATAGGTTCACGAGACAAACAAAACATAAAAACATACACAAAAAATTGGATTTCTTAAAAAACGACTCCATATCCAATCCAAGCACCAAAACGCCAATAATTAGGGAAGTTACCTCAGCCATGAACTTTTTAAGCATCTCTTGCTTTTGTATCTCATCACTGGTTGGAAGACCCATGGACTTTTGCCGCTAGTCATACTGCAAGCCCATCATGGGTGTTCAATTACACATAACACATGCAGCACATAAAGTTAAACCCGACTAATTATCATGACACGGCACAAATACGGTAGAATGCTGATAATAAATCTAGGCAAGCCTATCCACAATCCATAATAAATCGAAGTTTCCCCAAAATCTATCAAAGTATCAGCCAAAATCATACACGAATCTTGATGGGTTTTTCCGTTCAATGATTATAGAAATCAATTCGAGCAAGAATAAGTAAAAACCAACGTAATTGAGGACGGGAATCCATTGAAAAGAAAGGGGCTAATGAAGAAGAAATTCTACCTTTCTCTTTAAAATGTGAGGTGGTTTGAAAATTTCAGTCATTCCAACTGTACCCACATCTTCTGGGTAAGAAAGCTTCACTTCAAAACCCAAAGACATGGCCTTTTCTTCTGCAAAATCCTCCAACGACTTCTCTTCTCTTCTTCCAAGAGGGAGAGGGAGCGAGCAGAGAACACATGCAGAGGGAGAGGGAGAGAGCAGGGAGAAAGAGAGAAAAAAAGAGGGAGAGGAAAAATGGGGAAGAAAGAAGAATCGTTTGGCCCTGATATTGATTTAGAGGTGGGTTTTGTGACGACGTCGTTCGGCAACTTCAGGGGTAAAGTGGTCCAAAACTCGTGTACGAACACCAAATATGGTATTTTGGTGTATTTCTAACTAAATCAGGCTAATACATATTTAGCAACACTTTTTTGGTAAAATTCCCTACTTATAAATCTGTAAGTAGATAAAAATTAGTATACTTGACTAGTTTGTGACAAACAAGTTTAAACAAAGGGAATGAATGCAATTGGGACTTCTTATTGGATCTAAATAAAGTGACAGTAATCAAAAACTCTGGACACCACAATTTGGTGTCAATGAGTTGTCAAGAATTCAAGTCATTTAACTCAAACACAGCCTAATTTTAACACTAAGTCAGGTCTATTAAGAACAATATTATTATATTCCTCTGTTTTTCTATGCTTTAGAATATTACTGCATGTTCTACCACCCTGACTCTGACTATACACGCTTCGAATTTTAGTTCATAGTAAGTGATGGGAACCTTTAATTTTCTTCTTTCTTATTGTAATTGCGTTGCCTTAGATGAATGAGGATGATTCAGTAGATTTTTTTTTATTGACAAAACCATTTCCACTAAAACTCATGATATTGCACAAAGCTTATGTCTGACGCAGCACATTATGGAATGAATTCAAACAATAAAAGGTGGAGAATATACAAACATACATAACAGCATACTTAACAAGTTTGGTCATCCTGACCTACATGACAACGGAGGTAATGTTCGAATAAAAAGCTTCTTAAGAGACACAAATGCTTCCCACAGGCAACCAATGCAGCATCATATCTCTCTAATTGACATCTAGCACTAGGGACTAGTTAGGGAGCCCAACAGTTGATAAAAATAAAATGCACTCCCTCTGGTTCTACAATCCAGGATCCACACCTACAACCACCTAAATATTCACTTTGGTTGCTATTTTTTCTTGACAGGCGTGCACAACAAATTATAGAAATATCTTCTACTAAAACTGCAGAATTTCTCTCACTATTGTAATTCTGATTGTTTCTAATTTTTAGGACTAAATTTTAAAATCATGGATCATGGCGCTGAATGAATTGCGAAGTAATTTAGCTATAAAATAATAAGAATGGTATTGAGATGTTACAGTAATACTTTCATGAAATGGCACATTTTAGTGCATATAAGTGACTACAAAAGTTATGAACAAAGGAGAATGCAAACCTACTTCAGACAAACTGAGTCCTAGGTCATTCATGATTCCCCGTTGTGTAGGTGATGAATATCCCACCTGCAAGCATACAAAAATTAGTTGAAAAACATTCCCATTCCCTATCAATACAATAATAATAAGTCATGGAAAACAATAACACAGCTATAGTAATAAACTATCATCATCATCATAAGTCTTATCCCATCAAGCTCACTTTGTCCGCCTTTTGGGTTATGGTTATACCTTTTAACTCAAACCTATTTAAAGCCGTGTTCTCCATAACTACAAAATACATTATCTTTCCAAGTTACTTCACATTCCCGAACCATCTCAATGACATCCCTTGATTTATCTTCCATTAGTACTACTAGAATAAAAAATAAAAATGCCTGTATTGCTATAATATTTTCTATTATTATTTATTATCATCTACCACCATCATCATTATCTGAGCTTTGTTGTCGGCTACATGAATTCTAAATCTCCAATTCCGGTCTATCTTGGCCCAAATCCTTCCCAGCCAACGGGGCTAGGACCCAACAGAGAGCCTGCAAACACACGGGAAGACAGTCCACTCATGTGGGATTCGAACTCAGGGCAGTCAGGTAAGAACTGACGCTCCTTACCAGTTGTTCTTGTTACTGTTTGTTATTATAATTATCATCATCATCTTCATTATCTAATGCGAGCCATTAATCTAATACGTCACATTAGATAATGAAAAGTAAATTGGCTGGAGCATTGGATTTTATTTTTAAACGCCTAGATGCATGGCCCACTAATGTTCTGTCATACTTATCACAAACCAACTAAATTTCTAGTTTCAAAAGGGTTGGGACCCAGTAAACTCTAAGGGCTATGCACTTTATCAGGCTTGAATCTAGGACCAATTTCTTATCATGCTGTGATTGGACATGATATGGCTGGGCCTAGCTCTGTCCATAGACAACCTTGAACCTTGCATTTCAGTTGTTACACTTCAAACTTCGCCCCACCCTACATACTAAACCAATTGGGCCAGAATTTCTGCCTGTGTTTCAGTAAGCCCTCAATAAGAAAAGTTTCACATCATGGCGCAGCCCTACCCATTTATTTACATGATGATCTAAAAACCAAGTCGAGATCTTAGTTCAAAAACTCAGAAATATAGCTCAGCTCTTAAAGCTTGACCGAGTTAATGAAGTGTTGACTGAGTTTTGGCCGAGTCAAATGAGTCTTGATCGTGTTGACCTGAGTGAGGCCAAATCTAAACCGAGTTTCTCACCGAGCACTTAATTTTTGTTCTAAGCCATGTAACTCGGTCCAGAGTTTTACCGAGTTTTAGAGCTATAGCCCACTAATAACAGCCTGGTTTAACTGTTTATGGGGATTGATGCATACAAATTAATTAGTCCTTTTAGAGACGGTTGCAATCTGAATTATTAGTCTTTTATGTTAAAATACTGTCTTAGCTACCTAACTCCTTTCTGCTTCTTGTCTAAGAATGATGGATGACCATGAATGAATGAATGAATGAATACAGGAGGTGATTGCAAGACTGTCATGTTTGTTCAGATCAGCCCAAATTCTACAGATTTAGGGGAGACGATGCTCACTCAATTTTGCAAGTCGAGTTCGGGGAATCGAGCATGGTCCTGCTCAGAAGCAATCAGACCATGGTGGATATTTCAAATACAAACAGATGGTAATGCTATGCCATTTAAACTTTCTTGAATAACAAAAACACAAAACAAACCAAAACAAAAGCTAAAGAGTTCATATGACATTCAAATTTGTAGGCGGAGAGGCTGAGGCAAGACGACAAGGACGAGAAGGAATCAAGGAAAATGCAGGACAGCTTGCAGATGCTGCAATTAAAATTTGCTGCACGCGAGCAGCTGTGCAGAAACCTTCAAGAAAAGGTATACATTCAAGAAACCTCCAATGAAAGCTTTCTAGGTTTTGACATTATTTTACGCACTAGGCGTGTTTTTACTCATGGTTTTATCATGTTTGGAGAGCCAATAGCAGATGAGAGGAAAGCCTGACTCCAACAGGAAAACAGAGCTCCTAAGGAGCAGAAGGGCCTAGCTGAGAAAAGGCAACATTTGTTTCCCTCTAAGCCGAACCGGCATGATTCTAATAACACCTCTGATTGTCACAAGCCCAAATTTAGCTCTCGTAGTAGTACACTCAACGATTGGATTTGTCATGTCACATGTGTAAAGTTGTGGCCTATTTAACGATAGATGGGCAGTCATTGGGAGCGTTGGATACAAAAAGAATGGGCCTGGCTTAAAACTTTTAGGAGGAAGAAAGTATCTTTGAATCATCAGCCACAAATTATCAAGAGAGAGAGAGAGATCGATCTTTTAGGCTAACAGAGGTCTAGTCTGTGGGTTGGATTTGTCATGTGCAAAACATGTGGCCAATTGTTAATTCATCGGGGATAGAGTCATTGGAGACCTAGCCTGTAGGGCTCATCTGCCATTCCCTCTTGATAAGTACACAAAACTGTATTTTATTTGTATTATTTTAATTAGATTTATGGACTTATGCAGGGTAGTTTCATCAATTTGCATTGGATTTCATAAAATCATGCATTTAAGTAATAAAGGTTTAATTCATGTCAATATCCTTCAAAAACACAATGGTTTTGAGCCCATCATCTTACTAGGAAGAGTTATGGTAGATGAATATAATATGAGTTCTAGATGAATATGATATGAGTTCTATAGCATGAATCCAAAATTAACAGAAACGAGATAACAGGATCCGAATTCTATAGCACGAATCCAGAATTAACAGAAACACCTCTTGCAAGTTGAAAAAAAAAAAAAACAGAGACTGTAAAACAAAGAATTCTTCTTGTAGCACCACCCCTTCCATCAACCCAAACGAGGAGTGCCGAATACCGTCTTAATCTGCAAAAGTAACACTAAGTTAAGAAGAAACGAAAATCAGGAACATATTCAATAACAGTAAGTTATATCACCTTCAAGTTAAGCGTAAAAGCAGCAAGTTTTAATTCAGCAACTTCAATTGAAATAGGAGTTCGTGCCCATTTCTTGTTTACATCGTTATAGTTGATGATTGGAGTATCAACCTGCCAGCAAAGCAAAGTTAGTGAGCATGCTCTCAAAAAAATAAAAAAAATAAAAACAAAAGTTCTATGTTACATACCAGTAGTAAGTCACCCTGGCAATGCGTTTTAATGAAGAAAGATGACTAATATGAGTGGTAAAAAGAATCAAAATACAGAACATTTCTCCTCTGGTTTAAAACTCTATATCATGAAATAAAATTACCTTGCGGGGAGTGTAACCAGAGGCGGACCCAGGATTTTCGTTTAGGTGGGGCTAAACTTTAGCTAGAATTTTTTCACATCAACAATAACAAAAGAAAAAATGTATTCCATGTAAATGGATGCAAAATATTTAACTATATCAACTTAATAGATTTCTTGTTTGAAATGAGGACTATTCATTTCTCCAAAGTTTACAGTATAAGAAAAGTATACTGAAAACAAAAGTCTCCCAAAAAATGAGGGCAAACCAATCATTTCCAAAAAGAAAGGGTTCACAACCTCCAAAAAATTCGGTTATCAATTCGAAGAAAGAAGTATATATTAATGATTGGACATCAACTAATATACACTTCTCTCATCAAAAGTCATTTCAACCCCAAAATAAAGTTTTTTACAATTGCCCTCTACTGCTATTCATGTTTTGAAAGCGTTGCATGATCATCTCATCATCAATGCTATTGAATATGTCCTTTTCGATATACACAAGCAAACAATCATTCATCCACTCATATTCCATTCGATTGCGCAGTCGTTTCTTAATGATTTTCATAACAGAAAATACCCTCTCAATAGTAGCAGTGGCAACTGGTAGGGTTAGCGCTAATTCCAAGAGCAAATAAATTAAGAGATATGCAATGTCCCTTTTTGTTTCAACCATCTTCTAAGCAAGGCCGCTAATTCCTTTCACTCCAAAAAACTTACTATTGGTGCGCATATCAGTGATATAAGTCGAAAGCTGACTATCAAGTCTCACTCGATCTAAGTCCGAAAAATCATTTGGATATAATTGAGAGAGCCGGATCAAATTTTCCTTATCGAAAGCAGAGAATTGATCTCTTGGATCCAAGCATGCCACATAAAGAAGCAACTCGATGTTCACCACATTAAAGCGGAAGTTGAGCTCTTGAAGTTGCAAATCAATAGTAGCATAGAATACGTCGACTCGAAAATGATGGAGATTGGTCAATTCAGCTTTACGTCGTGATAGCTTTTGTCCAACAAACATATCATTCATATTGGGAATAATGATTTCATAATTATCACAAAATGAATGGACTTCAAATAGGAGAGAATCCCACCCATCGTCTCTCACCATTTGCAATCGTTGCTTCGACACTCTCACTAGTTCCATGGCCGTGATAATATTTTGATCTTTTCGTTGCAATAACTTTGATAATTCATTGGTGATCCCCAATATATCTCTCATCAAATGCAATTTAAATGCAAAATCAAAATCATCCAATACACTCAATAAGTTAGTGGTAGAGCCCTTGTGTTCACTCCTACTATCATCTGAGATAATTTCAAACACATCAACCACTGAGGAGAACATGAGTAGCAAGTTAATCAATGTATCATGATGCGAGCCCCAACGTGTATCTCCCGGCCTCTTGAGGCTAGTCTTCTTATTCAAACCCCGTCCACTTTCAAGTTTGCCCGAATCGAGAGCATCAATGACTTTAGCAGCTTGTATATTTTGGAACATGTCATGACGTTTGCAAGAGCCTCCAACGACATTCAACACCGTAGAAACCGACTCGAAGAAAGCGTCGATTAATTTGTTATCTTTTGCAACAGTAACGAGTGTCATCTGAAGCTGATGTGCAAAACAATGAACATAGAATGCTGTGGGATTCTCATTCTGAATGAGCCTTTGCAGTCCATTAAGCTCACCCTTCATATTAGCAGCCCCATCATAACCTTGCCCACGCAAACTTGACATGCTCAATCCATGCCTGGAAAATATCGCTTCAATGGCCAGCTTAAGTGATTGAGCTTTAGTGTCTGCAACATGTTCAATGGCTAAAAAACACTCAATCACACATCCTCGCTTATCCACATAGCGTATAACTACTGCCATTTGCTCCTTGATAGAGATATCCCTAGATTCATCCACCAAAAGAGAAAATGGTGCATCTCCAAGCTCGAAAATGATAGCTTGAGTGGTTTCTATGGCAGCCGCATTCACAATGTCTTTTTGAATCTTAGGGGAGGTCAATTTTAAATTCTCAGGAGCATTTTCTAATACAACTCTTTTAATAACTTCATTATGATTGGCAAGTACTTGCAATAGCTCAAGGAAGTTACCCATATTGTTTGAATATTGTTTGAATAATCTAATACAACTCTTTTAATAGTTTCATTATGATTGGCAAGTACTTGCAATAGCTCAAGGAAGTTACCCATATTGTTTGAATATTGTTTGAATATTCTAATACAACTCTTTTAATAGCTTCATTATGATTGGCAAGTACTTGCAATAGCTCAAGGAAGTTACCCATATTGTTTGAATATTCAGATTTATCATGACCATGAAAAGGCAATCCTTGGCGCAAAAGAAATCTAACAGCAGCAAGTGTTGCTTTCAAACAGATTCGATAATCCGTTTGAACTTGACTTGATTGCTTGATAATAATCGTCTCAATGTGTTGCTTTTGATTCAATAAGTTCTGATACTTCTCATATGCTTGATTATGAACACCATTCGGGCCTCCCACATGATTTTCAATTCTTTCTTTTTTCCTCTAACTTTTAAATCCTTGAGTTATAAAAGCATCATAACGTGTTTCCTCCCCAAAAAGATAACAACACATGCAGAATGCAGCATCTTTTTCTATGCTGTACTCCAACCAACTGTCGTAATCCTTAAACAAAAAAGGATTAAATCGCCTCTTATCTTCTCCACACCTCGTATAAGGAAACTTATGGTCACGAGGCTGACAAGGGCCCTTTTGTAGATATGCTCTTTGCACTTGGTACCTATCCATAGGATGAGAGCTTGAGATTGGATTCCGTAACCCAGGAGCTGCGGGAAGATTAGTCAAGTTAACCTCGTGAGATTGGATCCTGAACCGTCGAAGCCTCGAAGGAAGAAAGTAGGTCACTAGGTCAGAAGAACTGTAGACTGGGCGAAGAGCTGAAGAGGGAAAGTCGAAAGAGCCAGAGAAGATTTTGGGTTTTTTTTTTTTTTTTCCGTTCTGCCCTTTTGACCTGGGGCGAGTGTTTTAATTGATGTGGGGTGTGGGCCAAGGGCCAATACTATTGAAAAGGAATTTGGAATTGGACGTGGGGCGACCTTGCTCACGAGGTTAACTTGACTAATCTTCCCGCAGCTCTTGGGTTACGGAATCCAATCTCAAGCTATCATCCTATGGATAGGTACCAAGTGCGAAGAGCATATCTATAAAAGGGGCCTTGTCAGCCTCGTGATCATAAGTTTCCTTATACGAGGTGTGGAGAAGATAAGAGGCGATTAATCCTTTTTGGTTTAAGGATTATGGCAGTTGGTTGGAGTACAACATAGAAAAAGATGCTGCATTCTGCATGTGTTGTTATCTTTTTGGGGAGGAAACACGTTATGATGCTTTTATAACTCAAGGATTTAAAAGCTAGAGGAAAAAAGAAAGAATTGAAAATCATGTGGGAGGCCCGAATGGTGTTCATAATCAAGCATATGAGAAGTATCAGAACTTATTGAATCAAAAGCAACACATTGAGACGATTATTATCAAGCAATCAAGTCAAGTTCAAACGGATTATTGAATCCGTTTGAAAGCAACACTTGCTGCTGTTAGATTTCTTTTGCGCCAAGGATTGCCTTTTCATGGTCATGATGAATCTGAATATTCAAACAATATGGGTAACTTTCTTGAGCTATTGCAAGTACTTGCCAATCATAATGAAGCTATTAAAAGAGTTGTATTAGAAAATGCTCATGAGAATCTAAAATTGACCTCCCTTAAAATTCAAAAAGACATTGTGAATGCGGCTGCCATAGAAATCACTCAAGCTATCATTTCCAGCTTGGAGATGCTCCATTTTCTCTTTTGGTGGATGAATCTAGGGATATCTCTATCAAAAAGCAAATGGCAGTAGTTATACGCTATGTGTGATTGAGTGGTTTTTAGCCATTGAACATGTTGTAGACACTAAAGTTCAATCACTTAAGCTGACCATTGAAGCGATATTTTCCAGGCATGGATTGAGCATGTCAAGTTTGCGTGGGCAAGGTTATGATGGGGTTGCTAATATGAAGGGTGAGCTTAATGGACTGCAAAGGCTCAATCAGAATGAGAATCCCACCGCATTCTATGTTCATTGTTTTGTACATCAGCTTTAGATGACACTCGTTGCTGTTGCAAAAGATAACAAATTAATCGATGCTTTCTTTGAATCGGTTTCTGTGGTGTTGAATGTCGTTGGAGGCTCTTGCAAACGTCATGACATGATCCAAACTATACAGGCTGCTAAAGTCGTCGATGCTCTCGATTCGGGCAAACTTGAAAGTGGACGGGGTTTGAATCAGAAGACTAGCCTCAAGAGGCCGGGAGATACACGTGGGGGTTCGCATCATAATACATTGATTTACTTGCTACTCATGTTCTCCTCAGTGGTTGATGTGCTTGAAATTATCTCAGGTGATAGTACGAGTGAACACAAGGGCTCTACCACTAATTTATTGAGTGTATTGGATGATTTTGATTTTGCAATTAAATTGCATTTGATGAGAGATATATTGGGGATCACTAATGAATTATCAAAGTTATTGCAGTGAAAAGATCAAAATATTATCACGGCCATGGAACTAGTGAGAGTGTCGAAGCAACGATTGCAAATGATGAGAGACAATAGGTGAGATTCTCTCCTATTTGAAGTCCATTCATGTTGTGATAAATATGAAATCATTATTCCCAATATGAATGATATGCTTGTTGGACGAAAGTGATCACGACGTAAAGCTGAATTGACCAATCTCCATCATTTTCGAGTCGACGTATTCTATGCTACTATTGATTTGCAACTTCAAGAGCTAAACTGCCGCTTTAATGTGGTGAACACCGAGTTGCTTCTTTGTGTGGCATGCTTGGATCCAAGTGATCCATTCTCTGCTTTCGATAAGGAAAAATTGATCCGGCTCTCTCAATTATATCCAAATGATTTTTTGGACTTAAATCGGGTGAGACTTGATAGTCAGCTTTCGACTTATATCACTGATATGCGCACCAATAGTAAGCTTTTTGGAGTGAAACGAATTAGTGGCCTTGCTCAGAAGATGGTTGAAATAAAAAGGGACATTGCATATCCTTTAATTTATTTGCTCTTGGAATTAGCGCTAACTCTACCAGTTGCCACTGCTACTGTTGAGAGGGTATTTTCTGCTATGAAAATCGTTAAGAATTGACTGTGTAATCGAAAGGAAGATGAGTGGATGAATGATTGTTTGCTTGTGTATATCGAAAAGGACATATTCAATAGCATTGATGATGAGACGATCATGCAACACTTTCAAAACATGAAGAGCCGTAGAGGGCAATTGTAAAAAACTTTATTTTGGGGTTGAAATGACTTTTGATGAGAGAAGTGTATATTAATTGATGTCCAATCATTAATATATACTTCTTTCTTCGGGTTGATAACCGAATTTTTTGGAGATTGTGAACCATTTCTTTTTGGGGATGATTGATTTACCCTCATTTGTTGGGAGACTTTTGTTTTCAGTATACTTCTCTTATACTGTAAATTTTGGAAAAATGAATAGTCCTCATTTCAATCAAGAAATATATTAAGTTGATATAGTTAAATATTTTGCGTCTATTTGCATGGAATACATTTTTTCTTTTGTTATTGTTGATGTGAAAAAATTCTAGCTAAAGTTTAGCCCCACCTAAACGAAAATCCAGGGTTCGCCTCGGAATGTTACCATTCAAAAAAAAAAAAAAAAAAAAAAAAGATTAAGCTTCCCTAAAACTCATTTGGCTTGCCATTTTAGAATCCTCAGGTCCGAGAAGAATGGTACATAATGTTGTTTAACTATAGGGGTGCAATTTCCATTTACATTTTCCTGTTCGTTTTCTTAGTTTGCTTGTATGCTGTTAAAGAACCAGAATGTTGCCATCTAATTTATTGTGCTTTGCTGCTTCCCATGGATCTCGTTGTAGAGTTGCAATATAGATTTTTATGTTCTTCTAGATTTCTGCATTTTCCCCTCTGATATTAGTATTTTGTCATGGATTATTTTGCATGGATGGTGCCTATTAGTAATTGTCTTGTCTGACTACCATTTTATCTTACCAGAGAACTTGGGGAAGCGCGTAGTTGGCTACCATATCGGACCATGTTGGTATGTTGCCTTGTTAAGCTCCATGCATTTGTTTTAGGCTCTTATTACATTAAGGGCACATTTTTGCAACAAATTTTTCGCAGAAGCAGAACGTTCCTTTCTTCTAACATGGGTTTCCTCTTTCGCAGCTTTACACAAATGAGTCCTAAAGAGTTTTTCTTTTCTTTTCTTTTCTTTCTGAGCAATAACCAAATCAAATTTTAACCAAATCAATTTTATGAGAAAGGGCATGTACAAACTCAGGCTCCCATGAAGGAAAGAGTGAACAATAAAGTTAAAGGGAAAAACATAATACACTAACAACTTAAACCATGTATAATAATTATAAAATAAAAAAAAACTTTCCCCGTTGGCCTCCACTGTAAGCAAAGAGTTTTTGACTCCTTCTGCTTTTCAAATATGGAGGTACCTCCTTATAGAGGTCTATGATCTCCCTAAGTTTGTTGAAAGAAACTGTCAAGGTCTAATTGCTTTTAAATTAAAATAGTTTAAAAAATGCATCACTCAAATTGTACCCTGCTAATATGGGGTTGTGAAGGATTTACCAATGAATATACCTTTAGGTTGAGGGTTCGAAACTGCATTACCATACTGAGGCTACAGGGGATTTACCCGACTCCTCTTGGACCCGTATGGATTATTTTGGCTCAAAGGGCTGGGTCACTCTCCGTTATATATATATATATATATATATATTTGCAAAAGCCATATATATATATATATATATATAAACCTTCTATTATTGTCATAATCTCTACTTTTCTTGAGCACCCCTCACTAGCTTGCTGAAAAGTAGATTCATTTAGCAGGCATTAATTTATCAGTAAACGAGCAACGGAGGCCAGTCCCGCTGTTTGTTTCTGACCTGGGTTTTATATCTCATGTACCAAGTAGATTAGACATGGTAAAAGAAAATTTGTAGCACCATATGTTTTGATGGACAATAACCAAATGGATATTAGTGATAGAACATGTGGGCGTGTTGTCATAGTGAGTATTAACCTATCTGGGCATTGGTTTGTTAATTATTTGGCTTTTCTTTGTAATATTTTTGTGCGGTATAATTCAGTGTCTGTTATAGTCTCTGCACATCAGCAATGGTTTGACAATGCAACCTTCATCTTTCTTTCCTCGTCTATTCCAGCTATTGTTCTATGCTTCATTGTTGGAATTTACTGCAAGTGTTTCATCCAATGACAAGGAATGTAATAATGGTGAATGTACATGCAACAATGTTAAACATCAGAAACTCTAGTATATTCCAACTCAGGTGGTTATAATTGATGAAAATATGGATCGGTGATGGATATCGGCCCATCTTGCTAAGCTATATAGTTGTTTTTATGATTAAAAGCGAGATGGTTGAAGTAGAGACATGTTTTTAGAGTGTTTTGTGACCAGCAAATGCCAACAAGATTGAAGGAAAGTTTGCATGTCAGTGATTAGACCAGTTATGACCTATGGAGCAAAATGTTTGCCAATTAAGAGGTAACATGTGCACAAAATGGATGTAGCAGATATGAGAATGTCGAGGTTGAGTGTGGTAAAATTAGGAAGGATAAAATCAAAGATGAGCAACTTCGTGAGCACTTAGGAGTAGCATCAGTTGGGGATAGACGCTGGTAAGGAAAAATTTCGCTATGTAGGTTGATGGCCCACCAAGAGGGAGTGGTAGGTCAAAGAGGATGTGGATGGATGTAGTAAAAATAGACATGAACAAGTATAAATTATGTAAGTATTTGGCTCAGGATAGTTCGGAATGGAGAAATTGAATTTATGTAGTCGAGCCCGATATAGTTGGGACGAGGGTGGGCTTACATGAGTGGCCTCTTTATATATTGAAGAATTTCACGGAGTGAGGTTAGCTAATCAGACCTGCCTACATGACATGGGCATATGATACTGTCAAACACTATTCCCACCTATACTCATAGATAATGAAAAAAGTGATATTATTATAATTTACATCATAGATTCAAATAGGGAGATTCTAAATGCACCCCTATTATGTGCTGTCTACACCCACATTCCCCTTATATGAACAGTGATTTTACTATTCACATAAGAAGGATGTGGGTGTGCACAGCATTTGGGTGGGGTGCATTTAGAATCACCCTTTCAAATAACTATTCCCACCTACATATTTTGGACTTGGTAGTATTGATTGTAGACTTGGGTTCTTTGCTCATTTTTGTAAGATTTTGTTCTAGCATTTAGATAGAAGTGGGAAACAAATGAGTAATTGTAAAGCAACCGACAACAGGTATTTGGTATTTACAAGGATAAACAAATTTCTTGATAACTATGGTCCAGTAAAGTTCTTTCCCCAAAGACCAAGGATAAACAAAACCACTACTTGTTCTTATTTGGTTTGATCAAAACCGGTATTCAATGTTCCTGGTATGAACCAATCAATCATAAAAAGTAGATAAATTGAATTGAATTTCATTAACTACTAGAAAAACATGCCCGTTCTAATCATAATATTAAGATTTATAAAAACACTTTATGATCAATTTCTTAAAAATTAAATGTAAAAGGTTATAGTAAGGGAGGGAAAAAAAAGAAAAAAGAAGTTCATAATAATTCAATACCTAATACTAAATAATTTTAAAAATAACACAAGCCCATGAAAATTGAAGACTAATGACCAAGAAAACTAAAAAACAAAATCAAAACAAACAAATTCTATAAGATCATGCATTTAAGTAAGAAATATCTTTGCATTGGATTTCATAAAATCATGCATTTAAGTAAGAAAGGTTTAATTCATGTCAATATCCTTCAAAAACACAATGGTCTTGAGCCCATCATCTTATTAGGAAGAGTTATGGTAGATGAATATGATATGAGTTCTATAGCATGAATCCAAAATTAACAGAAACGAGATAACAGGATCCGAATTCTATAGCACGAATCCAGAATTAACAGAAACACCTCTTGCAAGTTGAAAGAAAAAAAAAAAAAAAAACAGAGACTGTAAAACAAAGAATTCTTCTTGTAGCACCACCCCTTCTATCAATAGAAATCTTCTTGTAGCACCACCCCTTCCATCAACCCCAAAGAGGAGTGCCGAATACCGTCTTAATCTGCAAAAGTAACACTAAGTTAAGAAGAAACGAAAATCAGGAACATATTCAATAACAGTAAGTTATATCACCTTCAAGTTAAGCGTAAAAGCAGCGAGTTTTAATTCAGCAACTTCAATCGAAATAGGAGTTTGTGCCCATTTCTTGTTTACATCATTATAGTTGATGATTGGAGTATCAACCTGCCAGCAAAGCAAAGTTAGTGAGCATGCTCTCAAAAAAATAAAAAAATAAAAACAAAAGTTCTATGTTACATACCAGTAGTAAGTCACCCTGGCAAAGCGTTTTAATGAAGAAAGATAACTAACATGAGTGGAAAAAAGAATCAAAATACAGAACATTTCTCCTCTGGTTTAAAACTCTATATCATGAAATAAAATTACCTTGCAGGGAGTGTAACACGAGGCCTCTATCACATTAGATAGACTCCTCAACATGTGATGTGCGACACTCCCAGAAATATTTAAAATTATTTTATAGTAAATAATTAAGAAAATTATAAAAAGAAAATTATAAATAAAAGAAGGAAGTGAATTATACCAAACTGTGCTGGGTGTCGTTTCTCCCTCTGAAAAATGATATACGAAAGAAACTATAGATCGATTTTATGATGCAGCATTAGTGTGTAAGTTAATAAAAAATCACATTAAAAAGTAAATGTGAAGGAATGAATATTAATCTAACATAGCGTACATTGATACTCTTCTAACATGTTTTATCCTGCCCCATCTAAGATGCGAAAGCATAAGGTTTGGAGGCGATTTTCCTCAATACATTCATATATGCCTAAACAGAAAGAGTTATTAGAAAGAAATTTCATCAAAATCAACTAAACCTTGAAACTGTTTTCAGAAAAATTAATTAAACCTTTCTCGATGAAATGAAAAACAAGTTGAGAGTCTGGGTCCCTCGGAATTAGCATCTTGATCATTGATGTCGCTGCATTAACATCCACGAAAAAATCTTTGGGAAATAACATTCTCACAAACATAACATGACAAAAAAACATAGAAAGAATAGACTCAATAGAGAGTTACCTTAATAACTGCTACATTACGCGGTCCTGCAGTTATTTCTTGTTCTGGTTACAGAGATGCGATCTGGAAGTACAAAATACAAATTAGTTTTGTGTTTGTTTATGTGTGTGCATATATCAATAGATAGAGAGAGAGACATTAACAACAAAATCTGATTTCTCTCACCAATCTTGAAACGAAAACTGTTACCAACTGCTCCGGTTTTGAGTTGGTTTCCGTAGGATACCTGAGCTGCTGATTCGTAGAGCGATCGAACGATAAAATCCCTTTTCTCTCTCTTTCCCTCCCTCGGTAAGATCAGACAATCGAGTTTATACTCATACTTGATGCTTAGAGACAGAAATGAATACAGTCGAACCTCAGGATGCTCAGAAATCGATGTCGATGATGCAGGTGCCATGCTCTCAGTTTCTTTAACAAGTTTTGCAGTTCTTTCATAAACACGAACCCTCTCTTTGACTTTCACAGAGAAAATCTGTCGAACTTGGGACATCGTGCAAGAAGCAGATGGACTCTTTGACTTTCACAAAGAAAATCTGTTGAACTCGGGACATCGTATAAGAAGCAGATGGACTAGAAGCGAGATAGCAAATGCAGAGAATGAAGAAGATGAGAGAGAGATTTGAAATGATGAAAAAGAGGGAGAAGTCAATATTTATATAGAGATTTGATTTTGGGAAGGAATAGGAGGGAAATTGGAAAAAGAACCCGGGGTCGGGTCAAGTCAGGTTATGCGAACCAACTAGATAGGATACACAAACTTTAAAATAAAAAAAAGAAAAAAGAGAGATCTCTCCTTAAAAACCTAAGAATTATTAGTGCCTATTGTCAGTCGAAATGGAGTTTGGCCCTGATAATACATACATATATATATATATATATATAGTGTTAATAAAGCCGTATGTGCAAGGGAAGTACTATTTACCACGAACTTGAGTGAGTTAGACTGGTTAGATGTCCCTAATTTAAGTGAGTTACATTGGTTAGATGACCCTAACAATTAGGAAAAAGAGGAGTCTAGGTCGTTGGAGAAACTTTGTGCACTTGAATTGTACTTGGCATTGCAACCTTAAAAATTTAAGGGCTTATTCCCAGGTGATGATGACAAAAAAAAAAAAAAAAAAAAAAATCAATTAGAAAAGAACATCTTCGATGTGTCCAAGGCTCCAAGCCTTTCCAAAAAACCAAAATGTGTCTCATAGATTATTTCTTTTCAGATTATTTTCTGGAATTCTTCTAATACCTATAATAAAGTGTGAGTTCGGATCTGAACTGATTTGGCTTTTTGCGGCATGTGCACGTCATCTGGCATCAACTTATCTAATTTCGGATGTAAATCCATATTCGAAATAAGAAGCTGAGCGCATTGGATAAAAAAAAGGCTTAAGAAATAAAAACTATATATATATATATATAGGACTACTAAGTATTAAATGGTATATGACTTAAGCTAAGTAGATTTTTAAAAACATGAATATAATACGGCCTATCTAGGCCCTTAAAACCAATATGTTTTTTTATATGAGAATGTAATCACCTTTAAACCAAATCCTTGGGTTATAAATCAAGCATCTGGTTCTGAACTCTGAATCCCTATTATGGATCTTCGTATCCATAGATTGGATCTGGATCCAACACCATCTTAGGGTTTTTCTCGGTCCAACTTATAAATAAGAAAACTAGGAAATTTTTGTTCTACGCATTTGATTCAATTCGGCACATCCAATTTCAGATGAAAGACATTGCTATGGAAAATAGTGGCTGGCCTAGGATTTTCGTTGGGGTGGGGCAGACAAAGGTCAACTGTAAAAATGGTATCATTACCAAGAAAAATATCAATATCACTCGCTTCCATAAGAACAAGAATACATGATGGATAGCATAATTGTGAAAATCAGCCAATAGATGTAACAATTAAGGCACAACATGAAACAACAACAATCTAAGCAAATCATAAACCCAAAGGCACATTGGTCAATAAGAAATACAATTCGCACTAGATCCAATTTTCAATTTCTTTAAACCAAACGATTCATTCACAAAACCAAATAAAAATATCTTCCATCCATATAAGATTCAACATACACAAATTACAAGGGCTACAAGAGTAATATTGTGGATCAACAAAAGAAAAGAAAATGTTAACAAGTGTTTGAAATCATAATGAAAGTGCAAGAATAAAACATGCAAATGGCCCGTTTATCTTTTCTCAATGGGTTAGTGAAAAAATAAATAAAAAAATTGATTTCCAGCACCAAACCATCCAAAAGGGCAAAAGTAAGAAATGAAAAAAGGGGGAAAAAAAATCCAATAACCCTTACCAGCAGCAAAGCTGGATCAGAGCGAACGAGATGGACTTCCTAAGAATTGGATAGTTTGAAAATGATCGAGCCATGGGTATTGTGGGAAGACGGGAGAGAAAAGTGTAAAAAAAGAAAATGCATTTTTTTTTTTTTTAAAAAAAGAGAGGAGACGAAGGCTTATACATGAAGACATGTGGGGAAATTTTTTTGGACATATGTGGGGCATGGTCTAGGGCCCATCCAAATCTCTGGGGTTTTAAGATGCAACCTGGGACCGACGGATTTGTGATGCCTATGAAATCTTAACTGACTAGGACAAAAGACAAATATTAAATGTATATGGCATGGAAGGACTTTAATTCAGGGTTTTTGCATGCGCCATGTCCCTGTTAAAAAATTTGAAGAAACCCTTGCTATGTTAAAAGAATTATGATTTTTCACATAGACCCTTGTAAGAAAAGATTTTCACATAGTAGGCCCACCCCTAAAAAATTTGGAAGAACTGCTATTAAGATTTTATGTTTTTCTTTTTTACCTATGGTTCTCCCTATAGTTTTTTTTTTTTTTTTTCACACGATGGAAAATAAATTTTAGAAAACCCTCTCTTGTTGTAAAAAGAACTTGTGATCTTCCTAACATTCGGCCCCTCAAAAAAGTCTTTCACATGGTGTCCCCGAGGGATATTTTCTGACTCCTATTGAAAGCATGCCATCAAATAGGGTTAAGTTAGAGAATTTGAAACAACCCTAGCCCTTTCTAAGAATGGGAGATTCAGTCATTTAAAGGCAGGAGAGGAAACGGTTACCGGTGGCAAAAGGTTGTTTTCCGGGAAAGGATTCAATTGAAAGAAACTCGGAAAACTTAAGACCCTATTTTGAAATAAGAAATTTACAACATCCTTTTTTGAAAACTATGAAAACTTTGAGATGTTTTTGAAAATTTCCCCAAATAACGGCACTTTTGTACTATTTTTAACGAGTCCGGATGCTTTGAGGATTTCCCCCACTGTGACCGCGAGTGGACCGATCAAGGTACGCCACGTCACCACTGGCAGCTTGCCATGCATCTAGGCCAGGGCTGCCCTTGGTGATGTAGCGGATCATGATTGGTCCACTCACAGTCACCGTGAGGGAAATCCTCAGATGATCCCGATTCATTTTTAATTAAAAAAAAATCTTGAAAGTAGGGAGAACATGAGACAAATGAATTTAAAATGAGGGCAATTTTGTCATTTTCCATTTTTTCACTTTGCCATTATAAGAAGGAGAAGGATTTTGGGCCCATGGCCCTTCAGAAAATTTGAGAAACCCCCTGTTGTCATGCAGAATTTATGATTTTTAAATAATCCCTTTTAAGAGTTTTTTTTATAAGGTAGCTTCCTTAAACTTTTGGAAAACCATCTTGCTGTTATGAAAAAACATGTCTTTTTTTTTCGGGGGGCTTCACATATGATGATGCCAAAAAGTGGATTCGGGCACCACCGGTCAAGTGTAAGATAATTAATGTGAGAAATAGAGAGAGAAAATGACAGAGAGAGGTTTATAGTGGTTCGGTCCAGTGTGACCTACGTCCACTTTAAGGTGAAGATTGTATTTATCAAGTGTGTAGCGATTACAGATGGAAAGATGGTGGTAAAGATTGATTGCAACCATTTGCTTGCCCCTCAGTGCTAGAGGGGTTCTGGGTTTTATAGTCGTCCCCTAACAGATGGGGAGACTCTTCAGCAGCGGACGCTACCTTTTGGCGGAGTCTCCGAACCGCCCTCAAGTGACGAGGCAGATAAGATATCCTCCGCAAGACTTGGTAAAAGCAGGTTAGAGGTAACGACGCTCTGACTTCGTACTTCGTGGATCTGGATCCGGACCCGACTCATGAGGAGTGGATTTGGACCTGGGCTCAACACGGACTCGGGTCACTCAGACCTGACCCGACATGTCGAACTGAATCTCTTGGACCTGACGGTTTGGGTCTGACCCGTCATTGTGGATTGAGCCATTTGGGCTTGACCCGTCATTTGCCCCTCAATGTCCTGCATTCAAAAAAGCTTTGAAAGGGGGACATTTCAAATAGTCAAGTTCCTTCTCTCTTCCAAATTCTTTTTTTTTTTTTTTTTTTTGGAAGTATCTCATAAAAATTACCTGCAAGTTAGTATCTCATAAAAACATGCTGTCACTTCGATATAATATGCTCTTCGCAGAGGGGGTCCGGGGGTGTCCCCCGGCGGTGGTCGAGCTGACCGGTCAGCTCGCGGGGGTCCAGGGGGCAGCGCCCCCGGCGGGGGTGCGGGGGTAGCGCCCCCGACCAAATTTTTTTTTTTTTTTTTTTTTTTCGGGAGAGTCCTCCTAGCTCTAGACATATCTTGCTCTCAGATTCCGGGTTACAGCAGGTGATAGAATTTAAGGTGGTCCGCAGGAGGCAGCAGAGGCGGCGGGCGCCGCGGCAGTGGGCTTGGGCGCCCTTGGCAGTGGGCGCCCAGGCTTGGCATTGGGCGTGGGCGCCCAGTGGGCGTGGGCGCCCATACCTGGGCGCCCTTGGCAGTGGGCGCCCAGACTTGGCATTGGGCGTGGGCGCCATGCCTGGGCGCCCTTGGCATTGGGCATGGGCGACCAACGGGCGAGGCGCCCCTGCTGTTGCGCTGCTGCGTCATCTGCTGCTGGGACGGGCGACCAACGGGGCGCCGCCCTGGGCGCCCCTGCTGCTGCGCCAGCGACTGCAGCAAGCCACGGGCGGGGCGCCGCCTTGGGCGCCCTTGCGGCTTCAGTGGGCGACGGGAGAGGGGGTGCCGCCATGGCGCCCCTGCTGCTTCAGCGGGCGACGGGAGAGGGGGTGCCGCCATGGCGCCCCTGCTGCTTCGGCGGGCGACGAGAGAGGATGGATGGGGCGCCCCTGCCTTGGGCGCCCCTGCTGCAACGTCTACTGCTGAGAGGAGAAACAGGCGGGGCGCCCCTGTGATGGGTGCCCCTGCGCCTGCTGCCTTGGGCGACGGACGAACGGGGCTGGGCAGGGACGCCGGCCAGGGCGCCCTTGCTGCTGGTGCAGGCTCGCCCGCCGGGGCGCCTCCGCTGCTGCGGGCAGGGAGCTGCTGGACGCTGCGCGTGAGGGGAGACTGGGCAGGGGCGCCAGCCAGGGCGCCCCTGCTTCTGCTGGCACGATGGAAGGCTGGCGCCCCTGCGGCTGCTGCGGGTACTGCAGCCATGGGCGCCCCCTTGGGCGCGGGCAGCGGACAATGGAGGCACGAGTGGAGCTTTAAGCGCTATGGAAGAGGCTGGCCTTGGCGTGCAGGCATTAAGAGGCGCCACTTCGGGCGAGCTAAGGGGCTGGTTGCCCTGTGGATGCTGGGTTGGCTCATTTGGGCGGCCAGACAGTTGAGTATGCTAATGTAGTTCCTTGGGTTGCAAATGACCTGAGTTTCAAGGTCCTTTTGAAACTGTGCTTTTCGGCCGCTAAGCTGAAGATAGGCTGCTGTTTGAGAACAGTGCAGAGGTAGGCCAAGCTGTTTTTGGCGACCCGCGAGAGAGCCGCTAAGCTGGAGATAGGCTGCTGTTTTGAGAACAGTGCAGAGGTAGGCCAAGCTGTTTTTGGCGACCCGCGAGAGAGCCGCTAAGCTGGAGATAGGCTGCTGTTTGAGAACAGTGCAGAGGTAGGCCAAGCTGTTTTTGGCGACCCGCGAGAGAGCCGCTAAGCTGGAGATAGGCTGCCTGTTTGAGAACAGTGCAGAGGTAGGCCAAGCTTTTTGGCGACCCGCGAGAGAGCCGCTAAGCTGGAGATAGGCTGCCTGTTTGAGAACAGTGCAGAGGTAGGCAAAGCTTTCTGATGACCCGCGAGAGAGCCGCTAAGCTGGAGATAGGCTGCCTGTTTGAGAACAGTGCAGAGTTAGGCCGAGCTTTTGGCGACCCGCGAGAGAGCCGCTAAGCTGGAGGTAGATTACATGTTTAAAAACAGTGCAGAGAGACAGGTTTAGCTTTTGAAAGAGAAAAACCAATGTATACTCTTTTGTCCTGATGTTTTTCAATTAATACAAGAGGGGTGAGTCATCCTTTCCAAATCTTTATCCGAGAAGGATATGATTTCGGTAGCTTCATGCGTGGGCGCCTTAGACGGGTGTGCTTCATCAGGATGTCTTGCCTTTCTCGCATGAGCCTTCAGGGCGGAGAGTGACTATGCTAGTCCTCCTGAGATAGTTCGGATTTCCCCAATGGGCTGCGGGTCCTCGATATTTCGAGGTGGTGGCGGTGGTGGAGCTTGCCCTCTTCCAGCAACATATTGGCGCAGGTAACCATGCTGAATGAGATCTTCAATCTGCTTCTTGAGTTCAAAGCAGTCGTCAGTGTCATGGCCATGGTCGCGATGAAAGCGACAGTATTTAGTCAGGTTCCTGCGATTTGGAGGGGACTTCATTTTCCCAGGCCATTTTACGGCGGGGTCATCTTGTATTTGGAACAAGATGTGTCCAATAGTGGTGTTGAGAGGAGTGAATACTTGTCTGTCTCTGTACGGAGTAGGACCGAGTCGGTCTCTAACAGGTACCCTCTCTGTCCTGCCTCGCTTGTCGCTAATGTCCTCCTTTTCGTCTCTGTCTCGCTCCTCCTTTCTCTTATCCCCTGTTCTGGAGGACTCTCCCCGCCTGGCTCTGGTTATGTCTTCAGCGTTCATATACTTCTGAGCCTTTGCTAGTAGTTCTGGCATATTCTTTGGCGGACGTTTCATCACCGAGAAGAGGAAGCTCGATGAGCGAAAGCCTCCTAGAAAGGCTGTCATTGACACCTTGTCGTCAGGCTCTTCGACCTGAAGTACCTCCTCGTTAAAACGAGTGAGGTAGCTCCTGAGGCTCTCATTTTTATCCTGCTTTATGCTGAGCAGGTGTGTGGCAGGCTTTTGGTGGCGGCGACCTCCGATGAAGTGCGAGACGAATGACTTGCTCAACTCTCCAAAGGTGGCGATGGAGGCTGGGGCGAGGTTGGCAAACCATTGCCGAGCGGAGCCCTTCAATGTGGTTGGGAACGCCCTGCACATTATCTCGTCAGGGATACTATGCAGCTGCATTTTGCTTTTGTACGTCTCTAAGTGGTCCAACGGATCCTTCCTTCCATCGAAGGTCTCTACGGATGGCATCTTGAATTTTTGAGGGAGTGGGTAGTTCACCACGTCAGGCTTGAACGGTGTATCCGTTCGCCCGACTAGATAATCTACCGTCTCTGGTGCCCGAGCTCTTATGGCGTTGAAGACATCGCCCAGTTGATTCTGCATTTCTTTGATTTTTTCTTCCCAGTGATTGGGGGCTTCTCTGGACCGATCGTAGAAGTGACTCCCCACTTCTATGCTTTGATTTTCATCTTCCTCCTCTTGGAAATGAGGTTCCTCCCCATTAGAAACAGAGGGAGGAGGTGGAAGACCGCCATGATTCGCTCCACCTGGAGGTGGGGGTCCTCCAACATGAGCTCCACCTTGGGGTAGAGGGACTCCGTGATGGGCGCGACCTTGAGGATCGACCAACAGCACTCCGAGAGGGGGGTTAGGAGGAACTCCCTGGGCGCCAGTGCCTGGTGGATGGGCGCCTAGGTCTTGGGCGCCATGGTGATGGGCGCCCAGACCTTGGGCGCCCAGGCCTTGGACACCATGGGCGCCCAGGCCTTGGGTGCCATGGGGATGGGCGCCCAGGCCCCGGGCGCCATGCGGATGGTCGCCCGGGCGAAGCGCTCCCCTGCGAGGAGCTCCTTGGCGAGGCCCTCCTTGTGTTGCTCCTCCCACTTGCACTCCTCCTTGGCCTGCAAGCATGAGTTGCAGGATCTGCTGGTTTTGGGCTACCAGCTGCTGCATTGTGGCCAACATCTGTTGGGGAGTGGGATCTGGAGCGGTGGCAACGGGGGGAGGATTATTCGGTGGAGGATTGTCCTCTCCCTCTCGCCTGGAATTATTTTCTTGTCGCCTTGTCGATCTGGTGGTGGTCACCATCGCTTTCGAAAATGAAGTGTTATGAAGTGGGGATTTTGACGTTTCCCACAGACGGCGCCAAACTGATGATGCCAAAAAGTGGATTCGGGCACCACCGGTCAAGTGTAAGATAATTAATGTGAGAAATAGAGAGAGAAAATGACAGAGAGAGGTTTATAGTGGTTCGGTCCAGTGTGACCTACGTCCACTTTAAGGTGAAGATTGTATTTATCAAGTGTGTAGCGATTACAGATGGAAAGATGGTGGTAAAGATTGATTGCAACCATTTGCTTGCCCCTCAGTGCTAGAGGGGTTCTGGGTTTTATAGTCGTCCCCTAACAGATGGGGAGACTCTTCAGCAGTGGACGCTACCTTTTGGCGGAGTCTCCGAACCGCCCTCAAGTGACGAGGCAGATAAGATATCCTCCGCAAGACTTGGTAAAAGCAGGTTAGAGGTAACGACGCTCTGACTTCGTACTTCGTGGATCTGGATCCGGACCCGACTCATGAGGAGTGGATTTGGACCTGGGCTCAACACGGACTCGGGTCACTCAGACCTGACCCGACATGTCGAACTGAATCTCTTGGACCTGACGGTTTGGGTCTGACCCGTCATTGTGGATTGAGCCATTTGGGCTTGACCCGTCAACATAGATTTTTTTTTTTTTTTTCATAAAGTAACACGTAAAATTTAGAAGGCAGTGTTTTTACAAAAATGTATGTATGAATTTTTCACATATGCCCCTCAAGAATATTTTTTCACATGGAGCCTTTGAGGGAGTTTTTCTAATTCCACCAATGAAAAGCATGTCATTAAATAGGGTCAAGTAGGAAATTTGAAACAAAACCCTACGAAAAGGCATTTCAGTCAATTAAATAGGAGGAGTTAGGGAAAGGTTGTAGTGGCGAGAGGGTGTTTCGCTGAAAAGGACTTGGTTGAAATAAACCTAGATAATTCAGACCGAGTTTTGAATAAGGAAGCTGCTATTGACACATCCATGCATAATTGATCATTGCAGAACCCTTCTCTGTACATATCCAGAATTCTATAAAAAATTCTCATTGCACAGCCCTCTTTTCCCAAACTACCCAAACACCACACATCTCCTTTATCTTTGCACAGTCATCCCTTCCCTCCACACCCGATTCAAACATCCGAGGCTTGGAACTCTTGTGTTCTATGTCTTCCCTCCACTCCTAACTTCCATTTTTAATTGACGGTGCAGCTAAAGGAACCTTCAAATAAGAAGTTCCATCGATCGTCTTCTTCCTCTTCCATTTTTTCCCTCCTCTCTTCTCACAAGCAAAGTGTGTTTTCTCTCCCTTTCTACATCTCCATCTCCTTTCATTTTGGCTTTCGAAGCATAATAGAGAGGAGAGTTGGCCCCAAAATGTCTAAAAGGTCCAGGGAGATCGCAAATCGCTCCTTTCTTGGTCAATCGCTCGGTGGTGAAGGTTTTTTTTTTTTGTGGACTTTTAGGTTCGAACAGACAGTGACAGACCCAGGATTTTCATTTGGGTGGGGCCGACAATGGTAAGTTGAAAAGGTCAAAATAAATGCCCACTACCAATAACCTTCACTTATTGCATGGTTTAAATACATGATTTTTTATTTTTATTTTTTTGACAAATTAAGTATAAAGAACTCATCCTGATACTAACACTCAATTATTAGATAAGGTTTTTTAACTACAACAATCATTTCCTCAAGAAATTAGCATTTATTCAAATCAATGGGATGAAAACTAATTTAGCAACCACACTACAATAATAATAAAGAAACTATAAATAACTCCAAAGACGTAAAATATATAATTATCATAAAAAATACCTCTTTGATTGTTTCCTTAAGCTCCTAAGAGTTCCTCCATCATTTGAATCCAAATGAGACAAGCATAATCATAAATATCATATTGTGATTAAAGAAAAAAATCAATGCAAGAAAATCTAACAAGAAATTAAAAAAAAGTAGCTAAAACTCAAGATCAAGCAATATATCAAACAAAATCAAAAGTAGGGCGTTTTGGGGAAAAATTAGAGTATTTTTTCAATCCATTTGCAAGAAGGCATTTTGGCGATATATATATATATATATAGAGAGAGAGAGAGAGGTGGTGTGGGTGAATCCAAGTGAAAAGGAAGAAAAAAAATAGAGAATCATAGAAGAAAGAAGAGATCGAGAGAGAAAGAGGGTGGACTTTTTATGCTATGCTATTGTGTTAAAGCTGAACCGCCTGCGCTTGAAGTGGAAGAAGGAGAATGATTGAGTGGAGGGTTCCAAGGTTTTTTTAGATCAAAATCAGGAAACTATTAGGATTTTTCAAGACCTGGGGTGGGGCAATAATTTCCCAAGAATGGGGCATGGGCCATATGGTCCAGGAAACCTTTAAGACTTTTTGGATGAGACCTGAGATGACCGCCCCATCTCCGCATCACTTAAGTCCGCCCCAGCGAACAACAATGATATTGTTCGGCTATATCCAGCCGAACAACAATTGTTGTTCGGCTGGATATAGCCGAACAATGTCATTGTTGTTCAGACCTGAAAGCCCAAACAAACACGAACAAAAAAATAAAATAAATTCGCCAATGAGCGCTTGACCAAGGAAGGTGCGATTGGTGATCTCCCTAGCCCCTTTAGACATTTTGGGGCCAACCCTTATCTCTATTATGCATCGAAAGCCAAAACGAAAGAAGATGGAGATGTGAAGGTGAGTTGAGGAAGAAGCTCTTGAGATGAAAATGTGAGAAGGGAGATGGAGATGTGAAGGTGAGTTGAGGAAGAAGCTCTTGAGCTAGAAATGTGAAAATGGAGTTGGAGATGTGAAGGTAAGTTGAGGAACTCTTGCTGCAGAAATGGGAGGGAAAGAGAGATGGGAGGGAAGATGTGTACAGAGAAATTGGATGAGCCCTGAAAGTATTCCTCATGTCCATTTTCATAAATTCACAAATGGGTATACTTGACTTCAAAAATTTGGATGTGTGAGGAGGAATGAGGGATGTGGCAATGGCAGCTTCCTTGAATAAACAGTTTTTTGTGTCCCCTTTTGAAAACTATGAAAAACTTAGTGTTGATTTTTGAGAATTTTCCCAAATAGAGTCACGTTTAATATGTTAAGAAATCACTATAAAATAGAGAAAGAATGAGACAAATGGGGTTTAAAAACGAGGGCAATTTTGTTATTTTTACCATCCTGTAATTTTGTCATTAAAAGGATGATAAGGATTAAGATTTGAGTGGGAGGAATCCAAAATTAATGTCTATTTTTAAATCACAAATCTCAGAGGATTGAGATTTAAGATTCGAGATTTGAGTGGGATGAATCCAAAACTAGAATATGTGTGCATTCATGAATCTCATATGTAGTATGAGCAGAGCCAGCCCTGGGCTAAAGCCCAGGAAGCCGCCGCTTTAGGCCCCCCATTTTTGTCCATTTTTGGGGGCCCAAATTTCTTTAGCCCATATAATATATAGGTCTGTAAAAAATAAAAAAAGGCTGCCCAAGACATGAGAAATAACCTGATTTTTAAAAAGCCCATTAGAAAAGGGTCGTAAATTAATGATTTTGTGTTATATTTAAAAGTAAAAAAAAGGGAAAAAGGAGTATGAAACTTTGGAAATTGGGAAATATTAGGTTGGCTATTTTAGAGTAGTTTTGGATGCCGATTCGCTTTCGACTTTAGAGATCAAATACATCCGTCTCACTTTCGACTTTAGAGATCAAATACATCCGTCTCTCTCTCTCTCTCTCTATCTCTCTCTCTCTCTCTCTCTCTCTCTCTCTCTCCATATTCACAATCAAAACTGGGTCTCCTTATTCTCAATTAAAATTGGATTTTTGGACTGCAAAATCGTTTTCAACTTTCCGTTTATGTGTTTCACCGCTTTGTGCCGATGAGCCGGGAAGAGAATCAGGTGATTGAACTTTCTCTCCTTTCCAAGTTTCAACGAATATTTTAAAAATGAGCCATTATTTTTTTTATCTATTCTTTTAATCTTTTTGACTTCTAAGGGGACAAGACTATTGATTAACATTTTTTTTTTTTGTTATATAAGAATTTGTTGTATACATAAACTCAATATAAAAATAAAAGGATAAGAAAAGGTACCACTAAGTTTAACCACAATATCAATTGAATCAAATGATCTTTCGCTTATTATGAAGAAAAAAAATCAGTTGAATCATTACATTATGAAAATACAAATAATTTGTAGATGGGTTATGTTTGGCAAATTTGTTGATTGTTGTTTATTTGATTTATTGATTTACAGATGCTTTTATGGTGTTGATTGAGTTATTGATGCTGGCCTAGCACTCTATTGTTTTGCAACCTCGGTAATTTTATCTGAATTTGAAGCTTTTGAATTTGGATTGATCTTTGGTTCTGCATTAGATTGTTTTCTAGAATCATGCATCCTAGAAAGTGCCTCTCAAGGTCTGAAAAGAGAGAAAAAAAAAAAAAGCGGATGCACTTATTCAATCTCAATTAGGAGCTCTTGATAAGTTTGTTGTTGCTAAGAAACAAACAGATGATTCAGTTCTAATTGAAAATTTTGAGGATGAAAAATTTATACATTCAGTAAATGAAGAGCATGAAGAGACACTTGATGAGGAAATTAATCAGTGGATTAATGAAAATGACAATGAGAATGATGATAGTCAACATGAAGACCAAAATGTAGAATTACAGCCTTCAAATGTTGATGATCAAAGTAATTGGTATAAGATGGATCAGAATTTATGAGACTTTTTAGTAGAAAGGGGCCCTAAAAGAAGAGTTGACAATGTCATTTATCCTAAAGATGATCTTAATAGACACTTCTCTTCCACTCACTACATCTGGCGTTTATCCAATGGAGAGAAACATGATAGAAAGTGGCTTGTATATTCGGATGTTTTGGATAAAAGTATTTTGGTTTTATTGTAAGTTGTTTAAGGAAGAGGGGAACGAGACTTTATTGGCTAATGATGGACTTGGAGATTGGAGAAATATTGGTAAAAGGTTAAAAAGTGATGAAAGTAGTAATGAGCATCTCATGTGCATGAGTAAATGGATTGAATTAGATATGAGATTGCACAAGAATGAAACCATTGATAAAAGCGTGCGAGAAAAAATCAATAGAGAGAAAGGACATTCGAAAAAGTTCTTGTGAAGGATAATGGTTGTGGTGGAAACACTTGCAAAAAATAATTTAGCTTTTCGTGGGGATAATGAGAAGATTTATCAAGAGAGGAATTGAATTTTTTTAAGCATAATTGAAATGATTGCCGAATTTGATCCAACAATGCAAGAGCACCTTCGGCGAATTGAAAGTGGTGAGGTTCATTACCATTAACTTAGCCACAAAATTCAAAATGAATTGATACAATTGTTAGCGTGTGAGATTAAGAATGCAATCATTGCAAGAATCAAAAAAGAAAAATATTTCTCGATTATACTTGATTGTACTCCAGATGTAAGCCATGAAGAACAAATGTCTCTTGTGATTCATCGTGTGGATGTTTCAATAAGTCCAATAAAGGTGGAAGAATTCTTTTTAGAATTTTTAAAGGTGGAAGATACAACGGGGTTAGGGCTTTTCAATGTACTTCAAGAAGCGTTGAGTACTCTTGAACTTGATTTTGATAATATAAGAGGACAAGGATACGACAATGGATCTAATATGAAAGGAAAACACAAGGGTGTACAAAATAGGGTACTCAACATAAATCCTAGAGCATTCTATACACCTTGTGGTTGTCATAGTCTTAACCTTGCACTTTGGATATGGCTAACTCTTGTCCTAAGGCTACATCTTTCTTGGGAGTGGTACAACGAATATACTTGTTGTTTTCATCTTCGTCAAAGAGGTGGAAAGTGTTGAAAGATAATGTAGAAGGTCTCATGGTTAAGCTATTGTCGGAAACACGTTGGGAAAGTCGTGTGGAAAGTGTTAAAGTTATAAGATACCAAGCCCCAAAAATAAGAGATGCTTTAGTTGAATTGGCCCACACTACTGAAGATCCAAAAACAAAGAATGATGCGGAGTCTTTAGCAAAACATGGAATTGGAAGTTTTGAGTTTTTAGTTAGCATGATTATCTGGCACAATCTATTATTTGTTGTTAATTCTGTTAGCAATGTTTTTCAAAACGAAGACATGCACATAGATGTTGTTGTTGATCAGTTGAAAGGGCTTATTGCATTTATTGAAAAGTATAGAGAAACTGGATTTGTAGAGGCCATGATTGAAGTTAAAGAGGTTGCAGCTAGAATAAATGTTGAGCCGGCATTTCAAGAAAAATGAATCATATATAGAAAGAAGCAATTTGATGAGAACAATAGTGAAGAGGCGACATAGTTAGCTGAAGAATCTTTTAGAGTGAAGTATTTCTTATATATTATAGATCAAGCTCTTTCATCACTTCAAAGCCGGTTCGAACAGTTTCAAGTATATGATAAAACTTTTGGATTTTTGTTTGATTTGAAGGATTTAAATGCTACCAATGATGAAGCTTTGATGTCCTATTGTGCTAATCTTGAAACTTTTTTGAGCAAGGATGTGCTTTTTGATATTGATGGGAGAGACTTATTTTCAGAATTGAAAGTGTTGAAAGAAGTTTTGCCAAAAGAAACAACAAGCCAATTGATGTGCTTAATTATTTGAAGGTGATGGATGGTTGTGTTCCCAATACATGGATTGCATACAGAATATTGCTAACTATACCAGTTACAGTTGCCTCTGGGGAAAGAAGTTTTTCAAAATTAAAGTTGATCAAGTCTTACCTTCGGTCAACCATGTCACAGGAAAGATTGAATGGATTACCTATGTTGTCAATTGAAAAGGTCCATGGTTGATAAGATAAATTACGCAGCTTTGATTAGTACATTTGCAGCAAAAAATGCTAGAAGAGTAGTGTTTAAATGAATTTGAAGTGATGTAATGACTATTGATTTTTCTATATATATGTTTTGAATTTTGGTAATGATTAATTTATGACCCATATTTTTGAAGCTAATTTTCGTATACAATATATAAGGGTCCCCCTTTGAAATCTTTGCTTTAGGCCCCAAAAATCTCAGGGCCGGCGCTGAGTATGAGTTTCTCCTATGTAGATGCCTCCACAACAATTTTCATAAGATCATTTACTAACATACACCTCACATATATGAGCCACCTTAATTTGTTGAAAGTACCCATCTTCACTCAATTCAACCCATTCATATCCCTCTCAAATAGGCGTTTTCTATTTATTTATTTTACTTCAATACCACTGGTAATTATTAATTCGGACAAGTAAATAAAATAATATTGTTGGGATTATCTCTCATTTTTATAAATATGTAACAGTCCAACGAAAGGTTGGAGAAACTCGGTGAGTTACTTCTTTTTTTTTTTTTTGTAAAAACAAGAGGGTTACAATAGAAGAAAACAAGCGCATCACAAGGACACGACAACAACAAAAAAGAAAAAGAAAAACCACATTACAAAGGGGTTAGAGGACCCGGACCCCCTCCCACCCCAATCCCATAAAAAAAAAAAAAAAAAAAAAAAAAAAAAAAAAAAGGGAACTCGACCCATAAGAGTTCTTGGCAAATTCATGACCAAAACCATTAAGAGTTCTTGAGATATGCGAGAAACAAATGACTTCAAATTTGGAGGTCAAATCCTTGATATCCAGCAAAATAGACTAAATAAACCAATCCGTCACCCCATTATTAATAGCTCGAATAACCTCTGGGGTGCCCGAGTAAAGGCGGATCTTGTGAAATCCCCACTGAATAGCTTCTTTCAATACGCATAAGACAACCCTTGCCTCAGACTCTTTTGAAGAAGTGACCTTGGCCCCATTAATCGATCATGCATGCACCCAACAACCATCAAACCATATAGCAGAACCAAAGCCCGTTTTTCCATCCATGCCTCTAAATGTGGCACCTGAGAACACATGCGTCATGCCTCTAGAGTTCCTCATGTTAAAATCATGGCGATGTCTTAAGTGGCCTTGACTATCATTCTTTGAGTTACCCATAGAGTCAACAATCATATTCCTTGCATTTATTATTGTACTAAGAGGCTTTATTGTTGTGCCCCTAAACATAAAGTCATTTCTACTTTTCCACGAGGCCCACCATAAAGAAAGGAACCAGGATTTAGCTAGAGTATGGATTGGAGGGCTCATTGAAGCACATAAGGTCGTAAAAGAAGTCCACTAATCCTTGATAATAAGAAGAGCAATGGAATGTGTTAGCATTCCTATGTCGGACCCAAACCAAGTTGCCCTCGCATGATCACATAAGAAGAACCATACTCAACAGTTTCTTCTGAGTTATTACAGATTGGATAGAGGGCATCTTTAAAAAGATATCTCTCTCTCTCTATATATATATATATATATATATTGTAAAGAAATTTGCATACCTGAATCGCATCATTAAGTCCTTTCCAATTGAAAAGAAGGACTCTTTGAGGAAGGGGAAGGCTCCGGGATGCCTTTCAATCAATGGTCGGGTTAGGAAGATCTTTATCTTTTTCATGTATAATTTTATAGGTTGATCTTGAAGACAGATCACCTCTTTTAGAAAAGGGCCAAACTTTCTTGTCTTCTCTACTGGTATGGGGTATGCAGATTTTTAAAATGCTCCACATCATAATGGTTATTAAAAACACTTCTTATAAGTCGTTCATTCCAACTTTTATTTGGGTTCCAGAGATATTTGACAACAAGGTCTTGGTTGACAATGTTAGATATAGGCTTTCTAAAAGGAATCTAATTACATTTCCAAACTGAGATTCCTTCCTATAATCCATCCCACCCTTTGATTGATAAAATTAGTTGCGTCCGCAAATCCTTTTCAAAACCAGGAATTGCTCTTTTTATAGTTTGCCTCCTACAAAGGTTTGTATGGACAATACTTCGCTTTTAAAATCTTTGAGCTTAACCTATTTTCATTGGAGAGGCACCTCCAACACGTTTTAGCGAAAAAAGGCTAGATTGTTATGTTTGGTGTCTTTAATCCTTTGCTCCCCTTCTTCAATAGGACTACAAATTTGCTTCCATTTAATGGTGTGGATATTCTTTTTGTCTGTTAAGTGGCCCCAAAAGAAGCTTCTCATCATTTTACTCACTGTATTAATAGTTTTTGAAGGAAAGCTGGAGCACAGACATATTGTAAATTGGGATAATAGAAGCTGTTAGATTAAATGTCCTCAATCCAGTAGATAATGTAAATAAATTCATCTATTATCTTAATTGATTTATAATTTCATGCTCTATTCATGTGATTAGTAGTATTTTATTCTATGATTGCACATAACCAATTCAAAATGACATGATGGTTCATGAGATGAACCGGAGCCCACAAGTATATTAAATGTAATCAATGTGTGTTGATAAGATTCACATACATGAGACATAGATCACAACTCTTATACTTGAAGTATTTTCACAACCAGTGATGAAACTTGGTATCTCATTTGAAAAAGGTTGTAGCACCACAGTCACTATGAGATAGTGCGGTTTGCTTCAATCATTAGAGAGTAACACTCTAGATTGTTGTGCTAGTACATTGGATGTACTGAAGGACCATGAGTAGCACCTTATGCAAAAGTTGTCTTTAATTAATGGACTTAAGTTTTTGCTATATATTTACTTTGAGTTTTCAATGAGTGAGGCCAATTGTAGGCCATTACCTTGGTATCTTGGGTATGTGGTAGTGACACTGTGTAAATATATAATTCTTAAGATAGAATCTATCCTCTAAGAGAGAAATATCCCCCTGTACTAATTAATGAAATTTATCAATGGTAAATGTGCACCCATCTTGTTTAAGAGTTAATCAGATGGTACTAATGATCACTATGATTAATTGGGTCACAAGAATAATAAGATGTTGATCCAATTTGGTTGAACAGATTAATTCCAATAGATCCATGGATATAATTAATGGAGGGGTCTACTTGCAATAATTAGAAAGTTTAGGGTTTTTCATGTAAATATATTTTGCATTTATTTGGTAGAGTTATTTGCAATTACTGTCTGAAGTTCACATGAGATATGGGGTCCAGATGTTTCAGTTGGAGTTAGATTCTAAAGAATCCTTAATGGTCCCTATGCTAACCCTAAGAAGAGAAGTTTTTATTTCAATTGAAACTCTTAAGGAAAAGAGGAGCCAAACACAAAGAAAAAAAATAGAAGTGAGACTTCTAATTTTGGTCCAAGAGGAGGTGTACCATAAACTATAAATATGAGGAGAAGGGGCTGGGTGTCCCATGCTTCCACGCGCCCCATAACACCCCCCCTCTCCTCTTCTCTCCTCTGGTTTCCTTTTTGAGTGCATAGGGTTTCTTCTTATTAGAAATCTCACCATTCTCTTTAAAGAAGTTCTCTAACAAGAGGGATATAGTGTGGAAGAACACGAGACTAAGGAGATCAAATCTGCCAAAGGGTTTTGCAAAATCAACTGTTCAAGTTCTCAATTTGAGCGAAACCAAGCTCCTAAAGGATAGATCTACAACTTGTTTGTTTGAGTAGATCTTCTTATTTTTTATTTACTTTTCTTGATATGTCTTCTTTAGATAAATCTTTGATTTTAATGCATGAGATTAGGGTTATAGATCATGGGATTGACTTTTTTGCCTTTTGGGTGTTTGATCCTTACGTTAAGTGGTTCGATTTGAAAACCCATCTAGAAGGCCCACCTACTTCCAACAGAAGCAGCTATTTTGTAAGGGTGTTCTTGCTAGCTTGCGAAAGCACTGGAGTTAGCATTTCTATCGCTACTCATTATAATGGGGTTTCCTAAGTATCTCTTATTGTTTGTCACTAGTCTAACACCTATAATCTGGGTCAATTATCTTTTTCTATGAATACAAGTCGACCCTTTCCTAACGTAGGTAGCATATTTATCAAAATTAACAAGTTGCCCAGAGAGATTGAGAGACTACAGTACTCATCAAGGACATCTTTTATGACTCTGACCTCATCTATTTTTGCCTTGCAAAAGAAAAGGCTATCATCTACAAAGAATAGGTGGGATATGTTAGGTACAACTCTAGTTACTTTGGCCCCATGCACGTATAGTTCTTTCCTCTGCCTCCTTTAACAACATTCGGGAGAGGACTCCGGTGCCAGATAAAGAGATAAGGAGAGATGGGGTCCCCATGTCTTAATCTTCTTGTTGGGTTCACTAATCCGAATGGGGATCCATTGAGTAAGATAGAAAATGAGACTGAAGAGATACACTCTAGAATAATTTTAATAAACTCTTCATGGAACCCAAAAGACTAGAGAACTACTTCTATAAAATCTCATTGCATTCGATCATAGGCTTTTGCCATACCAAGCTTTAGTCCCATAGTTTTCTCTGTTCTTTTTTTTGAGGGAGTGGGTCACCTCACGTGCCACCATATAATTATCATATATAGCTTTGCCTTCCACAAATGCACTTTGGCAGGGGCCAATAATTTTATTTAGAACTTTTAAAGTTTGTAGGGACAGGTGCTTGAACTTGGAATGCAGCTGGAGCATTTTGTCTGGGCATGGGGGAAGAATTTTGCTTCTGCTGGGACCCATGGGATCCATTCTTTCGCTGTAAGCTGCGAAAATCATCAATAAGATGACCAGAGCGTTTACAATATCTGCAAACCAATTTCTTGCGACAGTTCTTGGCCATATGACCAAATCCTTTGCACTCATAGCATTGAGTAGGCTTCTGATTGGGGGCTGTCAAGAGAGCAGAATCAGCCGGGAGAGGTGCTAGGAAGGCCTTTGATTCTTCAAAAATGCCACACTGAGAGTTGAGGCGAAGTTCTTCTCGAAGGACTTCTTGGAAACATGTATCTAGGTTTGCAGAGACCTCTCTATTCATGAGAGCAGACCGAACATATTCGAATTCAGGTCTGAGATTCATTAGGAACTGGCTGATGTGGGTTTCCTCTTGTAATTTAAGAGCCTCAGGAAGAAACCCAGCAGAAACGGTTTGAATAATCATAGCATCCCTCTCAGTCCATAAGGTGAGAAATCCATTGAAGTACGCCTGTACAGATTTATCACCTTGAGTGAATTTTGCAATTTCACTATCTAATTAAAATTTGCGAGCTTTATTTGTTTGATGATAAGCATTCTTAAGATGTCCCCACATATCAGATGCGGTAGTATATGCTTGAAGAGCAATGGCAAGAGAAGGGTCAATGGAGTTAAGAATCCAAGTGATGACTTTAGTATTTTCTTTAGACCAGGTGGGTAATGCTTTTGTGTCAGTAGTGCTTGCAGTAGGTTTAGTTATCGATCCATCAAGATAACCAAACAGTCCTTGGCCTTCAATAAAATTCTTCAGATGAAAAGACCTAGCCATATAATTATTCCCATTAAATTTCACAGGAATAACATCATACTTGTCCATAGTAGAAACAGGTAGTAACAATACTAACAGCAGGAAAGAGCAACCAAGGATAGCAAACAGTAAGCAGCAGCAATAGCAAATTTGCAAAGACAGCAACAAAAACAGCAAATGTGCAATGGCAGCAAAGAGAACTAACAATTCCAGCAGCAACATTACTGTCAACAACTCAAAATAGCACTAACAGTGTAATAATAGTGCAGTAATAAGTACTGATCAGCCATTAATCAGCCTTAATCCGTAACAAGAAGCTTCCTCAGCATACAGCAGCAATCAGTTGTATAAATAGAAGAGGAAGACAGCACACTTAGTGCAATTTCCCTCCAAACAGAGCCAGACGAACTGGTTTTATGGATCTGGATCTGTACGTGGGCCCCACAGGGTGGTCTAATCACAGATCAGATTTGATCTCCTTAAAGGGGATCAAAGTTACTTCCTTCAGTCCAAATTTGATGAGATTTGGATAAAGATCCACAAATCTGGACGGTCTTGATGAAAACTATCTAACAAAATTTTATTAAAACCGACAGATGAAGAAGTGGATGAAAACTACCTCAAAGTTGATGGAAAAATTCCAAAAAAATCCTTAGAAAGATCCTTAATGATGGTCGATCACAACTGTGGAGGTCTCTTGGAGAAACGAAGATGATCTGTGGTGGGCCATTGTTGATCAGTGACACTAACAGAGAAGATTTCCACACCAGGAAGAAGATCCACGCCAGAGAGACTCAGTGGATCAATGAGAGAAGAAGATTGATCAATGATAAAAGATGATTGATCATAACCAACGCTCTGATACCATGTAATGAAGTGAAATAAGGGACTGAAGAAGAGATGAGAGTATGGAGGAAACTTGATACCTCAAAAGAGGATCGACTGTATATTTATAATCACATTATACCCTAATCAAGGGCTCTAATTATCCTAATTAGTACAATTAGAATAAAGAATAATCAATCTCCTAATCTATACAAGGAAGTAAATAAGAGATAAATCAGGATACAATCTAAGAAGATCCCACACGTGGGATTTAACATATACAGCTATTTACAATAACTTGATGGACTGGGCTGGGCCTACTGGGCCTAGGCCACCTCATCTTCTACAGTTTATGACCCCTTCCGGCTCGTTGCTGTCTTCATCATCCTGGCGCTGACGAGCGCGGATGTTATTGCTGCTTTCTTCCTTCACATAATCTTTGAGGTGTCCTTATTTGACGAGCTTCTCAAGTTGAGACTTGAGGGACATGCAATCCTTTGTTTTATGTTCGTTCTGGTTGTGGTAGGAACAAAACTTACTTTGATCTCGGGTAGAAGGATCGCCCCTCATTGGCTGAGGCCATCAGGTCTTGGTTGGTTTTTGGGATGACCCTGTGTGCCTGGAATTTTTCCAGAAAGGAGCCCGTGAGTTGCCGCTAGCTTAAGATCGACCCTCCTGGGAGAGCGCAGAACCATTTGAGAGGGAGATCTCCTAGGCTGGAGGAGAATACTCTGCAGTTCAAGTGTCCAATGTCGCCCCATACTGACATTTGTTGGGTGAAGTGCCTTAGGTGGGCTGCAGGATCCAAGGTCCCATCATAGAGGGTAAACCTTGGGATGCTGAATTTCTCGGGAAGAGGGAAGTCCCTTATCTCCTGCGAAAAAGGAGATATGCCAAGTCCCCCGAGGCTGTAAACATTCAACCGATCTCGGGTGAAATCGGCCATCTCCACATTTTGTTGGACAGTCTGCTTGATATGCTGGTCTAGCCATTCTGGCATATCGCCTTCACCTTGTGACTTCTGCTTCTTTTCTCCTCGGGTTTCCCCGGGGCTGCTACTTGAGCCTTCTTCATAGGCTTGGTGGCGTCTTCTGTTGTCTAGGAATTGCCTCAGATCCTGCCCAGTTGAATGAAGCCCGGAAGGCAGAGCCTGGTTTGCCGTTCGTAGCTACTGCTGAAGTTGGCGAATCAATTCGTCCTTCTTCTGGATGATGGTGTTCTGGGCTCTGATCTCCTCAGCACGAGGATCATAGCCGGCACCACCTCCTTCAGTCCGCCGGGACACGACGGTTGTCGGAGATTCGTCCCTTCGAGGCTCTCTTTCAAGACGAGATTTGCCCGCTATTCTTTTCTGACGAATGGGGGGCGGTTGTCGCTGAGGACGTCTGGCAAGCTGACTGTCTCGTCGGGGAGGAGCTGCTTCCGTCCGGGGAGCTCTTGCTAGACGAGATTCCTTCTCGGCCCTCCTCTGGCGGGGGGGTCGCTCCTGCAGCGCCAGTAGTGGCTGTGTTGGCGTCGCTGCTCGTCGCTCTGTGCGAGCCTGCGAGATTGGTATCTCTTGTAATCCTGGCGACGACGGCCCCGAAAGCCTTTCTTGCCGCGCACCAGACGGCGTTACTTCTTGCAACACCAGTGATTGCGGCACTGGCACGGCTCGCGACGTTTCGCCAATCTTTTTTGCTTTTGGTAGCATGTTGTTTTAACTGTTCCCACAGACGGCGCCAATTGTAAGTGCCTAAAATAATACGGACTTGTTTAGGAGGGGAAGATACGCTCTGAGTTGTCGTTGCGTTCTTCTTTAGGAACAATCGGATGCCTAAAAGCTGCAAGAGAAGGAAGAGACAGAGGTGAGAGGCCCCTGGCTGCTGTCAGCCGAAGGCACTCCGACGCCTAAATTAGTACGGTTACTGAACATAGGGTGAGTAAATGGGGAAGAATAGAGGACTCGGGATTTTCTTACCTCCTGCTTGCTCTACCTTGTGCAAATTTATAGGTGTTGGCCTTCTCAGACCCTTCCTGAGTGGGGGTTGGTGGATGCATAGTCCCATCGAACTATACTTTTTCCCGTTAGTGGAGGTAGGTAGAGGTTCTGTCCCGTCAGACCATACCTTGATCTTCTATATGATTGCTGATATGACGGCTGAATGAGGTCCACGTCTTCCCTATATCCGGCGCCCATCTTGTCCGTCAGACCCTTGGCGCCACTACCGAACTGCGCATTCCTTTGCGTTTACCAAGCTGCACAAAAGGTGGACGATCGGCCAGTATTTTCTCTGAGGTGGACCCATCTCTAGGAGCTAGGATCGAGGCAGGCCCAGCCGGAGCATTCGCTGGATTCTGTGCTCGTGAAATGCCCCCACACAGGGACCATCCAATCCCCTCAAACTAAAACTCCCATTTATTTCCGGTACCATTAGATTTCCTCGTATGTATTCATTCCAAAATCTATCATTTCTTGTAACTCCATCCATCCAACTTAGCATAGAAGTCTTAACCACATGGACTTTAGGCCTTTAGCTTCTTGTAATATATTCATTGCCCAATATTCAGCTCCATAGAATAATGCAGCCTTTAATTTAATTGGAATTGACAATAGCAAAATCCTCCAATAGCTTGTCTCCGATTTGCCGACTCTACATTGATAATTTTTACAATAATAAATTCAAAATCCCAAATTTTTAATTTTTTTCCAAAGTTTCCCCCAGATATTGAAATCTATCACTATCGACGCCAAGTTTTTTTACAATTTTAACCAACTCGTCTTCCATATTCTCTTATCCAAACTTATTTTTTCATATATTTTGTCTTTGTTATTATGATACCTTCTTTATTCATAAAACTGATCATTCGTGTTACCAAAATTGTAAGACAGTCACTATTGCAACCCGGAGGTTGTAGGTTCAAGCCACATAATATTGCCGATAAAAAAAAAATGTAAGTTATTGTTAAGCTTCAACCACCTTAGCACCTTCGGTGCCCTTGCAGTTGACAGCCTTCCCAGCAACCAGACATACAAGTTGTCATGTGCTTTACCCTTGCAGGTTTCTTAGGATACTTAAATTATACTTTTTAAATATTCTATAATTGCTTTTTGCCACTCAAGAAAATTCTATTTTCATCACACCATTTTGTACTTTCACCTCCAATTTCCTCATGTATACACCTCATCTTCTTTTCAGAGCTAAAATCACCAAATGCATTGCTGATCGAAAGGTTTAATAAAGATCCAATTTATTAGGATGAATTCTCCAATTCCAATCTCCTTGACTCAATAATATTTATTAACACTGTTAATTTTCCACTTTTAGAACTCTACCGCCTTTGTCTTAATGGAAACTCCGCCACCATATTTGCACAATCCATCACTTTTATCATGTTATTTGGCTCGTTTTATGAACATCTAAAATTATTAGCTTACATTATGTTCTTAGGCTCTCCTTACAAATGACTCTGCAATCCTCACAATTAGCCACTCTCCAGAGCTTAATAAAAAACTAAGTTTGTGTTAGTAGATCCACTCCTAGATGTCACAAGCTGTCCTTACTTCTCAAAGTTTGAATTAGCTACTGTAAGATTAAAGGAAAAAAAAATCTCATTCCTGTCACTACACCATGTCATCTGTCTATGTTCTTGCAATAATTTTTTGTCTCTATCGCGTGTTAATTAAGGTACTCTCCAATGCCTATGCTTTCTGCAATTGGTCACCTTGTATTAACTCATCCATTTTTTATTGGCTCTTTTTTTTTTTAATGGTTTATTGGCTCATATTAGCTCATCCATCAAATGCAGAAATTTCTTTTTAAAAATTCACATAGTTCCACTTGAGGTGCAGAGGACTTATGACATTACAACTTCCTAGCTAACAGAACCTTCACCATGATAACTCTGATATTCTTTATCTTAACATTTGCAACCTTCTCCAAACCTTCTTCAAAAAAATCTTTGCCTACTACATTATCGCTTAGGCAACACCAACGCTAGTATAACCCTTGATAACTCAAACCCCTTATGGGGGTGGTGCTTAAACAACGTGTTGCTAGCATTCAACTGCTCAAAAAATGCCAACATTTATTAAAAGATCTCGTACAAATTATATTAAGTTTGTAAGAAATATAAAAGAAAATGCCGTATACCTGTGGAAATAGCTCTTGCAAAGAGCAGAAGACTGAATTGAAACCCATATCTCAATAACAATCAATCTGTCACAAAATGAGAAAGTACAAGTCATGATCATGTTTTTAATGGCAATAAACTTAACCGAGGTCAGCCATGAGGTTGCAACTCCAAGTAACGTTACCAAGCAGTGGGGAAAAAGAATAGGAACACTATAGAAATGTATTAGTTGCAGCATTGCAAGGGAAATATCACAACTAAATCTATTCATTGACATCCATCTGAATTAAATTCGGTGCATTCAAAAGTTTTTTTTTTCGTCAGTAAATTAGGTGTACTCATACCAACTAGAAAACAAAATATTCTACCAATAAAAAAGATGCTCACAAACAAGGTCCAAGTTTACAAGAATCCCTGGTACAGTGAAAGGTGCTCACCATTCCAATCTTTTAGTTGTGAGTTCAAGTCATGTTACCAATTCAAAAAAAAAAAAAAAAAAAAAAAAATCTCAAAACAAGTTTTAACATATTCTTAATTTCAACTTGCAAAAAAGGAAAAATGCGCATGCACCCATAATGTATAAGAATAACAATCGAACATGAATTATGATTTCCAATAAAATAAAGGAACATGAATTTAAACATGTTACAATGCAATCTGTGACGGGGGTGTTAGGATAATGTTGGTGGTAATCAGCTACCTAACATCGCCATTCGCTATTATTATTGGGTTAACCCTCCCTCTCTCTCTCTATACTCCAAATACATAATTAGCGGCACCATAACTCCAGTCCACCCGAATTCTCTCTTACAAGTTCCAAACAAACATGCCACACAAGTGAGCCCTTCAGATAAAACCCTAATACACCATTTTTTACCGTGATCAAGAAAATCACTATTATGAAGCACTACGAATCCTCGTTCAACACAAACAAGTTATAAGATAAGAAAAAAAAAAAAAAAAAAGAGGATCTTTTCCGATTAGATGCACATGTTATGAAAAATAGATAAGAATCTCTGCTATAATTGGGAAATATGGAGCAACATAGACAGATCGGATTCAGTCTGATTCAGAAATCTAATATAAGAGAAGACTTCGATTCAGAAAGCTAATGTAAGAGAAGATTTGTATTCAAGAACAGGGGAAGGAATCAAATCATGAAAGGAAATGAAGCAGAAATCAATACATGATGAAGATGGAAAAGGAGGAAATTGAAGAGAAAAGTGAAGAATTCGAAGCCCTAATAAGTGAAAGAGAGGAGAATTTAGAAACCCTAATTAAAGGTTTTCTCGCACTGCGGATTCTTATCCACGAAGGAAAGCGAAGGGTTTTGTGGAAAGGAAGCAAGGAAGACGAATGAATTGCATTTTTTTCAACAAGGGAGCTCAGAAATGATGGTAGTGACATGTCTATACCACTCCACCAACTCTTAAGTGGTTTATACGTTTTAGCTTTTTATAAAGGCTCAATGAAAAAATGTGAAAAATTGAAAGGAATCTATTCAAAATTGAATCCAAAACCCCCGTCTTTAATATATTATAATATAATTCCAGTAATACACAATAGCAGTCCCCAAACCCCTCAAACCAAAAATTTCTACACCCACCATATTGACAAAACAAAATCATTGACGTGTTACAAATCTCATCCTCTCATTACCTCCTGTGATCTTGTTTATGCTTATCGTTTTCAAACTATTTACATCATATACTATACTAACTTTTAGCAAGGGAAAAGCCATTGGACTTTGTACCTCTCTCTCTGGTTGGAGAGTTCTGGGAGGGAGAACACTCATCCCTGCTCTATTGTTTTTATCTCTTGTTGCCAGCAGGAGGCTCCACAAAGCTCACTTGAATTTTAGTCGAATTGAGTTCTTCGTCTATTGGTTTCTTAGGGGGTGTGAAGGGCTGCTGGCCTTGTCTATTTTGGGTTCCCTGAAAAGATTTAAAAAGAACAAGGAAGGAAAGAGTTTAGGGTGCATAAGCAGGAGGGCAACCAAAGAGGAATGCATGTGTGACAAGATGATGAAACATGACCATATATATAGACATGCATAACCAATTGAGAGCATGCAAAAAGAAAGAACTGAGAAATGAGGAAATCCACAATGGCCATTATATCTGATGGCTACATTTCATCCTACTCTGAATTATTAGCACGAACTCAAAAGGCCTGGAGCTACCATGCATATCCTTAATTCTTTAGATCTTAGAAAGAAAATATACTGGCATGTACCCATAAAGACACAGATGAAAACACAATTTGACAAGGCAACGGACAAGTAAATAGATAAATAAACCTTCCTAAAACCTGCAAATCAGCTAACTTCCCAACTTCTGGAGATGCAAAAACCGTGGAGGAAAAAGTATGAGATAGCTCTATGTTTGTTTTGTTTTGTTTCGGTTTTTTTTTTTTTTTTTTTCGAGAAGGAAAATAAACGAAATAAAGGGAAACCCTAAAACATTTAAAACGTGAATAGTTTGTATTCATCACGATCAAATTCAGATTGAAAGATAGCTTCAAATGAATTTGGATAGCCCACTTCGTTGAGTTGAGGTGGCATGCCTTCCGCCAAAATGAATATAAGCTACATTTCTGTTACGACATCAAATTAGAAACAAATATGTGAACATGATGCATTAACTCTGATCAGGTTAATGGTCTACAAAGGGGAATAAGGAAAGCAACATAATTTCCCATCTTGGGAATTTTTCATGAAATTTTCTTAAGTTTGGTTTCCTTCTCAGGATCCAGAAAAGTATCGCTAAACTTAAAAAAAATTTAAAAAGTAAAAACGATGTATATAAGTACTTAAAATAGATTTTAAAAACTATCTAAAAAAGCATATAGCAAAATACTGTGATACTCAGATACTAGCATTTTTATTGAAATGACATAACTATTATCAGGATAATCTCTTTACATGACCGGGCAGCTCAAGTTGCTGAAACAGGTGTCTTGACCATATTACCCCATTATGCTTGATAGCAACATGGATTGGGTCCTAGACTGCTCAAATTTAAAAATTGTCTGATTCAATCAAAAGGTTTCACAGATATGGTTCATCTAGGACTTCCAAGTCCATAGGCATGCAGGTTTCAGAATGTGTAAGAAATTAAAGAATACTAAATTAAAAGAACAGAGCAGGGCAACTTTGAACAGTACAGAAGTAACAAAAGAAATTAGGTTAGACACACACATGGACATGCACACGCACACCTATGATGCACGGATACTTCAAAATAGGTAAACGTATTGTGTCGTATCGTATCCGATACTTCACTTTTTACATGTAAAATCTGTGTCCCTACCATGTCTATGGCGTGTACCTACCACGCACACAAAGAGAAGGCTGAAAAAAGGAAGCTGTGGAATTCAAATCGATTGGATGCTTAGATAGAAATCTAGTTAGGACAGCAGATAGAAAATACTTAATTTTTCAAAAAATAGCCAACATTAGGAAGAGTACAAACTTCATTGAGAAGGCTCAAAAGAAGCAGCGGGATCCTAATGGAGACGTTGGAGGTGAAAGAGGAAATTGCAAATTCCTTTCAAAAGCCATACAGCAAGGAGGTTCGAAGACCAAAGCTAGAAGGTCTTTAGGGCTATAATCCCCAGATACTTCAAATAAAGCAACATATCATGTTGTATAATATCCAATACTTCACTTATGAATAAAATATGTGTCCCTACCATATCCATGGTGTGTCCCTGCTTTATACGTTGTATCTCGGCATCATAGCTTTAGGGTCAAGTTAAAAAGGTGAATCACTTGCCCCATCTCGCCACCTATTAAAGGCAGGTTTGGTAGTGTTTTGTTGGGTTTGAGATGGGTATGGGCTTACAGATTTTGACCTGAATTGGGTGTGAAACAAGTTTAGGTGCCTCACCCCACCGCCCCATTTATGACTGACACCTGTTAATAGAATTCAATGCACAAATACCAATACTAGTCAGTTGGTCTTGGACATTTAAAACATGGGTGACATTGATTTTCACGACTCTGATTTTGAAGCATGTTTGTAGTACATCAGAAGAGGTGATGGTTACCATTTTCCATCTTGGAGCAAGAGAATAATGAAGTTGAAACATGGACCATCAAAGAAGCATAAAAAATACTCAAGCAGCCTTTCTTAGGCCCTCTTATTGTGGAATAAGAGGGTCCTTATGAGCAACATTTTATTTTAAATGAAATCAAGGAATTATGTTCATCCCTGGACGTGAGATTTCAGTATATGTTTAGAGAGGAAAACAAGGTAGCCAAGTCTTTAGAGAAACAAGTAGGCAAGTGCCTTGGACCAGTATTGAGTCCCCTCATGCACTAGGTGTAGTTCTCTTCCAGCTATCCCTCGCCTTCTGTATTTTAAAAGGATTTTTGTCTCTTTGCATGAAATTCTCACAAGAAGATAAAGGCATTTTCAGAATGCTACTACTATTTGAAGTAATATGTGGAACAAGTTTTGAGGTAATATTATAATACCTTTTGAGTTTTGACCAGTCAATTCTCCTGTGCGATGGAGCCCTTGCCACTGATAAGGCAGCCGCAGCAGCAGCCACACGTATTCTGATGTATTGCAACAGATCATCATATACTTTCTGAGGAACAGACTATACAATGCACTAATAGTAATGAAAGAGTACTGCTCAAGTATATACATCACATGATACCTTTTATGTGCATCAACATATTCATCGGTCTCATCCACAATCTCTTCCTGCATTCAATAATGAAATCCACAAATATTAATAAAGTTAGATTTGCAAGTTCAGGAAGAAAAAATTAATAAAGTTCAACTAGCAAACTAGGCCTTCTAGCATCTCAAACATTATTTAGTCTAGTGCACAACATGATTCTTTACTATCCAAGAAAAATAAGACATCGTGCAGTCAAACTAAAGGGGCTTCTAGATGTACTTCAAATCATAATCAGTGCAAATATTCTAATAGAACAAGTCCTCCTGTGAATTTCTGATTGGAAAGATCTACACCTCCAACGGTGAGATCGAGTCCTGCGACTCAAAAACCCTAATATCCTTAGGAAAAACTCACGTGCAAGAAGGACTGAATTCTTATTAAAAATTATGGCATGAACATTACAATAGGGAATTCCTCTATATATAGTGTAGCACTCTTTCTTTATAACCAAGACATTCTAAAATAAGAAACTACCTAATCTTAATCAAAATAGAATTTAGGAAGAGAATAGACAAAGCAACTCTACTAGTTTAGAAACTATCTAAACTAATGATAGGGATCTCAAAATTAGAGATCATGTGGACCCCATCAGGGCTTGCGGGCCTTGGCCTTTGATCGGCCTGCATCAATTTCGTGGTGTAGAAATCACTAATCACATATTGAAGGCAAATGTTTCACAGCCTTTCCCTGCACCTGAATCACTGTCAATGGTTATCAGCATCATTGCTTTGGGCACATAGAATTTTTTTTTTTTTTTTTCCAAAGAAAAAAGGTCTCTCAACTGATGTGATTTCTCATCTCCATACTACCAAATGGATAGCAGCAGTATGGATATACCCTGTCTGCCTGTCAAATTGTTCAAACCAATTGTAATTAGGGGTATATGGAAGTCTCACCCAAGAATTGAACAACCAGAAAAATTAGAGCATCAAATAACTTACTTGCAGGAGTTCCTCAAATACATCCTCTGACCTCGCCATCTTCAATATCTTCTATTGAACGAGATCCCACACTGTTTACTGCTTCATGTTGTTGTATAGATGCTGGCCCATTTCCATTGGCCTGCCTACTTGTCTCCTTCTCAATGTCAAGAACAACAGTGTCCGATTTTTCATCTGGCCTTGATAGCAAAGGAGTAGTTAGCGTGGTTTCTGCACTTGCTGCTTTGTATTCTTCATATTTCTCTCCATCACCAACGATATGAGGGTTCTTATTCTTCCCTTTGGCCTTCACCACAGCTGCCATATGACTACTTCCCTTCTGGAATTCATTCAATATGTCATAGAGAGGTATATCCGAAGGAACCCTGGTAACATTATATTGTATGAACAGAGTTCTTGGATCTTGGATGAGCTCAAAACATAGTAGAAACCAGAGGGAGACTCCATGTTCAGTATCAACAGATGTATGGTAAGCAGAATACAAAGCAAGTAATGCCCATGTTTCTTTGATCCAGATTCCAGAGCATTAAAATGATGGAACACATTGTATATGGATCCCGAAAATCTCCCATACTGAATGAAGGTATCTTTTCATAGACAATTACAAGATTCCCCAATAAATTGTACATGATAAGATATTCCAACTCAGGTTATTGGCCACTGATCACCCACAGTGGACCCCTCATATTAAAGGCATGTAAAACCAGATACCAGCACATCATGGGCCTAATCAAATGCATCATATTGGTGTTTCAGAAAACTCTACATTACATGAGGCTCCAGACCCTACAATTCCTCTAAAGAAGAGGTGAAGGAGCAAACCGTGGAATTCTACGGATGGAAACGGCGCTTACTGGGGTCTCTGTCTCAGCCCGTACTGTAAGAAGACTTTTCACCTATCAGAAATCCAAATACTACTGTTATGAATTAAAAAGGTAACTAACAGCCAGTTCTACTACCTGCAAACTGATGCGAAGGATCTACACCTCTAATGGTGAGATCGAGTCCTGGGACTCAAAAACCCAAATATCCTTAGGAAAAACTCACGTGCAAGAAGAACTGAACTCTTATTAAAAGTTATAGCATGAACATTACAATCGGAAATTCCTTTATATATAGAGTAGCACTCTTTCTTAATAACCAAGACATTCTAAAATAAGAAACTACCTAATCTTAATCAAAATAGAATTTAGGAAGTAAATATACTAAGAAACTCTACTAGTTTAGAAACTACTAAACTAATGATAGGGCTCTCAAAATTAGAGATCATGTGGACCCCATCAGTGCTTGTGGGCCTTGGCCTTTGATCGGCCTGCATCAACTCTCCCCGGCTTGAGAAAACTCGACTCCGGCGAGTAAATGGCGAGTAAATGGCCGGAAAAACTCGCCCTTCTTTAAACACTCTGTAATAGGGGCAGTGATACGACTGAAATTCCTGATGAATCTCCTATAGAAGGTAGCAAGTCCATGAAAACTCCGGACTTCAGATACTGTGGTGGGGAGTGGCCAATCCAGAATTGCTTTGACCTTCTCTTGATCCATTTTAATGCCATCCGATGATATGATGAATCCCAAGAATATAACAGAACTGCTCATGAAGGTGCACTTCTTGAGATTGATGTAGAAACTTTCTCTACGAAGGAGATGGCAAATACTGTGGAGATGAGTGAGATGCTCCTCCCTGTTCTTGCTGTAAATAAGGATGTCGCTGAAATAAACAACAACGAATTTCCCTATATAAGGCTGCAATAGAAGGGTCATAACCCGCATGAAGGTACTGGGAGCATTTGTTAGCCCGAATGGCATGACTAACCATTCATAAAGACCATCTCTGGTTTTGAATGTTGTTTTCCACTCATCATTGGGACGGATGCGAATCTGGTGGTAACCACTGCTTAAATCAATATTGGAGAAGATGGCTGAACCTGTCATCATATCAAGCACATCATCTAATCGAGGAATAGGAAATCTGTATTTTACCATGATCTTGTTAATAGATTTACTGTCGATGCACATGCGCCAACTTCCATCCTTCTTAGGCGTAAGAAGGGCTAGTACCCCGCAGGGACTGAGACTTTCCCGAATGTACCCTTTTTGTAACAAAGCATCCACCCATTTCTTGAGTTCGGCCTGCTCTCCAAGACTCATTCGATATGCAGGTAGATTCGGAAGTGAAGAACTAGGGACTAGATCAATGGCATGCTGTATGTCCCTCATTGGTGGAAGAGAATTTGGCAATTCATCCGGAATAAGATCGGAGAAGCGTTGTAGGAGTGGCTTGACTTCTTCCAGAATGGACTCATGGGGAGAATCATCTGGCACTTGGCGGATAACCAAGGCATACATCAGATCCTAATCGCTGCTTTCCTGTTCAAATTTACTCATGGTTAACATCTGAGGAGTGGCCGCTTCTTTTGAGGCCTTAGCAGCATGCTGGGGTGGTAGTGGCCATAACCGGGTCTTACTACCTTTCCACATGAAAGTATGGGTGTTTGTGTCATTATCTGTGACAACCTTCAACTTCTTTAGCCATGGGAGACCAAAGAGTATGTGTGACTTTCATTGGTATAACATCACACTTGATTGTATCTTCATAAGAACCCAATTTGAAAGGAACTATGCACTGCTCGTCAACCGGAGTAGTTGAATCATTTACCCATGTAATTTTGTATGGCCTTGGATGCTTTGTAGTAGGTAGCTTTAGTTTTTCCACAGCATCTATAGCAATAACATTCATAGCACTACCGGCATCAATAATCATATTCCAAGTTTTGCCCACGCAATGAACTCGAGAGCGAAAAATAGGTGCATGATTAGGATCCTGCTCCTCCTATTGATCTTCAGTGATTAGAAGATGGCGTTCAAGATATACAAGTGGCACCCCATCAGCAAGAAATTCATCAAGGTAGACGCTTTGAGTGTCTGTCGGTTTTTCCATTTCAATGTGCTCATCAAACTCTTCACTGTCGTCGGCTTCATCTTCTGCATAGAGATTCCGATGAGAACATTCTTTAACATAATGCCCTTTCTGCTGGCAGGTATGGCAGATCACTTCCCTTTTGTCAGCACGTCCTCGCGTACGAGGATCATTTTGTGGTACCTGTTGCTGATGATTATGAGGAGGAGGTGGCCGTTGTTGGACACCTTGGGGCTGCTTTTGCAATGCCTGCGGTGGCCTCGGTCAAGTAACCGACTGTTGGGCGTTAGTGGGAGTTGGAGACTGTGTCCCTCTAGTGGAAAACTCCCCGGCTTGGGATCTTTCCCGCCTCCTCAGTTGGATTTCATGATGTGCTTTGCGGGCTTTATAGTAGGCTTCATTGATATCATTGAAATCAAACAAAGAGATCCGTTACGGAATATCAGGACATAGGCCTTCTGTATATTTATTAATAACGAGTCCATCATTCGCCCGCAGATTGCAGTGCACAAAATAGTCTCGAAACAGATTGGTATACTCATCCAAGGAATAGGCACCTTGTTGCGACTAAGATATCATTTATGCAGGGAATCAATATAGTCAGAAGGAAGGAAGTTTTGCTTGAGTCGCCACTTCATATCTTCCCATTGAAAAATGGGATGCCCAAAGGCGAGCTCACTATTTTCAACACTTTGCCACCAAATGCGTGCAGGCCCTTTGAGCTTGACTTTTGTGAAGGCTATCTTCTGGGCATCATTCATGTTGTACCAGGCAAAATAGTCATCAAGAGAATTGAGCCAATCGACGAAGGCCTTGGGATGAAGATCTCCTGAAAAATCACTGATTTCCGGTCTCACTCTATTGGTAATGTCATATGTATGTGGTGCACCGTGTGGTTCATGATCACCATGTTCAATGAAAAGACGATGTACCATGTCAGACATGGTTTCACGATGCTGATACTGAGGACCAGGTGTGACTGGATTTACTGGGGCCATTGCTCCAGATGCATGGGGAGCAAGATTTACAGGATTGACCTAGGGTCCAGTCCCGGATGTTTGCGGATACCGCTCTTTGAGAACAAATTTCGTTATACCTGTGGTCCGATGTCATTGAAGTTCATTAAGAACAACTTCAATAATTTCTAGTCGCTCGACCACAGAGTCCATGTCAGATCCCAATTTTGTCAATAGCTCATCCCGTTGGTAATTGGTGAAATACCCGTGGTATTGGCGTCCTCGGGTAGCCATGAAATTTCAAAAGCAGTTTTTTTTTTTTTTTTTTAACTGATGGGCTGGGCCGGTATGGGCCTGGACTCAGATCGGGCCCAACTGCAAGGCTCAGCACGTGGGGCGTTGGTTCCGCCTCTGGTTCGGTGCGCTGAAAGAAAAATAAGAGGAATATCCTCTTACCTGGACGACTTTGAAGAAGAAAGACGAAGGGCGATGGCTGCAGTGAGGCGATGGGCAGCGATAGGAGAGGATGCCGCGATGCAAGTGCTAGAAAGAGCGACAGTGGAGCGGATGGCTGGTGACGACGAGGGGTGCTGCTAGATGTGTGCTCTCGGTGCCAGGTACTCTTCGCACTCAGATCTCCTTCTTCGACGTTTTGCTCTATCTTCTTCGTTTGTTTCGCTCTGTCTTCTTCATCTATTTCTTCCTCCTTTTCTGTCTTTTATTTTCTTCTTCTGGGTTGGGGACTGGTTGAGCAAGAAGGGAAGAGGTTGGGAGAGGGATGGGCTTCGCTGGGAATTGGTGATGGTGGCTTGTGGGTTTCGGTGGGATGGAGATCGGGTCAGGCGGGGTTCTAGGGATTTGGAATCTTCTTCTTGTTTTTTTTATTTGGATTGGGAAAATTAGGGTTTAGGGCTTGTAGGTTTTGATTTGGTTGGATGGTGGAGTCGGGGACAGAGATTTGGTTTCAGTTGAGGGGAGTAGGGCTCTTTTGGGTTCGGATGGGTTGCAGTGGGTCGACTGTGGGTTGGGGATTTAGGTTTTTTTGGGTTGAGGATGACTGAAATTGGGTTTTGGTGGAGGGTTGGGTTTCTAGATGCAGGATTGGAGTGGGAAGAGAGGTTTAGGGGCTGGCAGTGAGGGCGGTTGTGATGGGGAGGCCGAGGATGAT
>QPKB01000010.1:27778734-28252671 GCA_003546025.1 Camphora micrantha
GGGAAGGGTGTTCATCATATGAAAGATGGATGTGAAATCTGTTTTTTGTCTGAAAACAGGGTAACTGCGCCTATTATTAATGAAAAATTGTTGATATTTAAAATAATAAAAAAAAAAAAAAAAAAAAAAAAAAAAAAAAAAAAAAAAAAAAGAAAACCTGCAGTACATTATTCGCCTGACAAACTTTGCTCCTTTTATGGCTCTTTACACATTAATGATGAAAAATTATGTATAAAAGAAGATTTTCCTAGACTAATGACTCGTAATCACCTTTGAGAATATGAACCATTTCACCTTAGAAAGAAGCTGCAGTAGAAGAATGAGCAACACCTGACTGAGATGGTTTATTCTCTGGTGGAATGTTTGAATCTCTGAAGAAGTTACATTGGCTGAAACGGCATCACTAGTGTACACTTGTGATTTCCCATGGAGGTTTTCGTGGGTCTTAACTATATGGTCATGAACGTCCACATTGAATGAAATATTGATTTGCCAGTCGGCATCTACCATGACCTCCTGCATGGCTACCACATCCTCTTTCTTGACCTCCAGAAAAAAAAAAAAACTTGAACTGTCACAAGTGCAATTAACATCACATTCTCCGTCGTTCAACCAGGTATAAACACTGTTGAGGTTGGTTGAATGACGTTTCTAAGAATCTGAGCCCTTATGGTTTTAAATTATTGATAAGAACAGGGAAAAGATCAAATTTTTTATCAACATCAATTCTCTTTTCTTGCTCCTCAGTATGTTTTCAGCAATGAAACTGTATGTATCTCAAATATGATAACTCCTCTCGTGACTACTTTCTTGGTATAATATTTGGTCATGGACTTTGTACCCTTCTTGATGATTGCCAACATCAAGATACAACTAATATATTCATGCCATGTTATTCTTGTAGGAATACAACTCAAACCATATTCCACATCTCTTTGGTTGTTGACAACTCATATAGCCCCTCATTAACATCGGGCATAGTAGCATTCAACAAACACAACATTAAAAGCATAGTTGTTCACCTGCCTGTCGATACACATTGGATCGTCAGTCTTTGATTCTGGTATGCAACCATCGACATACTCCAACTTAAGAGTTTTTCACTGAGGAACCTGAATCATTGGAAGAACTTAATTTTTATATTGGGACTTTCATAAGTTAGCTCGTGCACAATCATAACGTCAGATGATTTACATGATATCACACCCACTGATGAAGAATCAGATGTTTGTTAAACTTCAGTTCTCTTCTTGCTCCTCAGTATGCTTTGAGCAATGAAACTATATATCTCTCAAGCAGTCAAGCATGATAACTCCTATCAATGACTCCTCAGTTCGGCATAATATTTGGTTAGACTTGTCCCCTTATTGATGATTATCAACATCTAGATGCAACTTATATTAATATAATCATGCGATGTTAGTGAGTTAATAGGCTTGATCCCAACTCATGTCCGAGAGCTTTATCTTGAAGTGGATTCTTCTCTTAATTAGAATCGTTAAAAATCTAGCATTATCTTGGATAAAAAGGTTCCAAGGTTGGGCTTTGTGTTTGCCTTGAGTGATATCATCCGTTCCAGATACTTTCACCGTCTCCATCATCTTTGTTACTTAGCAAAGGGACAAAGAGAATTGGGCACGTCCTGGCCCCCTTTTTTGCTGTAGATTTAGCTCGGGTATGTAGTGGGAATTTATGATCTGACCTGGTTGGTTGTTTCTTGTCTGCCTGTGCTCAGGCTGTGAGCTTGCTTGATTTTTTTGAGCCTGGGTTGTGGGCAGTTCATATTTTTGCCCTCCCTTTGGTTGGGCTCTTCCGTGGGTCTTCTTGCTTTCCTTAGTTTATTTGTGCGCTGTCGGACACCATATACTTCAGTATAGCTGGTCTCCTTACTGACACTTAGAAATTGAGGGAAAAGGTTGACCTTTGTTGTATCGTCAATTTTCTTTAATAGAGTATCTTTCTTACCTTTAAAAAAAAGATATTTTCCTTCCAATCAACAATCATATATTAAAAGTAATCTTCTAGCTCCACAAACCTACCAATGTTCAATGAACAGGTCTCCAAACAACAGCGCAGCAATGGAAATATGTTTCAAGAGATCAGGTAAAATTTTTGGATCATATGACCAGCACGTATCAGATCTGAGCTCTCTATTTGCAGGCCTAAACACCGACCACAGTCTACACAATCAACAAAAATAGTGTGCAGTGTGAACAACCGTTAAGCACATGTATGAATACACAACCAGCTAACAAGAACGCAGTTCCATGAGCAATTACCAAACACCATTGCAGGCACTTTTGAGTCATCCAACATTTATGTACTGTGCAGATGGATGCTGTTAGAACCAGATGATAATGGTGGAGTGGATTGGATGGGATGTACGGAAAGGAGTTGAGAGGAGAAGACAATATGAGAAGAGAGGAAAAAAATTTAGTAACCGTCACATTGCTCTGATGCTATGTCAGTCAAGCAAGTGAATTAAGGCAAGAAACTATTAGTTTCCCAGTTGTTTGGACCATTCATTGTATGTGTGTATAAGCACATCAAATGCCCTCATGCAAGTGGTAAGTGAAGGTTATATAGGATAAAAATATAAAAGCATTAGATACTCAATAGAGGTACAAAGGATATGTGCTTCAAGCTTTGATGCCCGTGTATGGTGTGGATATGGAAAGGACATGTCACAGGTGTGGATATGGAAAGGACATGTCACAGACCCAGCGTGAACAGGGATCTTACCTATAAAAGGAATTATCAGATTCGATATTATATGCTTATATTGCCCATTTTGAAGTATCCAGTTATCATAGGTCTTGGAACTGTTAAGAGGGGTTTTCGCATGCTGACTACTGAGTGTGAATTTTATTTTTTGCCATGAGGATTATTCCATTGAATTCTGGTCATGAACTTTGGTAGTGCACAAGAATTATTTTGCCTTATCTTTGATGCAAATCAAAGATAGAACACGAGCTTTGATTGAAAAAATAAAATTAGTTGATTGTTCATGCCAGCAATCAAATTTCACACCCAAGCTCAGAAGACTTCACAAGTCCATGACATGTGATAATATTTTTGTAATCTATATAAGTAGCAAGTCATGACCATAAATGTGGCTTCTTAAATAAGCAATTTTCAGCAAGATAGCCATCCAATATATAATAAAACTCAAACTTCTTAAATAAGCAATTTTCAGCAAGATAAGGACCTGTATTTATTAAAACTTAAATATTTTTCTAATAGCTAGAACTCTATCAAATCCATATGTTGTAGTCCTAATTAGAATAAGAACCCCAACAAGAAGCATCTCTTAGCATAGAATCATGTAGGAATACAAAGAAATTGGAATAATGTTTTAATGCACGAATGCTTCATAGCTGGACATTTAGAACAGGGGCCCATTTGTGATTCTCCTTCTCAACTGGGGAGATTCGTAATGTTCTTTAAGATTTCTATTGATAACATTAACTAAGATTGTCTTCATTTGATGATCTTTTTGTTTTGGTTACATTAATGGCATGCCAATGAGAGTATTTTCATGCTATTTTCCTGAGACTCCTGGATTTGAAGTGGTGGTTCTTGTGGACTATTGAGGAACTCATTGATTTTTTCCCTAAAATATGTGAGTGGTTTCTTTATAAAATTGTGAAACTTGAGGTTTGTATTGTTGGGTTATTTAGATTTCGAGATCTTGGCATTCCCATGCAATCAATTCTTGCATCAAGAACCTGGGTCAAGTGAGCACGCCAAGGAATTTGCATGTACCAGATACAAGGCCGAATATCCAATCTTCCAGAAGGTATTCTTTTTTTTTTTTTTTTTTTTTTTTTTTTTAATATAAATGTTTGGAACATCAAATGAGGATTCATCTAAAAACAAATAAGGATTTCATATGTTGTTTGTAAATGGTGTTTTAATGTTGATACGGTTGGTCATCTTTTTTGGAAGTTAACGCGCAGTGATTTCAAAGGTAATCAAAAAAATTGTAAGGTAAAATTATTATTTCTCTTTTTTTGTAAGGCAAAAATCATTTGTGGTTGTTTATCTTGGATTTGTTTCTCGTGAACTGAGTTGAGAGGGTTTAGTACACTTTAGCATATGAGAAATGATCCTATATTCGCCCCGCCCTTTCCCTGCTAACTCCCTGACCTTTTTTCATGGGGCCCCACATGCTTGAATCCAGCCAACCACCCTAACCTCTCTGATTGTCACAAGCCCAAATTTCACTCTGATTTGTCACAAGCCCAAAGTTGTGGCCTATTTAACGATTGATGGGCAGTCATTGGGAGGGTTGGATTCAAATACAATGGGCCTGGCTTAAAACTTTTAGGTGGAAGGTTTCTTTGAATCATCGGCCACAAATTATCAAGAGAGAGATATCGCTTTTAGGCTAACAGAGGTCTGGTCTGTGGGTTGGATTTGTCATATGCAAAACATGTGGCCCTTAGTTAATTCATGGGCAATAAGAGTCATTGAGCAGGTTGGATTCAAGAATAGTGGCTCTAGAGTAAAGCATTTGGTAGTGGGACTGGGAAATGATCCTGAGAGGCAATAGTTCTTTTATGCTGAAGGAGCTCTTGCCTGTAGGGCACATCTGGCCATTCCCTCTCCCTTGATTGGTAGTTCCAGGTAGGTGTAGGTCACACTGGTTGGACCACTTTATAGCATAAGAGAGCCTGAAGAGAAACTTTCAAACGGCAGTCATCCTCATAGCTCATACTTTAATTTCAAGAACTGTTATATGAAGTCTACTTGGTTTCATGCCAATTATAGGGAAGATAGGAGTTGAGGGAATGGAGGGAGTTGTGATGGACTCGAGGTGGCCAAAATGGTCATATTAAATCATCCTATCCCTTGATGTAGGGCCCTAGCAGTTTTACAAAATTTACCCCTTTGCATCTTGCTTGTGACTCAATAGAAGGGCAGCTGAAAATCAGAGCGTCAAGTGAGTGCCAATTCTGCAGGGCATTGGGCAGAAGAATGAAATGTCAGAAGCTGTCCTCAACATTGTGTATGTTGAACTTGCAATAGCTTATATTTATCTTTGAGAGAAAGGAAAAACACATTGTGACTTTCAAAACCTAATAGAACGAATAGATTACGTTTTGCTTAGATGTAGAGAATGGTCAAATTGCAAGGGTTGTTAAAGTCATCCTAATTAAGACAATTACAGCACAGCATACACGATTGATTTTGGATGTACTTGTTAAGACTAGACAAGCTAACTAGGAAGTGGTGAATTATCTGAGATTACTTTGATGAATGTTTTACATGATACTTTGATATGTATGATTGTTGTGGCATTTATTGCTGTAGGTTCGCGTAAATGGTCCAAATACAGCACCTGTTTACAAATTTCTGAAATATCATGGGTCTGGCTTTATGGGATCTAGAATCAAATGGAACTTCACCAAGTTTCTAGTCAACAAGGAAGGCAAGGTCATTGCACGTTATGGCCCTACGACCACTCCCTTTTCCATTGAGGTATGTCAGTTGCCATTTTTATTTTTTGCTACACCGGGGATTCTTACTCATGTACTCTACTCACTCACCCGTGTCCTTAACTAGTTGAGCTACGGCCGAGGGACCTTGCTGTTGTTATTTTATTCCCCAATTCTTTGGTTACTTCAGCTATTCATGTATTCTTCGTTTTTTCTCCTTTCTTTTTTATTACAGAAAGACATCAAGAAAGCACTTGGGATATAAGGCGCGTGTTGTGTTGTTTGCTGAGCCTGGATCTGTCAATGATGTGCAGCACTACAAAAGAGAGCATCTTGTTGATTTATTATTTCTTTATGTTTGAATTTCCTTGAGGTAGTTAATATATATTTCCATGTTGTGTATAATGTAGCCTTTGTTGTGCATTCAAGATCTATCGTGTATTGGGATTTGGTATAATGTAGGATTTGTTGTGCATACAAGAACTAATTGTAACTTTTTTTTAAATTATTTTAACAAGAAAAAAATATGTGTACATTTGCAGTCATCATGTTAAACGGGGAAAGAGCTTAAGAGGTGTTCCTGTCTTCATTTATAAGGAAAAAGCATTCTATGTAGTTCCTCACTGTATTTCCAAGGATCTTCAGTACATTCTTCTCTAGGTTTCAATATAACTTCATGCTGATGCAGTGGGTCATTAGCCTAATCCCTATTTATATGTTGGAGGCCCACTTTGACGATCGCACGTTGGCCGATAGCCTATTGGATTATCCGTCCAACCCCTGATTGTCCGAGTCTGAACAGAACTGTGATTTTTTCCCCAGTTGAGAAATCGACTCATTATTATAGTACTTATTTTTATTTTGGAAATGGCTGGCTATGATGGATTAATGCCCCAGCTGTTAGATAGTTGCATAATTTAGTAAATATATATTTCTTGTAGTTAGAAAATATGGGCTTTTATTCTTATTAGCAGGTCTTTGAAGATGGAGATAGAGATTTAGAACAGAATCTAAGCCCTGTTAGGGGTTTCAAATGAGGTAAGATGTGTGAATAACTATACAAGTAGCTTTGTGAAGGAACAGGTGGTGTCTTTCATGTATGGTTACAATTTGATTTTTTTGATGTTTTGAGAGTTTTTGTTGGACATGCCAGACCTTGCTGTGTTGGTGTGGAGTCAGTTCACTTTTAAAGTAGTACTTACTTTGTAATCCAGGATAGAAACAACTCTGGTACGTCTTTAGGGGTCACAGTTCGGAAGACCTAGGCGTGGGGGAGGCCTGTACGGTGCTAGAATGAAGTACTGAAAGAACATTACTCTCTCTCTCTCTCTCTCTCTCTCTCTCTCTCTCTCATCATTATCAAAGCCTTATTCCATCTATTTAGGTTGGCTTGACAAGCCCTTAGACCAATAACAAGAGCCCATAAACGCTTAGAAGGTGCTCAGTGTTGGAACAAAAAGATTGCAGGTTCTAGTCATGTTACCACTGCTAAAGACTGCATGCTTTTGAGCCCCAGGCTGCATTTCAGCTGGTAAGGGACGTGAGCGTGCGTGAACCCCAAGCTGTATTATCAGCAGGTAAGGTACTAGAGTAGGTAAGGTACTAAAGTGTGTGAGAGTGAGTGAGTTCGAGTTCCCAATGCGGGAAAAAAAAAAAAAAAAAAAAAAAAGAAAAGAAGGATATTGCATAGAGCTGGTGAACTTAAAGACCCTAATTATTGGTCATGATCATCTTATTAGGAAGAGTTATGGTCCACAGCTTGCCTATACATAAAACCCTATCAATTTCTCCCTACCCCCAATGTTCAGAATGCATCCAGGTGTGCCTCAGGGAGGGGAGCACAAAACTTGCATCAACTTGTTGCATTTATGGACAACTAAAACTAGATGAACATTAGTTGACATAATTATTTAGCTCGCAAGGTTCATTCCATGCAATGGATCCCTCTTATGTCCAACCCTGTCACACTTGCTATCATCCCCCATGAATTGATGCTCCCTAAGGGCCCATTTGCTTGCATGAAATTGAGTTTTTAAGAATTCCAAAAAAATGAACTAAAAGTGGAAGTGAAGATCCATAAGGGGGAATGCAACTTGAATGCCCAGCCATCACCCTACTAAATCAGATCCTAAGAAAGTCAGGTCCCTCAACATCTCCATCTTATATCCTCCACCCACCTCACCTCTTTAAATTCCATTTTTGGAACCAGCTTACCATGCAAACAAAATGAGCCTAAATAATGTTTAACCTGTATTTGCTACTGGACTGATTCTGAAAGAATCAGAAGCATGAACTAATAAACCGATGAACTTTTGAGGTTCTTTAGTATTGATTTGGCCCCTCTTGATGAAGGATGAGACCTTATAGTTATAACCCTTCTTCCCATCTAAACATCAATTTTTGTGGCGGGTTCATAGCTGAATTTTCATTATCCAAATGCACGAACTCATAGTTAGGTAAAAACAAACTGGCCATCCAGTTATATTCTATTCCAGACCATTTTGGGCAGCAAATTGAAGACCGGGGATTTCCAAACTAGGAGATTTTTCTTCTGCATTGCTAATGCGAATATTGAGAACTATAAATCCATTTGCGCGTCGCTTGAATGTTGAAAATCATCAGTCAGTGCTATATATTTATCTTAACAATATATATTATCTGATATGCAAGAGAAACCTCATTCCAAAGGCTGGTAAAAATGGCTCCATCAAACTGCATATGAGAGGAATTAAGAGCTTCACCAGCAGTCTTTGCAAGTACAAAACCCATCCATGAAATGATGGAAGCAATGCCCATGCCTAACAATGACTTCAAAGTGGGTCATGTTGGAGAAAAATTTAAAACAGTAAACAGAAAACACAAAAAGAATCAGAATTCTTCATTACCCTAAATGGGGTGTACTGGGAAATGTTTACAAGTCCAAATACAATGCCAGCTTCTCACTGTGCACATATAATATCTGCTTCCTCTTCAGCCACATATTGCAACGCAAAGGTCTCATCGGGTATGTACCCGCTGTCTTCCATTTGCAGACCCAAATCCTCAAGAACCTTGTAAACTTTCTCCAAGCCTGGTTGCATAAGATTCCCCGCTGAAAACAAATATATCTTCTTCTTTACCTCTATCCAACTCTGACCTGGGCTTTTCTTTAGGCCTTTCATCTTTGTTAACACTCTCATCTTTGCCGAATCTTCCCACCGTTCACATTCGGCATAAATATTTGAAAGCAGCATGTAGCTCCCAGTCCCCTCTGAATGAAGGCCGAAACTCTTAAAAGTCTCTTCTGCCACAGCCATGTTTTTATAGATCCTGCATGAGTTCAACAGAGCCCCCCAAACACATGCATTTGGTTTAATTGGTATCATCTTTACAAACTCGCTTGCTTCTTGCAGTAAACCTGCTCGGCCGAGAAGATCAACCATACAGGCATAATGCTCCATCTGAGGTGAAAGCATGTATTCATGAATCATCTGATCATAGAGCTGACGACCCTTGGTAACAAGCCCAGTGTGGCTACATGCAGACAATAGAGCAACAAAGGTGATTCCATCAGGCCTGAAACCATCTTCAATCATCTTGTAGAAGGTGTTTAAAGCATCCTCTACAAAACCATGCATCCCATAACCAGCAATCATTGAGTTCCAAGAAATCAAATCTCTGTCCTCTATCCGTTCAAATACCGAACACCCATCTCTAAGACAACCACATTTGGCATACATATGAAGCAGTCCATTTTCTACCAAAATATTCTTATTCATTAGGCTCCTAATCACATGGCCATGGATCTCTCTGCCAAGACGCAATGCTGCTAATTCCGCACAAACTGAGAGAATGGTCGCAATCGTGACCGAATTGGGATCAACCCCAGCATGCTGCATTTGACGGAAAAGTTCCAAAGATTCATTACCCTGCCCATTTGATGCAAACCCACCAATGACTGCACTCCAACTTACCACATTCGGTTTGATGATCGACTCTGCCCCTAGTTTCTCCAATTGTGAAAATACCTCAAAAGCATCATCACATAAACCGGCTGCAGCGTAGCTGGATATTAGCGCATTCCAAGTCACCAAATTCTTGAATTTAATCTCTGAAAACATTGCCTTTGCATCCTCCCTCTGTCCATGTTTCCCATACATGCATATTAGTGAGTTCTTCACAAATACATAATCTTCAAAACCACTCCTAACAACATACCCATGGATCTCCTTACCCTTGTCCAATGCACTTAAATCACCAGAGACAGATAAAACAACGGAAACTGCTTCAGCATTAGGTGCAATTCCCATCCCCCTCATCTCCTTGAATAATCTCACAACTTCATTATCCTGTCCACATCGAGCATAAGCCGACATAAGTGATGTCCATGTAATGAGATTTGGCTCTAATCCATCTTCCAATTCCATCCTCCCAAACATCTCAAAAGCACCACGGCAGTCATAATTCGCTGCATACCCCGAAATGATGACATTCCAAGAAACAACATTTCGCCTAGGCATTCTGTTGAGGAGCTGGTATGCAGAATCCATCTGCCCAATTTTTCCATACATTCCAATCAACTCGTTGGCGACATGAAGATGAAATTGAAAACCCATTAGAGTGGCATGCCCATGAACAATCTTGCACACTTTGGGGTTGACAATTGAGGTGCATGCTCTTATAATCAAAGGGAAAGAGAACCCATCTGGGGCAACCCCAAGCTCTCTCATTCGACAATAGAGATGGAATGTTTCTAGAGAATACCCATGCGAGAGATTGGCTCTTAATATGGAATTCCATAAGAGCAAGCCAGCGTTTCCGCCACTAGGAGCAGTGGAGAAGATGGACCGAGCGTCAGCAAGGAGGCCAATGCTGCTATAAATGGAGATGAGCCTAGCAGAGAGGAAACTGGATAGGTGGAGTCCAGTGAGGATGATTTGGGCGTGGAGCTTTTTTAATTGATGGACACCAGAGGATTGCAGGAGGAGACGATCATAGAAATCAAGAGTGTCGGCTTGGATGGTTAGATGGGACTGGCTCTGGGTTCTCTGATGATAATGACAAATTGGAGAGTAGGGATGAAGGAGACATGGTCGAATTGGAAGGCGGTGATGGAAACCATGAAGCATGAATAAGAAGCATCAATGGAAAAGAGGTTTAACCACTGCATACAGCATCCACAACCCCTTCATAAGCATTATTATGTGAAAATCTCAGGAGGTATCTCTGCAGTGATCAAATTGATACTACACGTTAATTATCATTGAAAAATCAGTACATAGTTTCAAATGAAGCTCAGAATTCATTTAGTCATCTTTTGTTTGACGAGTTTTTATCTGCAGTGCATATTCTTAACTCGTGCACATATACCAATACATACGTGATAATATATTTGCACAAAAAGATGATTACGGGATAAAAGAATACACTGTCAGCAATTTAACATTGCAGCAAAAGAACAATGTAGGGGAAGCAATAAATACTTAGTTCCAAGCAAAAAAATAAAATGGTAGCACCATTTAAACTTGGTTTTATCATTAAAAAAAATAAATTTATGGAATGGTCAGACTAAATAAATAACAAACCAAAAGCAGAAAAATAACCAAAAGCTTCCAAGCGCTCATAACAAACCAAAATTAATAGACAATTTAATTGCAAACAAAATATGGAGAGAGAGAGAGAGAGAGAGAGAGAGAGAGAGAGAGAGAGAGAGTAAACTTCAAGTCTTTAACTGCAATAAAAATGGAAAATAAAATGCAAAAACCTGAGCCTCAAACGCCATTCATAGATGCCTTGATTATTTTTACTCTCTCCTTACACACACACACACACACATAGGGTCTTGCAGATTGTGTGAGAGGGAACTTTTTTGCCTCCATATGGTGGCACTGCACCCCCACCTCCCTCCCCCCCCAAAAAAATAAAAAATAAAATGATAAATCCACTCAGTGGGACCCAGGATTTTCATTTGGGTGGGGCTAAGTTTTTCTAAACTTTGTTAGACTTTTTTTCGCATTAACAATAACATAAAAGAAAATTTGGGTTGATGTCATTCAAAATAAGTACACCATATTGTAAGGAAATGGTCGGATTAATGAGTCCCATTAAAGCAGGAATGAATTTGGGCTGGTGCCAAGTACATTAAGAGGGTAGTTGACTGTGATAATTCTGGAACAAAATATGAGAACCCCACAAAAGCATGTAATCATTCTCCTATATTATTAGATTATAGTAATAAGAATTTTTATTTTTTTATTTTTTAAAGGCACATTTGATGCAATTCATAAAGATGTTATCCATCTATAATAAACTATGCAAATGACAATAAGCAAGCTGAAAATAAGTACTATATATATATATATATTAAGGACTGCAAACAGATTTCATACCTCAGTGATACCTGGCCATTTCACCATAGGAAGGAAAATGAAGTATTTCACTGTCATTTGTAAAGATGATTGTATTGGATGATGATTGCATAGATATTTTATTTAGAGGAATGAGATCAAGAATCCAGTTTAGTTCCTAAAAGGGTGTTTCCAAAAGCTTCAGAAATGAAACCATGCTTCTCTCAGGCATTTCATCAAATGGCTGATGGGCATAGGAAACAAATGGTCATATTACAACAAATAGGGAGGCCAATTTCTCTGAAAACTGGTTCTCAAATAGGTGGATGGCTATATATGGTGATGAGTGATGTCAACAAGAGGTCTAATTTCACATACTGATATTGAGAACAGAACAGTGTATTCCAAGAAAACAAAGGCATAGAGAGAAATAGAGAGGCATAGAGACTCTTACCTGCAACGAGGAGAAGCTCTACAAGAGAGAGAGGAGAGGCGGCGGGTGGAGCTGCTAGCGAGCGTTTGGCCTCCGTGGGGAAGAGAGGGGGGTCGGTTTAGGTTCTATAAGGGGTGGACAATTGGGCTTCATCTCCTGGCCCAATTCTTACCATTGATCAAAACCAAGGCCCAAATATATGTGGACCAATAGGCCTGGCCAGGCCATTACAGCCCTGGTTGTATAACTCTAAAGGGTTGGCCGAGTGGTCAAAACCATCGTTCCTCGCTCTCTCGAAGCTAGAGGTCTTAGTATCGACCCTCATATCCCCCCTATTCAGGAATCGAAGGTTGAGTTCGCTTGTGCTACCACTTAGGGGCCACGGGGGTTTTACCTAGCTTCTCTCTGGGCCCGAAGGGAATAGTCCAGTACAAAGGGTTGAGAACTCTCCGTTAGCGCGAAAAGAAAAAAAATTTAGATTCTAAGATGGAAGGCAGGGTTGGATAGACTGAGTAGGGGGAAAGCGTTGAAAGGATCACTTCTCACTTGGCGTGCTAGGGATCAATACCCGACATTGCTAGAGTACCATCCTGAGTAGAGGTGTTCATGGGCTGGGCTGGGCCGGGCCGAGATAAGGTACATCTAAGCTCGGTCGGGCTTTAGAAATACTGGCCTAAGCCCGACACATGCCATAAAAGTTAGACCCAAGCCTAACCATTTAATCAATCGGGCAGCTAAACAGGATTTTCATCACTTTTATGGGCATCAGAGTACTAATTAAATTAAATTACATGCATTTCTTGCCCGACCATGAGTACCCCTAATCCCGAGTGTGTTTAGGTGGAGGACAAGATGAAGGCTTACTCGCGCGGCCTGATTGGATGGCAGAAGAAGTGTACTCAAGGGTAGATCTTAAACACGCATTGAGGACCTAGGGATGACCCATGGGCTTATAGATTAGGGTAGTTTAGGAATAAGATAATTTACCACTGTCTCCCATATAAAGTAATAAATAAATAATAAAAATACTGTCAATTGGGGTGCTTATGGGCTTGGCCGGGGAGGCTGATGATCATCCAGACCCGGCTCAACTTTAGGAACGCAGGCCCATGTCCAGGCCAAGCCTGACAAGGGCCTATGTGCCTAGAAGTATCGGGAGAGGCATGCCGGGCTTTCTATCACTTGTTTAGCTTTCTAATCACTTGTTTAGCAAATCAGTCATTGTACTACATGCAATATTTATTTGGTTCGGGCTCGGCTTCCGGCTTTTACACTTAATTCAAGCACAGCCCATATATTAAACAGGTCAAGAATTTAGATCCAGGCCCAGTCCAAGTAATTAAACCCAAGTTCAGAACCTGGCCCAAAGCAGGCTAGGCCCAGGCTGGCCAAGGCCGTGCGTCAACCCAAACTGGAATTCAAGGTTGGGGTTGGCGACTCTTATACTTGGGTTGTCTTTAGAAACCATATACCAACCATATACAAACCCAAAAGCTTAAGATAATAGGTGAAATGCACATATATCAACCCAAAAGCTTAAGCTAATAGGTGGAAAGCCCATACAAGTATATTAAGACATGTCCAGCCTATTACTTAGGCGATGTGAGATGTGGGATTTCATAACACTCCCCCTCACGTGGAGGCCTAACAGATTTCATGGATGGGCCTGTCACATGGACTACACAAGAACAACCGGATCAGAACCCACTCTGATATCATGTAAGAAACCATATAATGACCCAAAAGCTTAAGCTAATAGGTGGAAGGCCCATACAAGTATATTAAGACATGTCAAGCCTATTACTTAGGTGTTATGGGATGTGGGACTTCCCAACAAGTGGTAGGGGAGTGATTGCTCCTCGGGTTCAATTTGATGGCAGGCTGATTACATTGATTCATACATTTATGTTGATTTATTTGAGCATGATTGTCCTGTGGTTCTCATGTTGGTTTGTGATTCTTATGTGTTGGGGTCGGCTACATAAATTTTGTTACTCCATTCAGGTCTATCATGTGTCAAATCTTTAGATATAAGTTGCACTTATTCAGATCTACTTTTACTACTTACATCCACTTCCTCTTCGGCCTACTCATTTCCCTACATAATCAAACTTTTTCTTACCGGTGTTATTGCATGCCTGGATAAGAGATGCCCAAATCATCTCAAATAGGTTTTTCTAATTTTATTACCTATTGATGCTATTTCTAGATGCTTTCGAAAGCACCTAATTTCATCATTTCTAGTTTTACTACACATCCACCTCAACATTCTCATCTCTACTGCATCCATTTTGTGCATATGTTGCTTCTTAATTGGCCAACATTTTACTCCCTAGATCACCTAGTCTAATACTTGTCCCGTAAAACTTTTCATTTAATCATGTTGGCATCCGTGGATAACAAGGCACTTCAAAAGTCAAAAGCAAGTCTTGAATTAAACCAACTAGCTTTTATCTTATGTTATACATCTTCATCAATTTGTCTTTTTTTATTAGTTATCAAGCCAAGGTAATAATGGAACAAACTCTAAGACTTCAATTCTTATAGCGAATTCTGGCTCCTTTTATATGTCTACTGAAGATGCTATTCATATATTCTGTCTTTGTCATCATCGCTGCCACCATCATCAAAGTTTTGTCCTAACTATGTTGGGGTCAGCTACATGAATTATGTTTTTCCATTCCGGTCTATCTTGAATCAAATCTCAGATAAGTTATACTTCTTCATATCTATCTTGACTACCTCCATCCACGTCTTCTTTCGCCCACCCCTTCACCTTGGTGGGCCATCAACCTTCATAGCCAAACTTTTCCTTACCGGCGTCGTTGCTGGCCTACATTGGACATGCCCAAATCGTCTCAGATGGGTTTATCTAATCTTTTTCTCTTATTGTTACTACACCTAAATGCTCTCAAAAGCCCTCGTTTCTAATTTTATCATTCTTAGTTTTACCACACATTCACCTCAATATTTTTATTTCTACTACATCTATTTTGTGCATATGTTGCTTCTTGATTGGCAAACATTATGCTCCATAGGTCATAGCTGGTCAAATCGTTGTCCTATAAATTATTTCTTTCATTCTTATTGACATTTGTTAGCCACAAAGCACTCCAGAAGCAAGTCTCCACTCCAACCATCCCTCTTTTATTCAATGCTCAACATCTTCATCAATCTCTCCCATCCTTACTAATTATAGAGTCAAGGTAGCAGAAAGATTCACTTTGTATTATCTCATGGTCTTCAGTTCTCACATTCCAACTCTTTTTATATGCTCATTGAAGTTACAATGTATATATTTCGTCTTTATATGACTTATTTTAAAGCCTTTGGATTCTAAAGACTCTCGTCAGCTCTCAAGTTTTACATTCACACGATCTCTTGATTGATATACTAACACAATATTATCTGCAAATAACAAACACCAAGATATTTCTTCTTAAATATGAGCAATTAACTCATTCATAATCAATGCAAAGAGCTAAGGACTTAGGGCTGATCCCTGATGCAAACTTATAGTCACTGGGAACTCCTTTATTTCTCTATAAGTAGTTCTCACACTCATTACTGTGGTCACTGAGAACTCCTCTATTTCTCTATAAGTAGTTCTCAAACTCATTACTGCTCCTTCATTCACGTCTTTAATAATTCAATATAACTTCTTTGACTGTTTCTTTTGTTTAAAACCTACCAAATTAAATCTCTAAGTACTCTGTCATAGGTTTTTTAGATCGATGATGGCTCTATGCAGATTTTTTTTCTTCGCTCGATATTTTCCCATTAATAGCCTAAGTGAGAAGATATCTTCTATTATTAACCTCCTAATATAAAACGAAATTGATTTTCATATATCTTGGTCTTCTGTCTAAGTCTTTGCTCCATATTACTCTCCCCATAACTTCATAATATGACTTATTACTCTCCCCATAACTACATAATATGACTTATTTGAAAGCCTTTGGATTTATGCAGAGAAGTCATGCATGATTCCCAGGCTTTAAATATCATTGGATCATTTCTCTTTAGTTATTGGATCTAATGTTTAGCATTATATTCATATTCAGCTCCAAAGACCCACCCCTTAGATGGGCCATAGTTTTGAAGACAAAGTTCTATAAAAATCACGGTGGAGAGGAAATTATAAGACAAATTATATACACACAACACACACGATCTATTTAGTATTTTTAATTCATGAGAATTCAATGGAATGCATCATTTAGATCTTCCTTTATCGCTATGTTGCTTGTTTCATTGCATTAGTTGTCCCAAGCTGGAGAAATGGTGGTTAACATCATGTTTATGCTCGATGCCTACTGGCTCTATGGAAAAAAATTGCGATTTTCCTTCATTTCAAGCTCTAGGTCAATAAGGGCCTGCTAAGTACCTTGGTAGTACAGGTTCTCGGGGGGCTTCAGCATTCCTTGGGCCCAACCTACCTATTGTTGACAACAAAAATGTCACTATGTCCCTTCAACACCAAAAAGCTACATGGAGCCACATCCTGCCATAAATAGGAAGGCGCCACTTCAAGCACCAGATCTTGTCAGAATCAAACAAAAACTGCAAGATCCTTCAAAGCAGCCAAAAGAGGGGTACACATGAAGTTTCGGGCCATTTCGACGTCATTTGGCCTAACTTCACTCCTCCGACAGCCAGACAGGAGCTCCCGGCAGCGACAGTGTCGAAGACTTCAAAACTTCAATCAGAGCCTACGGATGGTCTCAGAATACCTCCAAAAGGCCCCATGCCAAATTTCAAGTCAAACGGACAACGTTTGACCCTTCATCAACGCTCCGAATCAAAATCAGGCCTGCCGGCGGCGGAGCACCCCGGAATCATGGCATCCAAATTGGAGCTAGTGGATCATCTCAAAATGACTCCAATAGGTCCCCTGTCAAGTTTTAGGTCAAACGGACATCGTTTGGCCTAGTTTCAAAACTCGGCATTTTCCTCGAAGTGAAATCAAGGCGAGCATTTGCGGGACCCCAAAAGGCTTCAAAACTCAAACCAAAGCCCATGGTTGGTCTTACTTACTACTCAGGAGGCTCCCTGTCAAATTTCAGGTCAATCGGACATCGGTTGACCAAAAGTCAAAGCTCGGCATTTCTCTCATGGCAAAATCAAGGCGAGCATTTGCGGGACCCAAAAAGGCTTCAAAACTCAAACCAAAGCCTATGGTTGGTCCTATCTACTGTTCAAGAAGCTCCACGTCGAATTTCAGGTCATTCCGACATCGTTTGGCCTAGTTTCAATGCTTGACAAAAAATCGGCAATACCGCACAACAAAGTCTTCGGCTTTCCAGAAAAATAGGAAACTTTGTGCTCCGATTTGCGTGGCTTCTCGTCGAGTTTTCTTCAAGAGAATTAGGCCAATAAATGAGGGGAAATGTCAGAAAAAATACAGAAGAAAAAAGAATGAAAAAAGATCGAAAAACGGCGAAGAAACGGCGACCGAACGGCGGCCAAGAAATGGGCCCAAGGCCCATGGTCGCCGGCGACCATGGAATTCCGGCGACCCAAAAGTCGCTGGAAACCCCTTTTTTCGGGTCCTTTTCGCGTTTCGAGTTGATTGGCCCCTATGATTTTTCCAAAATCTGATTTTTCGTGCATGAAATCCGTCGATCTTCGTCAACATCACGGATTCGCCGCCGAAATCATTGGATGATCATTAGATGCCTCGAAATCGCCAACCGGCCGACAAAGAAAGCACACTTTCTGCCCGCCCGATTGTGAAATTGACAGGACAGATGTTGCCGGCATGTTGATATTAATCAATGTCTGAAATTACATCGCCATCCGACATCAAACAACATGTGGATCCACCGGCGGTCATCGCAAGAAGAATTCCAAAAGACGCGGCGCGGCCCGCGACTCTTCAAGCGACTTGGCGACCAATTAATGAGGTCAAATGATCCGTTTTATGACAAGTTAATGCGGTCATTAACTGATTATTTTGGACGGCCCAATCAAAAGCAAGCAAATGGGAGTTACAAGTTAAAGGATTTATAGCATTAAAGCCATGAAACTCCTCCCATGATGGGAATTAAAGGCAATTAAAAGCTCATTATTCTCCATCGGCCAATCAGATTCAAGAAAAAAGGAGTTACAAAACAAATACTTTAAAACTTGTAACTCCTCCCATTATGAGCATTAATGCATTCAATGCTCATAAACCCTCCTAAATGGCTACCAAAGGCCTATAAATAGGAGGGCATTCCAAAGGGAAAAGGGATTAGAAAAAAAAGACGAAGAACGGAGAAAAATCCAGAGAAATCGCTAGAGAAATTCACCCGAAGTCCGGAGAATTGCCCAGAAAATCCAGAACTCCTGCAACTCTGCTGCAAGACCACCAAAAGGTGATTGAAGCACCCTTGGGGGGCCACCCCCCCAAGGACCTCCCTTCTTCTACCAACATGGCTAAAACGTGGCTTTTCAGCCCGTTTACTTAGCTTTTTATCGGATATAAGACCTTCTCTTGGTCTTCGTCCTTTAAAAATCTGAGGTTAAAAAGCCAAGCCAAGAATCCAAGCAACGTGTTCTCATCTGCATGGATGACGGAGGAGCCCATACATGACTCGCGACCGTCGATCTGAACGTGTCCCCACAATCGAATGAGAAGTCAGATTCCTTTTCATGATTTCTATTGTACTTTATTTTTCTTTTAGAGACAAAAATCACAACTCTTGTCTTTCATAATGGATAAGACTTGTAAATCGCCTTTTACGGCAAAAAATCGCCTTTCACGGCAAACAAATGAAATCGCCTTTCATGGCATATAAAAAAAAATCCTTTTGTCTCTTTTCTTAAAATATGTGTGCAATGGGAAACTAGAAAAAGTTTCATTTCCCCTTTCTACTTGTGAAGGTGGATCTTCGGATCACCGTTTCTAAATTCCAAGTAGAAACGTGAAATTGGCATACCCGTACAAAAAAAAGATGTTGATACCCTTTATCTTTTCTTCTCCTCCCCTCCGCCGCACCCCGAAAGACCCGGGGCGGAGGCAGCGGGAGAGAGGGAAGAATCGGGTCCATCACCTATGTTGAGAGTAGGGCTTGGACAACCCCATATGAGCCTGCCAGGCCCTTTGACATAGGTGGAGGTGCAACACTCTGGTATCCAGCAATATTCTAGTAATTCCTTCAAAACTTAATCCCTATATATATATAGGCTTTCTAAGTGCTTCTAGCACAAGTTAAAAGAAATAATCTTACAATTACATAGTTTTTACTGTGGGGATTTTACATGCAGCATATATCTTAAATCCTGTATTGATTTCTTCTAGTATTTAGTTTTTGATGTTGGGATATTACATGCAGCATATATCTTAAATCCTGTCTAGATTTCTTCTAGTGTTTTTAAATGTGCAACTTTAAGTTCAAGTTCTTGTTCAACAGATTTTCTTTGTGTAGTAAAATTATCCAGCTTGCATTTCTCCTCTCACCATGTTTAACTTACCAAAGAAATAACAATATGTTATACCAACTTCTTAAATGAAGAAAGATCGACTTCTTGGGTCCCACAAGTGGCCACAGATTGGGATTTGTAGATCTGTCTTTTGATGGTGGGTGGATGAGATTTCACCTCTATACAATTGATTGACATAGGAGAAAAGAGGTCCTTCTTTTAATTGTTATAAACATATTTTTTTTGAACTACTTAGATTGAGTCAAGTCACTATCCACCTCCATTATTTTTTTCCCCCTTCTTCCAAATAAATTGGACTCATTCATATGGGCCCACAAGTCATTGTACAATCACACTATAGCACTATGTATCTGATATTGAAGACATTAATGTAGATACTGCTCATTGGGCAAGAAGTAGATTGCTTTTACTTGTGCTTGATATGCAAACAAGAGATGCACATATGCTCAAGAAGCCATGCTCAAGAAGCCATCTATGAGAAAAGGCAGCCAGAAGTAAAGCACCATCAACCTAAAATTTTGTTCACTCAATTTGTATTTTGTAGAATGGCGCCTCACCCATGATTAATCCACACCCTCACACCTAGGATCTACACATATTTTCACTAAACCTAATTTGATAATGATCTAGTGGTTTTTGATAATTTGATTAAGAGTGTTTTTTTTTTATATGATTTGTAAATAGGCCCCTGTGATTTTAGTATTTATAAATAGGTCCTTATTTTTTCATTTTAATACATTTCATGTCTCCACAATCAATAACACAAATGAATATGGGTAACCACCATGAGATTTGTATTGAATTTTTTTTTTTTTTATAAAAATAACAACTTTGCCCTTACATCAATTAAATAAAAATGAGTATATTATTATTTACAAAAATACAATTATTTCATCCTAAGTCCCAACGATCTCTCTCAATAACTCGTTAATGTACATGAAGCCTTAATCATGTATTTTAAAACTTATATCAATCTAACGGTAGATCGTGCATGAATTAGATTAAATATAATCAATTGGAAACATAGGTGAAATGTATTCCTATTAAATCTTGTGTTGTAAAACACCTATACAAATGTGACTTGATACTTGAGTCAATTCACCTAAAAAAGCAAAGAAAAATATCAGGTTTGAGACGTGGCCCAATTCAAAATAGCATATACTTCAATGTACTTGAACATCAAACTCCAAAAGAATCAAGTACAATAGCACCCACAGGCATAAACAACAGTGTAAAAAATGAGTAAAAGACTCCTTCCACAAACCTAGATTTTTTGCACCACATGCCATTCCAACCTACTGGCTTTCCACTTCAGATGGCCATGCATTGCCACGTGTACATGATCTCATCTCAGCCGTCCAGATCAGGCAGTATCTCCAAGTCATTATGACTGTATCATAGGATGGGGCAATTCGAATACACAGTCCTTATTCATTGATTGCTTCTGGCAAGATAAGGTGGGGCCCACTTCTTGTCATTCTTTAGTACTACATGGTTGCATGGTACGCACGTGGGTGGGGACGCACGCACGAGTAGCACGTTTGTTCTACACCACTACTTACTTACCTGCAAAACAGAAAAACAACAGGGACGTATCAAGTCTCACTTCCCAGGCTTCCATCACCACAGAATAAGTGGGGGCTGGAATCCGGATCCCTAGGTAGGGTGTGTGGAGCTCACCTGGGCCCATCTATGATGATCCGAACCGTTAAAACTGATTGAAATCCCCTCCGATATCATATCCTCAAATTTTTCCTCGATAGGATTTGGTCCCACCGTAAGATTGAACACGTAATTAGTAGCATGATCAGCACAGTCTAATCATGTGTTCAGTTTTACGGTGGGACCGAATCCTATTGAAGTGAAATTTAAAGATATACTAATGGAGGGGATTGCATTCGATTTTGAAGGTTTGTTTTAACATCTGTCGGGGCCCATGGTGAGTTCCATGGAAAGAGTGTAAGAGGTCACGGAGGGGATCAGACCGTTGATCATGTAATCTTGTCTACTGATCGTAAGTGGGACCAATGGAATCGACAGTCTAGATGGCTGAATTGGGGCCCAATGTGTGCAATTTTTCTCATGACTAAGAATCTCAAGTGGGTTTGCCCCACCCCACCCCCCACCCATAAGGCAAGCAGCCCTCACCACAATATGTCTGCTAAATGGGTCACATGGAACGACATATAAGGGTCGGCCCAGGGTGTGAGAAGTGAGAAGTCCTTGCCAGTGCCCCAGGAAAACAAGGGCAAAGAGGCCCACAAGCTTGAAGATAAGGTTCCTGTGAATGATTTTGAACTGGTTTGTCATCAAGGCAAATGATCAGTGGCAGGCACGCTTGGGTGAGAGTGATGTGTAGAATTAGGATCCGGGAAGACACATGGGCATGTGATGTGGGCCCAAACTGGCCCGTTGCACGAATCTCGAGGCCGGAAAAAAAATGTGAAGTGGTCCACAATAAAGTAGATCACGATGGTTCAGTTCTATAAATGGGGTATTTTTTGAGTGGTAAAGTATATGGGAATTATATTTTGGACAATGGTCAGCTCCACCTATGATCAATCAATTCAAATCTTTTCATATGCAGGTATCCTTGTGAATCAGACATTTATTTTGAGATGGCATTGATCATTGTCCATGTTTGAATTTGGATCATCCTAAAACTATGGGTTAGAATGATTTGAATAGAGTGGTATTCTATCAATTTCTAATCCAGATCATACCCTTCATACCCTCTTCTTCCAAAGTGAATCCCTGCTAATTAAATTAGGAGGTGCAAGTTTTCTTTTGTTAGTTTTTTATTTGTTATAATGAAGACCAAGATGAGAAAAATGTGTAGAACCAAAATTTGGACCTGGGCAATTTTCTTGATTATGAGGCCACTTATCCCTATCTAAAGAAGGCCTTTGGCCCATTTGGCCCATTTGAAAAAGAAGAAAAGCATTTGAAAGAAAAAAAAAAAAAAAAAAGGGTCCAAATTACTACAAAAAACCATTGGTATATTCTCAAGATGGCTCTCTACCTATGGATTTCTCTGATTTTCTCTGGCTAAAGGGCAGACCCATGTGTTAGCAAAGGGGTACAGTCACACCAACGTGATTCCAGAAATCCTTTAAATAAATTATTGTAAGATTTAATTTTATTGTTTAACATCTTTACTCGACCATATATTGCACCACCCAAACAAAAATTATGGGTCCGTCGTTATTCTGCTTCTCCCCTTGAACAAAGTAAATTATTTGCCTACATTTCATACATGTAAAAGTTTTTTTTTTCTCTTATTTTATTGAATATTCAAACATACGAATCTTATGTAACCGACACTCATACGTAGCACCAGATTGATTTGCATGTGTCCCATGCATGAGTATATACATAAGAAATAATACATGTTAAGACTTGAAGGGGAGGGAGCTAGACAGAGATGACCCACCATAGAGAAGTTGATAAGGACTGTCCTTTTCAACAGGGTTGGCTGGTTCGGAGGCAAAAACCTTTTGTTCTCATCTTACAGGCAAGTGGGCCACACACACATGGCCCTCATCGTGCACTATCCCTATGCTGTCCTCCACATATCTCCCACGTCCAAATCTTCCTCTCCCAATCCTTATAAAACCCCAAACCCCACAGAAAGAGTTTCACACAACAGAGTCCAAACCAAAAGTCTCTTCAGATTATCAGCAACAGAAACCTACCTCTCTCTCTCTCTCTCTTTCTCTCTCTGTGTGTGTGTGTGTGGGATGGGTGCATATTCAGTGATCCACAGGAGTAGCAAAGTTCGCTCATGGCAGCGGTGCTCAAGGCAGGTGAGGGAGCAGAGAGCAAGGCTTTATATCATATGGAGGTGTACGGTCATGCTTCTATGTTGGCATGAGTGAAGCAATCAGGCATTTGGACGGCTGAGATTGGGTTTTGTTACTTTGTAGAAAGAATGTATGATGATGATGGTGCTGATATATATAATACACATGTAAAGTGATAATATTGAATATGGTGATGATAGTAACAGTTTTTACCAAGTGATCTCCCACAATTTAGAGATTGATCTTAAGTTTGGGGTTCCCCCCTTTTTTTTTTTTTTTTGTTGGGTTGTGGTTTTGGCCAGAAAGATATAACCATATATCTGTCGTCAGATGGTCTTATAGGGCACAATATTTTAAGATCCTGACCGTTCATCAAATGAGCCTATAGGAATGGAAATAAACGGTGTGATTTCATTTATATAAGCCAGGTTTATATGAATGCCCATGTTTTGTTGCTAAAATAAAATAAACTCAATGGTCCCTAAAAAAGCTAAACTAAATTGGGAAAAAAGAGAGGGAAAAAAAAAAAAAAAAACTTTACAGCTTCATTTTGATTTGTTAATTGCATTGGGGTCCCTGCATTGAAGGGAAAAATGTGGTGGCCATTATGACAAAATAGCCTATAAGTTGAATATTATCAAACCAATATCATGATATTTTTTCTTGAAAATATCTTAAGCGCTATGGCAACATTTTTACAATAAATTGAACTTATCATCTGAAATTAATTTATTGCAATATCATCAAGATAAAAATGCAATAAAACTTAAAATGATATTTTCTTAACTAAAAGCATGGAATTAAAGTTTCTTTATTTTTTTTTTCTTTCTTGATATTATATTTAAGCAACAATCTTCTAAGTTTTTTTTTTTTTTTTTTTTAATTAAAAGCTACAAATATGAATTATTGAGATATTTCTCTTCCACCAATATATTATCCTGATAAAAAAATTGCAATAGTGATGGTGACTCACTGAGTATTGGCTGCCACTACAAGCAACTGCATCTATAAATTCCTGCTGGGACCTATTCTAATAAAGGGACAATAGAAGTTCCCTTTGATGGGATAAACCTACGGCCCAATCAATGATTTAGAGAAGGCACTCAAGTTTGTTAGAAAAGGGAGGATCAAACGAACTAGGATGGAACAAATAAATTAAGATGAACTCGAAAAATAGATAGAACTCAATAGAAAACGGGATTTACCAAAATACGAGTAAATCAAATTTTAGACATCTTAAAAACAATGGATAGAAGTAATCTTTTTCTTCAATTCTTATCAACTTGTAAATGAACATATTATCGATAGTATTTAATTAAATAATTTGAAAACATTAGCCATTGATAACTACTTTGACCACACGAGAACGAGAGATTTCGCATTTGGTTGGGAACTTCGCCTCTTACCCAGCTGCCGAAAGATCGATCATTGGAATAGTATCTCCTCGTGTATGTGTGTGTCTAGGCAAGCTCTCCTTGCATGTGTGGGTGCCTCCTCCCTGCATAATGCAGGTATTCTCTCCCTGCTTGTGTGGGTGGTGCTCTAATGGTTCCCATCCCCTTGGCTGGGGTGCCCAAAGAAGAAAGAGTATTTTGACCACGCATTTCACCACATCATTCCAATCTTCACTTCTTAAAAACATAAAAATTGGGAGTTGCTTATTCCTATATATGCACAAAACTAAAATCTTCCAAGAGCATATTTTCAACTCCCTCACTAGTACAAAAATCAATCAAAAGAATTTGCCCACATCAAAGGAGCTGTACACTATCCACAGACTATCCACAGTCCCAAAACTAGATTCCGGAAGCTCTCAATATACCATTTCAGGCCTGAACATCTCCCATTCATTATCAAAAGACGCCAACAATTGATAATTGTGGGTTGCATTCTCTTTCACAGTATTTGTGGTACTATTTTCAGATGGCTCACTGTTTGAGAGCTCTTGACATGATGTTTCCTTCAAGCCCTCAGACTATCCAGACTGCTCAAGAACTTGGCATGACAATCTGCTTGACGAGGCCAAAATGCCAATGCCATTCATTCGGCCCAACACCAGTGATTTGCCAACTGGGAGATGCCCAGCGATTCTTTCTTTCAGAAACTTCACATCCTCACAAATAACAGCCGTTTCTCCTCTGTAAAGTAAAAAATAAAAATAATAAATGAATAAAGGTCGATTTATCCTATAGTTAGAGAAGTCAAAATAAATTTCTCAGTAGGTAAGCTTTCTTTTTCATTTTTTTTTTTTTTTTTTTTTTGCAATTATGGATTCATATCAGAATAAAGAAACATTTTAGGGGTTTGGCTTATTCCACTCAATATATTATAGGTACATGAAGGTTTGAAATTTTGGTTTCTAATCATTTTCTCAATAAAAGAATTCTAGTAAACTCTGCTTTGAAATTAATGAAAAACTCCTATAGCTGCTGGTTTCATCTCTTTGCACCCATTTTTTTTTTTTTTTTTTTTTTTATCATCGAAATTTCTTAAAGATCAATGTCTTTGAAAAACATAAATTATAACATTAAGTTGATAAAAGCTCTGCTCAAAATTAATATAGCATTTTTACTTAATTTTTTTATTCTTTTGGTTAGACTTTAATAATATGGCTTTCTTTTTTACTATTATTATTGATTTTTTCTTCTATAACTGGCCTGTGGCATGCATGGGGTATTGCCAGTAAAGATCATTTCAGATCTGCCTTTAAACCCTAGAAATTATGATTAAAGGTGCAGCCATCATTTACAGTTCAAATGTTGCTCCCATTTTGGTCATTTCTACTACACTGGATTGGATAACTAAATTCAAAATTTGTTGAGCATCCAAATGCACATGAAAAATAAAGGTTTTACTTGAAAAGCAAATCATGCATGAGTTCCCTTTTTTTTAAGGTCTTTGTGAATCATTTTCCCCCAGGGCAACATCCTTATTCATGAGTTTCTTGTGAACTTTACCCTATAAAGAAAAGGAGTAAAAAGAAATGGTGCCTATCATTCTTGGCTAGTGGGTGAACTACAGCAATATGAGATTGAAACCTTGATGCCTTCCCAAGCACACAACAACCTCAATGTTTCTAGGGGCAGGCACTTACTTCCACTTGAACCAGTTCAAGCTAGAAGACGACAAAAGTGAAAAGACAGCAGGTTGAACAATAAAGGAACACATTTCGACCAAACAAATGGGAGCATGAAGACTTACTGCAATATATCAACAGTGCGACCACAGTCCACTAGGAACTCCCGTAGCTGTTGCACAGCAACAAGATCAGATACAATTATTCAATCAGCAAAAAAGCAGATGCTCAAGATATTTTATGAGTAAGATGACAGTGACCATCTCCTTTTTTCTTTTGGTGCACAAGGAACTTCTATATGCATCCCATGGACTCCAAACCAATAATCCGGCAGCCAGCAGGCCCTACCACTCATGGGGTATATATCAAAATTCACACCAACCGAACAACCAGGGCCATTTGACTGGAGGACTTTCATCATAGGATAATGGATGGATGAAGAGAGTAGACCAAAGTTCCACTAACCATTCCTTTCCCTTTTTAAAGAAAGATCCACAAGTTGAAAAACTAGGATTATCAGTTCAGTTTGGTCATTTAACTACTCCCCATCTAAGGTAAGGCCTGGTAGATCTATGGTACAGGACTTCATAACGTGTGTGACATGTACAGGGGTAAAGTTGCTAATGTTGAAGGGCAGGGCAAGTAATGAAGTGGCAAAAATCTCGAACTTAATAATGTATAAAATGCCAGGGAAGTAGGAGGAGGGGGGGACGGGGGGACACGGTACACTTTCCTCTCTTCTTTTCCAAGGGGGCAATGCTCTACTAGTATAGTGTATCTGCTGGCTACATTATGGTTGTTACCTTGGTATTATCATCTGCTTCTTGCTGGAGTTTCTTCGATTCCTGGACCACCTTGTCCATGATGACTGTTTGCTCAGCAAGAGCCTTGCGTGCAAATTCCTCCTTATCTAGCTTCCCCTGTTCAGCTGCTGCCCTTTCTGCTTCTGCAACAGCTAACCGGGCTCCAAGATTTTGGCGCATCTGGTATAAAATACAAAGGTAGATTTACACAAAATTAGACAACGCTAGTTGAGGAAGATTTACAGGAAAGATAAACAATGAGAACTACTGCATCCTTTCAAATCATTCAGTAACCTCAAAATCATTAGTTACTAACCACAAATTCAATCAATCCAAATGCAGGTGTAAAATTTCCAGTCTGTATCAACCCCCTGAAAACAGGGTCTCAAGAATAGTGGCCTTTTATAATATAGAACACTTTGAAAACAACATCAGACTTGTCTTCCACAATTTGATAATAAAAGGAAATAAGATTCAAAGGACATGTTCAAAGAAGAATTACAAGCGAGGCACACATATCAAGGTCCAGTCAAATCATTTGGTGGGGCTCCCCATGAACAAGCCTTGGCACAAAGCCTGGAAGGATAACTAATCAGGTTCGCCACACAGCCACATATTTGTATTGGATATGGATACAAATTTCCCGAACAGTTGTGGCCTACCTGATGAATGGACCAACCTGATTTTTCGAGTGAGAACACATCCACGATGGCTCACCTCCTGAATGACCAAAATAGTGCACAACTGTGCTATGTTTGCAATGTGTATCATGGAGATCATTTATAATTATACCAATTTCACCCACATAATTTTTGTAATTAGGCTCTTCACCAAATTATTCATATAAACCAAACCTTCAGCGAAACAATCATGTAAATGGATGGAATAATAAAAAATTGAACACGATGGTACTGGTTAATTGCTACAATGAGAAACAGATGTCAAAAGGCAAAACAATGCTAAGGTAGACATTGAAAACATCTCATTTTACAATATCGGTGTTGCAGTTACCTGAATATGCAAAAAACACAAGGTAAACAGGAATAAACGAATGTAGCTGGGCTATACATTAATCTAATATTCAAATTAACTGTCTCCGTATAATAGTGAGATTAATAATGGTTCACAAAACCAGCTCTATATGTCAGCAACATGTGTTTCCCTTGATTGAGTTAGAATCCAAGAGTATTGACTTCAACTAAAGGACTGTTCTCTTATCCCTTGCTCCATGAGGAGTCAAGGACAGACTTCTGGAAGATTATAATACATGATGCTGGGTTAAATAATGACCCAGATAGAGATAATATGGTGACAATAAGATGACTGAATTATCAGATTTCGATTGCAATGAAGGCACCCAAGTGGCAACCTCTAGATAAACCAGTGTCCAAAAAAAAAAAAAGGAGAAAGGCTTTGGGAGTCAAATCAAGGCATGCATTCTGCAGATAAAACAATGCCATTAGTGGTGGGCACAAAATATGTGGGCATACCAACATTCATGCAGTTCCGTTACAATTAGTAGGTTTTCTGTTCTTTTAAGTGTTCTCTACCAAGTATTATATACTTATTACTTATTCATATTTCAATTACATTAAATATCATTCAATTTTGTGCATAACATTTTTTTTTTTCATATCTTTGTGAATGGGTGGTGGGGGGTGGGGGGGATCGGTTATAGTTCGAAGATACACAAAATGCATACAATGAATACAAAAGCACAGCAAAGTTCTGCAGTATAATGAATATAAAATCAGATATAACCAGATGTTTATAATCTAGTACCTCATCCATACTTAGGAGAGATTCATCTCCTTGATCTGATAATTTGAGGATGCGAGACTGAAGTTCCCATGCCTCAGTTGCTAGAATGGACTTCTCTCCATAAACTTCTCCAGCATGCTGCCACCAAATCAAGAATTTGATTCAACTATCCTTCTCATTACAGTCAAGAAAGTAACGACAAAATCATAAATACACAACCATTTCATTTGTTTTCTTTGCATGCTGTAGCATCTGCCTAAGGTCATCCACTTTGCTAAGGACATCTAAACCACCCGTCAAGGCTTCCTTTTTAGCATGTTCAGCTGCTTTCTCTTGAATTTCTACTTCTTTCACCATACTGCGCAAGGACTCCATAGCAGAAACCAATATTTTCTGCATCAATGGTAGAATATGAGCTTAAGAAGACTTAGTCCGTAATGGTTTTTTTTTTTTAAATTAGCACAAGCCATTTCCTCAAACCGAGCTGCCTGAATAATGCAAAAGTATCACTTGAATTGAATGGGCGAGATTTTTGCAATATACTGCAGATCTGACACCGACCCACCATATAGCGCAGAACCAAAACATGCTGAACTACAACCCATGAAAGCAGAACAAATAAATAAATAAATAAATAAATAAATTGGGGTTTTAGAGTAAAATTTGAGGATATGCCATACAATGGGAGTGCTCTTAATTTGAGCAACTCAGATTTTCAATAGGTGGGCCCTAAGCTGGAGTTCCACTCCTTTAAACGTGATAATGAATATGCATAAGATTGTGCTAATCATCTTTTTTTATCAAATGATAAATCTTACAGTGGGACCGACTGGTATTGGGATAAAATTTGAGGATATGCCAAAAACAACGAGGTTCCTTAATTTCAGTGGCTTGGATTTTCAATAGGTGGGCCCGAAGGTGGAGTTCGACTGCTTTGACCGAGTACTTTTCTAAGTCAAAGGCTTAGTTGATCCAATTTCCTTTTTTTAACCATCAGCAAAGGTGCAAGGGCACCTGGCGGGAACTTTCCCACCTCTTATTCTTCAAACAAACAGATCAGGTCAGGCTGACCCGCCTCAGGTGTCGAGGAAACTTGATCCGTTCAAAAAATGAGTCAGATGCAGGTTGGGGTCCAAATCATGGACCCATCTGCCACCCCTAGTTATAGTGCTATGCCAAAAATTTGGACTTGGCAGCCAAAGTGTGGAATGTGAAAATAATAGTCACGACTTTGGGCAGTGGTGAGGGGAAAAGGTTTTAATGCAAATGCAGAAATAAAAGTCCTAAAGAGGGTGGCTAAACCTTTCCTGCAAGAAGGTTTAATATTAATATGGACATCCAAAAGTAAAAAAAAAAAAAATTGAAGTGATGAAGTTTTGCATCATCAAGGAAACAAGATGACTCGAAATGACCTTGGTACACTTAACACGTGTTGCATTCATTGAAAAGAGCCGCATGACAACATGTTTGGGAAAATGGTTAATAAATACAAGAAATCCAAACAAACATTTAGAAAAGAAATAAGTATGAGAAAGTGTACCTTGTTACTTTTGGCATCAGTAATGAACTCATCAAGGAAATCAATACTAACAACCTGATCAGATTGGGTAGCTATAGTAGTAAGGAGAGATTCATCAACACCAGCAACTTTATTGTCAATGACCAAATGTTCAGCATCACTTTCTAATAAGCCTTTTGAGCCTCGTTCTTGACATTTACTAACAGAAGAGTTCAGATCCATTTGATCCATAGCCCCATGTTCCAAAGAATCTTGGTTTACTTCATCGAGAAGACACTTGAAATTTTGAAGAGTAGTTTTCTGATTTAATGGACTGACATCTAAACATAAGTGATCTCGATGGTCGCCTCCACAAGCAGCTGAAGCAGAACAATAAGATACCTCTCTTTGTGATTCTTGGATTTTGGAACACACAGAATTCTGGTAGCTTCTAGTAATGATAGGGTCCTCAAATGACAAGCTTGGTGCTGCATGAGAAACATGATTTAAGCCAACTATTTCTCCATGGTTTGTAGAAGAGGTTAGTTCTTCAAGTGCGGTGTCAACAGATAACCTATCATGATCATTTTCTACATGAACACCAAATGCTGAACAACCATTGCAAGGTTCGTCCAAGGATGTTGACTTGGCACACAATGGGTCACTCGAATTACCAGTGCCAGGAACATTGTCGCGAGCTACAGAACTTGAATCTGAAGGTGGACCTGCATTTGTTTCTTTACCTACCAGTTGATGCTTCAATAATGAGTTTGACTCCTCGATTTTGACTGCTCAGACCAAATGTATTATATTATTGACCATCAATGTCATTCTTCAGAATGACACATGACTATAATATGGGATATACAAAATAAAAAAGGAAAAAAAAACTATTCCATTGCCTTACAAACTGTTAATTGGAGCAATACACGATAAAAAAGCCAAGTGCCTAAGCACACTTTTGTTTTTTTTTTTTTTTGAAAAATGAAGCAAAGCACACTTGACAAATAGAACGAGTACATACTGAAATAATCAAATAAGAACAAACCACAAACAGAAGAATGCATGAGAGGTATGTAGAAATGTGAAACGTACTTACTATGATGAAACAAAAGCAGATGAAACTTTACAAAGCAAATCAAATTAAGATAGCAGAAATACCACCACTTATTGATGCATATTGGACTTGGTTATCACCAGTAGTAAGAAGCACCTCTTCTAAACTACAGATGTTTGGAAGGACGTCAAAAAGAACAGATTCCGCAGCTGCATCAACATCATTAGAATGTTCAATGGAAACAGCCTTTAGAATGCGAGCATCAACCTGGAGTTAAGGGGAACAAAAACAGGATGGCTACAACTAGTTAGCAATGGTATTACGAAATCGACTGCCACAACAGGACCTACTACATGGTAATAGAGATTTCATCAGATAATACAGTTTCACAAAGTAATAAATTGTCATAGTTTCTCAGGAATTAGCAGAAGTGATTCAAAGTTGGCCAAAGTGAAACCACCCTTTCAACGTGATAGGATGTTGTCACCAGTGGACCACCAGGTGCTCATTATTGAAAGAGATGCAACCAAGGTGCTCCGTTTTGTTGAGGTTTTCCTTTTGGGTGGAACAAAGAAATTGCTCAAGGTCAGTTAAGCAACTGTTTGAGGACAACCACATGTCCCATATCAAAGGGCTAGATTATTGTATGGGGGTTAAATTCACCTACCCACTATTCATGTTGTCCCCATACATTCCACCTATGTAGGCCCTACAAATCCCTTGCACCTGATCATCATTATCATACATGAGAATCCTCAATGAAATTTTGTGGGGCCCACCAGCCACCGTGCACCTATTATCCAACCCTGACACAACAAATGACCCAAATTTATACCCATTGGGTGTTAAATGACCCTTCTATTAGCTACATGAAATCATGAGCATTGCGTTAGCATTCAACAAGAAGACTAAAAGTCTATATAAACTTAGATGATATACCACTTATATAGCTTACCAAACTAATATTTGATGTGCAGTTGAAGCAACATGTATTTATACAATTAAATCTTCTGGATCATGTTTCTATGTATGCATTTTCACTATTTTCCTCCCCCACCCTTTTCGATGAGAAATATCACAAATTTACACTAGTTGAACGGTACAGAACAAAAAAGCTTTCTTCATTGAGCTTCTTTTTCCCTCAAAAGGAAGTGATCATCAATTCATCATATAAAGTAATCTCTTTTTTCTTTTTTTTTCTTTACTGAAATAGGGTGAGCTTCATACAAATCACTAACAAATAAAAAAGCTCCAATTTCACTAAAACGGGGGAAATGCAAAGGAACCATTTTTAAAATGGAAAAGAGAATTTTCTAAGGGAATTTATGCTAAGCCTACAAAATTAGAAGAATAATAAATGAGAGGACCACATACCTGTGGAAATATCTCCAGTAAAGATTGGAAAACTAATTTGCAATCCATGTCTTAAAAGCAGTGGATCTGGAATAGAAATGATATAGTACAAGTCAAGATCAATAATCATCAAAATGTTGCAAGCTACAAACTTTGTTTCTTGACTAAAAATAATACAAAAAAAAAGCGTTAAGCTGGACAGGAACAGGATTCAAAATGTTGGGAAATATTTATAGGGTATTGGCTGCAAGTTTGTAAAACCCAAACTCCCAGCTCAGTCCCTTCAGTTAAGTCAACTAAGCGAGTCACAGCCTGGAGCCCCACAGAACCTTTAAAAACAATTGTGGAAGAAGGATATAAAAAAGCTTTAAAATGGAAAATGATGTCCTATGAATTTAAGCTACATGCTTTAATTATTTAGAATGAATTAAGTAATAATAGGTAGTATTGTTGAATTTTCATTCAGTCAGATAAACATTACCCCCAATCTTGGAATGCTTAGATCTTCTAGAAAATGCAGTTTTTATCCTCCAAAACAAGTGCAAAAGGGGCCTAAAACACTACACACAATACTTTTTTTTTAGTAGCACTACACACAATCAAGAAGTACAACCTGTCCAATTGCATACACAAATCAAAACATCACTATGAAGCATCATTCATCACAAGCAGAAGATCACTATTTCAAAAAACAAGAAGAAAGAACGCATAGAATTTCTCACTAAACCAAAGCTGAGTGAAGCTGCAATCGAAGTTCCTTACACAAAAATTAAATCAGAAGCTATATGCAAAGCATTGCATAGAATTTGATGAAAACCCAATTCTCCTTAGATCAAAATAGGCTTACAATTCAATCAAAAATCCGCAAAGTTCACTAAAACCGAATACAAGCAAAGCATAGCATAGAATCTGATAAAAAAAGCTTACATTTTGCAATCAACACAGGCTTCAATGAGCCAAACGAAAACAATCGAATCGTATAAACAGAATCAAAACCAACGTAATATATCAACAACTAGAAGAGAAGATTCAAAAGGAGGAATGCAAAACCCTAGAAAACTCACCTCAAAACCCCTCTCTCTCTCTCTCTCTCTCTCTCTCTCTCTCTCTCTACTCGGACAGAGATCTCTGCGTCTATAACGCGGGCGCGGGAATATGAAGTAATGGGCCCCGTTGGCAGTTGGCATGATCAATGGCCCACTTCCTGATGATCTAAGCCGTCAATATTGTGAGCCCCAAAGTGGATTGGAATGATCTGGTCATTCTTGATTGATTGACAATAAAGAAGTAACAGGGGTAAGGTGAAGATCCGACGGCTATGATCTTTTTTGGCGTTGGATGGATGGTGTTTCAAGGCATATTCCAAGCCAAGTGGGGCCCACGCCAGAGGAATATATATGTGGTGATGGACTTTAGATTTACGCTACCCAATTTTAATTTTCCTTTTGGACCTGTTTGATTTGGAAAATCTTTAGAATTTATGGGAAGTGAGTTTGAATTTTCAAGAATAGGGATCCTCGAGTGGGTCTACACACGGTGATCATGAGTGAACCATTCAAGGTCCGCCACGTCATCGTAAGCAGTCTTTGCTCTTGATACATGGCGAGTCTAGAAAAATAGGGTTTCACCCAATCTAAATTCGCCAACTCTCTAAAATCTCGTGTCAACTAATGTACTCTCTCAATTGCTTTTTGGGATTGAGGATATTAAGGAAGAGATTTTAGATAGTTGGTGAATTTGGATTGGGTGAAACAGTGTCTCCCTGTTTCTACGAAATTAAACATCAATGCATGACAGGCTACTCACAGTGAAGTGGTAAACCGTAAATGATCCACTCACGATCACCATGGGGTTCTGATCTGGACTCGATTTTCAAATGATGCGCTCTCTCTCTCTCTCTCCCTAAATTTTATGTTTCCATGCGAAATAGGTATTGGGATTTTGGGATTTTGATACTTTGAGAATTTTGGAAAGTTAGGGAGACATTTCACATCACAATTCACAGCACTAGGTGCTCTTTGCGACCAATGGATGAATTGAAGGTATGAGAATGTGAAGGGATTCTCCAGCTCTAACACCACCTTATTGGAATTTTTTTTCAAAAAGTTACAGAAGAATATGGTTCTTTCATATGAAAGGGCCTATTGGATATGAATTCGATATTTTGGACTTATTTCTAAGTTTGGGTTTACTTCAAAAACCTAACTAAATTTGGTCTCATTTTAGGTCAATATGTTACATATTGGACACCACCTATATATCAAGTGTGGGATCATCATCATCATTATCACCAAAGCCTTGGCCCATCTATTAAGGGTCCTATATATTAAGTACATTCTATTCTATTAATGTTATAATATACAAGTATTTGGGCCTCAATCTGGGCCTAATCTCGCACTATGAATCTGAGTCTGAGATTGGGCCTCCATTAGGTTCCTATTCCTAATTTGGGTCCAGGTCCTAATGCACTAGAGATTCAACTCAAATACCCCAAAAAACAAAAATGATCAAACATGTTCGAGTGTAAAAACTTTAGATAACCCAGGTTTTTCTTGGAGAACATTGAAAAGATCCCATGCCTTTTGTTTTCAGAATGTTCTTCAAAGTTAGAAATAATAATGAGATCATCTTTGTTCAAAAGAAAGTTTTTATTTATGCAAAACTTAGTGGTATTTTTCCAAACTTTCGGCAATACTTATTGGCCTACAGCACTGTAAAGAAGAGTACGTCTCCTGGCCAGTAGCGTTGTTCCTTCTAAGGGCCCATTTGGTTGGGAGAATTTGGAGAATTCATATCCGGTGGAATTTGGAGAATTTAGAATGTTGAAATTGAAAATGCTGTTAAATTTATCCTAAATTCCTATTCTCCTTTTGATTTATCAAGGAATTCAAGCCCGAGAGCTCAATCCACCCTGAATTTCTGAAATTTTTTGTTTGATAGTTTACAAGAATTTCTAGAAAAAGAAAGAACCGCATGACAATAATGTAAAATCAAGCATAAAATACATATTAACATTTTTATATATTTTGCCACATCCATCTTATTCACAAAATATTAATCTTACATGTGAGCCCTATATATGTCTCGAACAACAATGAATGCCATATTTTTCATGTTTTATAAAAGGACATCCACAAAACCATATATCCACACAAGCAAATTCATGTGATTGCATGAATTGGTAGCTGGGTAACTATTCATTCAAACCATATTTGCCTAATGTAGTGTTAGGCCAGAATATTCCTAACACATTTTCATATAACTACCCGCAAGACCATGACCATTAAAAGCGGTTAGTTCATGATCATTAGGAGATGTCAATGCACAAGAAAAAGTGTATGAATTGTACTGCAACATCTCCATAGAAAACCAGCATACCTATGTACAATAAAAGCTACAAATTGTGCACATCTAGGGGCACAATAGCACAATGTTTAATGAACTATAAAAGGTGGAAGATTATTGAATACAAAATTATTAAAAAAAAAACTTCAATTCCAAGAACTTTACCCACTTTGATGAGATGAATCAATGATCTGTGTGCTTTACATTGGAATCATCCATATAAGATGTTTGAAACTTTTCAATGAAATGTGTTTGAAGCTAGGATTACAACATCAAATATGTTGGTGGTCTGTATTTATCTCTTTGGTTATGCCAAGAGCATGGCAATGTTTAATTTCACCCAAGTTTCTCTATTTTATATGCTGAAAGCACAAAGCAGAGTTGTATCAATATAAAGACAAATACATGTAAATATCTGATCTTTCCATGTGACAACTGAACTGCCTGGTTCATTCAGTGAAGCAACTGAATTTTAATGGTGGGGGAAAGAAGATTCTGGTTAGGGGATGAGATATGTGCCCAGCACCAACAAAAATGAAAATTTTCTTTTGGCCTGTTTGGTTCTGCACCCCATGGCTGTAGATATCCTCTTAAAGAAAAAAAAAACTTACAACCTAAAAAAGACCCCACTCCAAAAGCCAGAGATGACCCAATACAATCCAAACCTTTCAGACACATAAACTCCACTATCCATCCATCTTCAATCCCCCATTAGAACACTCTGCTATAGATAAAAATGCAATCCTATTTGCAAGCCTTAATGCCTTTCTATGCCCATTTCAAAACCTCATTATTTGGTTCAAAACCCTATTTCAATTCTTTCATCAAAATCCTATCTGACAAAAAAAAAAAAAAAAAAAAAATGAAAAACATCTTCAATATCCAATGAAAACCCTCTGCTCTTTTTTAACATTTTCATTAATCAAACCCACAACAGCAAGTCCTTTGAATATTGACAAATGAGAATGGAAATGAAAAAAAAAAAATCATGAAAATAGAGAATGTAAAAGATAGAAGATCAGAACAATGAATTTTACCACTGATTTTTTGCTTCAATCCTCAAGGAGAAGAAGACCGTTGCAATGCCAGAATATGTCTGGAACTCTCCCTGAAAGCTCAACCTTTCGGAAAGTCTGAGATGCTGGATGACTCCGTAGCATTCCAAATGCTCGAGGTGTTTTGGAAATCAAATGCTTAGAATCCATACTTTTTGGATTCTCCTCTCACCCAAACGGAATATCTCTAACAAGAGTTCTAGGAATACCCGACAATAGGAATTCCTGTCAGAAATACTCACAAACAAACAGGCCCTAAGTACTTCTCTAGAGAGTTGCCTTTAGACCTGACATTCACCTGTGAGAGGCTAAAGTTTTAAATACTTCCCTCGTGTGATATCCGAGGACCGTGCGGTGTCGCACATATCATAGTGCGCGATATCCAAAAGCCTTGCGAAATCGCAAATATTACCCCCTATGATATTCTAGGGCTGTGCGATATCGCACCATTATTGTACAAACAGTTATCCAAGAAATAATTAAAATCTAACTGTTGTGTGGAACAGTTATACGGTCAACATCCCAAATTTAATTCTTCTCCTGCCCACATTTCACTGACATGGTGGGAGTTCTACTGCTCACTTTACATGCTGAGCAATACAGGGTATAGAAGTTACTATTCACACAGCATGTGTGAGAACGAATTTAATTCAAATTTATTGGTTTTACAAGTACATTTTCTATCTCGCTCCAATCCAACAGTGAAGTTGGTGGAAGATGGTCAGATCAGTGTCAAATTGGGGTATTAAACAGCTTTAGAAATGCAGTGCAAATTCAGAGTAGACTTGTGTGAGGGCTTACATTGGTCATAGGTGGGCCCCATTATATTTAACAGAAAAGGTTCCTGAGCATAATAAGCATATACAAAATTTCCAAAGGCTACAACATTATAAGAGACATCTCCAAACAAAGATTAAACATCTTACATGGGAGTCATGGGTTCCACACCTGGTGGTACACTCAGTGATTTGAAGATGTGAAATTTAATTCTTGTGAAAGTTCAAAGATGATAGAAAGAGAGTCAGGCATCCTATGATCTGAAAATTGTCTGCCAAGTGCACCATCCCAAACTGAATTGATTTGTAGATTATAGTTTCAACTTCAAGTTAATATTTGATAAAAAAATTCAACTAAAACAGCATGTAAATAGAACTTATAACATCCACGGCTATTACAACAAAATTACAGCACACACATGAATGAGAACAAGCACTCAATTTGCATATAATAAGCCCAATAGGACCCGCATTATCAATTCAGCCAATCAAAAGGAATTCAAAGCAAAAAAGATCTGTTAACTAAGCTTAATATCGAATGAAATTATGCTATAAGCCAGATCTATCAAGTGTGAGCAAACTGACATTTACTAGGCGTGCGCTAAATAATGAAAGACATTTCCAAATAAATACTAGACATTTTGCTTGCAAGACATGGGCTTCACAAAAAAACAGGGGCTCTACTCAGTGTGGCCCACACTTGAAGTGCAATTTAGGGCTACCGAGTGCGATTAAGATGGTTGACCTCATATTTTCCATCGATCATAGGTATTTCAGTTTCATCGCTTTGTTCCAAGGAGAGGTTCCATGAGAGTAGCTTGAATTCTTGAACTTGACAGTTGAATCATTGTCTACATGTTTCTTCAGGGTTGCTCAAATACATATCTTTTTATTGATGGTCCAAATTGCTAATCACCTGCCTTGTTCCTTGACATAATTGCGGTAGCTCTAAAAGAAAAGAGCAAGATAATTTCATAATGACTCGAGCATAGATAATTCAGTTTCATCGCTTTGTTCCAAGTAGAGGTTCCACAAGATTTTCTTAAATTTTTGGACTTGAATAATCATCTGCAGATTTCCTCAGGGCTGTTCCGCCTTGCCGGTTTTGCACTCCCTGGAGAGAGAGAGAGAGAGAGAGAGAGGCTTCAGCGTAACTCAAAACAGTGGGGTCCCAAGAACATGAAAGAAATTTACTGGAAAAAAAATATCAAATTAACAATCATATTCCCTTTACATGCAATTAGATACTCCCTTTTGAAGTACTGCTTAACCTTTTTTTTTTCTTTTACTTAATACTCTTCGTCAATGCAGCCAAAAGTTCCATGATGTTTGTGTGTGTGTGTGTGTGTGTGTGTGTGTGTGTGTGTGTGTGTGTGTGTGTGAGAGAGAGAGAGAGAGAGAGAGAGAGAGAGAGAGAGAGAGACCAAAGTTAGATATTAAGTATGGTCATAGCTTTCACATTTGGGTAAATAGTAGAACCTACTAATTGAGGATCCTTGGCTAGTTGGGAAAGGGTAGGATGGTGTGATGTATTTGAGGTTATCACTCTTTGATGCCGACAAGCTAACAGCCTCTTGTTTCATGGGTTTCCACCACAAGAACACAGGTCAAAGGATAGTTTCATTTGGATTTCAATATCAACCCACAAATGAGGTGAATTTAGGTAGCACTAATTAAACAGTTTCCATCATCCATGAATTAAGCTGTGTTAGTCACCTAAATGCTAAAATATTGAGGACTGTCCTGAATTTACATCTGACAAAAGGCAGGTGGATTCTTACTTTCTTAGGCAAGGTACTGTGTTGGAATCCTGAAACCAAGCAACAAGAGCTGGACAGGGAGAAGACAGTAAGACTTAATCCTTTTGGACCTGTTTGTGTAATGCAATTGAATACTGTTTCATGTAATTGAATCCACCAAAAAAAATGTAAGACTTCTACTTCTAAAAATGATTAAAATTGAAGAATCAGGTGTGGGTAGGCATTTAAATTTACGAAGTCCTTAGTGCAAACGTTCTTAGAAAATGGAAGGGAAATAAAAATAGAAAAAAGAGATGACACATGGCACATACACCACACAATTACCATAATTTCCCTTCAAGAAATTTGATTTTACATCAAGAGATTGTAGAACCTTTGGTCAGCTTGTTGATTGCAAATTAGGCCACATATAGCCACAATTCCTCCAACCATTCCTTCAATAGTCTAGTTACTTTTTGGCTCACATGAGCTTAGGAAAAAGAGTATTACATGGAGGAAATGAGAGGCTAAATGGACATGGTGCACCCTCCCTCACCTTTGGTTTTGCTGGAAAACTGAAGTCGCCAGTGGAGTATTAGTAAAGAAGAGCCTTCTCTTAGAGAGTAGGCTAGAGGGCTCTTAAGGAGAATGAGGATGGGTTAATTGTGACTGGATTTCGGGATTCTTTGAACGGGAGGAAGGGGAAAGGTTGGGTATTGATTGAATGATTATTATGTCATTTTTCATTTGTTGTTGAATGTTGGAGTATTGATTGAATGATTTTTCATTGTTCATTGTTTGCTATTGAATTCCTATGACCGAACTCTCAATTCTTAAGCCTTTACTTCATGGCATAGTTTTTTTTTATGAGCCTTTCATTAGTTTCTAAGTTAGCATAACTAAGCAACATGAATACAAGTGGAAAAAATTATCTTTACTATTATTTTCCATTAATACAACGATACAGGACATCATACAATGAGGGGACGGCTATCCCCCCTTATCTTACTTACTTTTGAAAAAAAAAAAACACATTTTCTATCATTTTACAATATTCTTGATTTTCTGAAAAGTTTTCAGAATTTTTGGACGAGTTTTTCAAAACGCACCACTACACCGCTACGTAGCGCCCTCTTCGTAGAGTTTTGGCGGCAGGCCGCTACAGCTATTTTCATCCTTGAAAGAGAGAAGGCAAGTTATTGGATGTTAAGAAAGGGGGGTGTTTAGTTTTGAGATGGAGTGTAGGTTAAGAAAGGGTGGTGGGGGTGGTGGTTGCTTGCCATATGGAGTGGGGTGTTTATGCATATGTGGGCCATGTGACACCATGTAGGGTGCCATGTAGGCTTGGGTACTTGGGTGGGCTGCCTGTAGGCTCGGGTGATGAGGTGGCAATTGGCATGCTCAGGTGATGAGGTGGACCATGGACTGTAATGTAGGAACAAGTGATGAGGTGGTTTGCCATGTAGGATTAGATGCGAATGTGGACGGCCACTTGGGCTTGGGTTGCCATGTCATGACATGTCACCACGTGGATGCCAACTAAATATGCTCAAAGCTACATAATGGATGCCGTGGCTTACCTATGAGGGAAAATTAAGTCCCTTAAAACCTACTAGGATGAATGCCAAACATAGAAGGATTTTGTAATGGAAAGGTCTCTGTGGATATGATTTTGGGCACAAAAAAGGTCTCATTCAGATTATCATAACCATTAATTCAGAGGCCTTAAAGATTCATGGCTTCTTAAGTGACACTTCTTATGAAATTCAACTTAACAGTGAGTAAAATTCAGATTAGCGTCAAAGTACGGTGCATGCCAATTCATGGGAAGATAGTGAGTGTTAGACGGTTGGATTAATCCCATGTGGGGGCCTAAAAAAGCTCTCCTGTGAGAGGGTCTCCCACTCAAATTCAGTGGTGAATAAGTCGAACATAAAAAAACAAGATATAGTTCCTTGTGTATAACTTGAGCCTAGAAGACTTTGCTGCCACTAAAATAATGTTGGAACTTACATGCTACATGTGACTGAAGTGCAGAATCTAAACGCCTTCAAATTAAGATAATAAACAATAAATAAATGCCCTGGAGCCTCCACACCAAACCAAGAAAAAAAGACCTACCAAAAATGCTCTGGAAAAGATAGATAAAAAAGAAATTGCTAGAAAAAATAACTCGAAAGCCACAAACACTAAGAACCTGTAACTGTCAGTCTGGCTGGGAATAAGGGGAATGGAATGGTATTATCCCACGTGGTGAGAAATTGGGAATTTCTCATGGAATGCATTCCATGACAATTCATGTCATCATCAAACTTATTCCACCAAAAGAGCAATTAAGAAGGCACTTTCTGGCATCAAGAAAATCTAAGAACTCCATATTGTCAACCAGACACAGAATTATGAGATGGAAATGCCCAGGTCAACACAGCCCCAATCTATCACCACATAGGACATTTCCATTCCAGAAATACATATAATTTATGAACCAAATCGACCCTAACCTAGTTGCATGAAATCTTTGAAATGAGCAACTTACAGTTACGGGTGTCTAACATGTACAAAATATGAAGCAATGATGGGTTCTTCATAGATTTTTGTATTACTAATTTAGACATTCTCTTGTAGTTGGAAAAAATAAAATTACGCCTCTTCTTTTGTAATTTAAACAAAATAATGGAATGTGTTTTAAATGATTGTTTAGGAAAAGGTATGTCAATTATTTCTTATTGGTGTTATTTTTCACATTATTATTTATTTAAAATAAGCATTTACTTAAATATGATACCAAATTGGCAACTCTATCCTTTGAAATCTGCTGACTTGAACACATAACTATATCAGACTGTGAGACAAACCCGTACTCAAGTAACTTAGCCTGTTACATACTAGCCGCACATTCCAAAATATGGTTTCATTCAAAAAAGAAAAATATGAAACCATGGTGTTAATGGCCATTGGGCAGGATGAGGAAATGGTCCCTTTCTGGTTACCTATTCATATTTAAAAAAATTTTAAAATAGAAGAAAAAAGAGTTCTGCTCCTAATTTAGTGTATGCCAGAAGGGGCCTTCACCATGGAACCAAAATCTCAATATGAGCAAGCCTTTCATTAAATGTGAAATAGGAAAAGAAAAAAAACATCAAATACTGCTACCTTATGTCCGGTTAACCTTCGACTGGATGGAAGCCTTGCCACAGATGAAGCAGCTGCAGCTGCAGCCACTCGAATCCTGCAAGAATCATGACATCATTCTACTTTTTGATGTACATAAATGAGTAATATATTGATACACAATGAATTGCAACATACCTTTTATGCACATCAACAAATTCATCTGTCTCATCTACAATCTCCTCCTGCACCAGCCAAGAGATTATGCAATAGTTAGTTTACCGGGACCTAATATTCCTTAACACGGTAATTCATAAAAGAAAATCATTATATCCAGGACAAGGACACTCCTTTTTAAAAAATAATAACACTCCTTTTTTAAAAATAATCTGTCTTCTCTGGGATCAAAGACTAAGAAAGATAACAAGAAAAGAATCTTCTTGTCATTCTGATGCAGGTAGGCATCAGATATGCCACGCAGGTTTAAGAGCAGCACTTTTTTCCATTTATACGTTTTCAATTATGCATTTCCTCTCAGTGGGTTGATCCTCATAAATATTATAACTGTGCGAGATGCATAGCCCACCAAATTTTTGGTGTTTTAACTAAATTGGAATTCCATTCATCAGGGATTGAAAAATCAGACTGAGTCGAGTTGATTCTGGATTTGGCCCCATCTTTTGGTCCAAAATTTTTTAATAGATCTTAAAAAAATGAAAATAAAAAATGGTTTCCCATAGTGGATTGATCAGAAGTGAGAAGCGAGGAGAAAAAGGAACAAAGATATATACATACATACATGTGTGTGTGTATATGAGAGAGAGAGAGAGAGAGAGAGAGAGAGAGAGAGAGAGAGAGAGAGAGAGAGAGAGCAATAACTAATGAAAATTACTGTTTTCACCCCCACTTACCACGATCCAAATCAAGACCCTTTACATCTTTAGATTTGAAGAATGCTTTGGTCTTGATTAATCACCCCTCTGTAGCTTTCATTCCAACAAACGAATGAAACAGCAAGATTATCATTTAAAGCATGCAACACCCCAAACAAACCCAACCCCCACCCACCCCCCAACTCGCCAAAACAAGAAACTTTTGGAAAGTGGTGTCAGTGTTGGTGTCGGTGTTGGTGTTGGTGTCGGTGTCGGTGTTGGTATTGGTGTTGGTGGGGTGGTAGAAGGGGCTAGGATTTGGGAAAGGGAGTTCCTTTAAAGTGGAAGTGGTTGGGAAGTGAACGGTTGGGAACCCTTTTTTTTTTTTTTTTGTGAAGCAAATAGAAAACCAAATGGGGGAAAAGAGACTCAGTGTAATAGAGAAAATGAGAGAGTATTAGCCACTTTCTTATAACAAAACAACTCAACTAAATTAAAGGACCCTAATTAATTCAAAACTCCACTGAAAACCGGTCCCACTGGGATTGTGGGCTGACCCAATTGACCTGGCCCCAGCTCATCCCGTAGCACTAACCCTTTGATCCATGGCCCTTAATTTTAATGGTTTTAGAAGGCATCAATTTTGACAATTTCAATCCAACAGTGAATAACAGTTGGATGAGTGTCAAATTCAACCTTGTGCCAATTCATGGGGAGAGAGAGAGAGAGAGAGGAGGAGGAGGAGGAGGAGGAGGAATGGGTGTGCTGATTGGATTGATCCCCTCTAGGAGGTTTAACATGATGAAAAGATGGAGCTGAAGAGGTCTCTCATGAGCAGTGTTTCAAGATGGAATGACCCAGCCATGTCCTATGAAACCATAACTTTTTCTCTTTCTCTCTCTACTCTCTTCTAAGCCCTTCCTAAAAGAAATGAAATAAAAAAAACAACCCAAAAGAAACAAAATGCAGGAACTCAATTGAGAGAGAGAGAGAGAGAGAGAGAGAGAGAGAGAGGAGATCATCATCTTGATTACGGGCCAAGTCTATGAGAGAGGAGAAATCACATCATCTTGTTAATTTGATTAGGGGATGAGAGAGAGAGAGAGAGAGAGAGAGAGAGAGAGGCTGTTACTTGTTAGGGGGTTTTTATTCTTTGAATAGACAATTAAGGGGAAGTTCCCAGAATATCTCAACTCTTTCAAGCATGCTTCCCTGATGATTAGGACCTAATCACTAGTACAAAGGTGATAAAGATGAGAGAGAGAGAGATACAAAAGGAGATTTTCCTCAATTATCTCCTTCCAAAATAATTTATACCCAATAATAGATAGAGATTATTGCCCTTAATAATTACCTCTCTTTCTATGGAAAACTTCCTATGGATCTCCTCAATTATAATATAGAATCATAGATAGAGATGTTGAAAGTCCTTAATAATCTCTACGGGCTGGTTAGAAAAATATCAAAATAAGAAAAAAAAAAAAAAAGGACTTGCAACCGCTCAGCCAAGTCAGGAGCCGAGTCCTAGTTTAGAAATGCTGCTCATGAGAGACACCCTTAAGTGAGCCTATGCAAGGGTTGAACTGATTATTACATGGACCCCATAAAAAGGAATGCATGGTAATCCGTTCCAACCAGTGTCTGGGCAAAATAGTTAATTATGTATCATTCAGGCCTTTCTGGGTTCTCAAGGAAGGGAGGATCAAATTGCCTCACATGGATCTGAAAACCAGAAGAAAACACTCTATACTAACACATCCTCTAACAAACTGAGGGTTTAGATGATTGGATAGCTTACTTGAAGGAGTTCTTCAAACACATCCTCTAAAGTTATGATGCCAATGACCTCCGCTTCTTCGATGTACTCCATTATATTGGTGATCACATTGGTGGCTGAAGCATTTTGTTGCAAGGAGTCTGGACTGTTATTTGCATTAACCGGCCTAAGCCCATTCTCAATTTTAACAGCAATACCTTCTGAGTTTTTGTCTTGCATAGACAGCAAAGGGGTTGTCAATGAGGATTTTGCATCCCTGTTTTCTTCAGATTTCTCTCCATCACCTACAATTGGATGGCTTTTACTTTTCCCTTTAGCCTTCACCACAGCTGCCATGTGACTGCTACCTTTTTGGAATTCATTTAATATATCATACAAAGGCATATCCCCTGGAACCCTGGTCAGAAATATTCAGAGCATGAAAATAGTACTCTTGAATAACTAAAGAGAAAAATCATCAAATGTGCACACCGTGGAATCCTCCGGATGGAGATGGCACTGACTGGGGTCTCAGTCTCAGCACGCACAGTGAGAAGACTTTTTACCTGATACCAAATAGTAACAATTCGAATTGGGAAAGTTAGAAGTAAGAATTACTAATACTATAAGCAGCAAACTTCCAGTAAGAAATAATATATCTAAAACAGAAGCTTGATATCCAGTCCACCAACCAGTAGCAGTCCAATAATATTTTTTGGATTTCCAGAATAGACCGGTACTCGGCTATGTCCACGAGCAAGAACTCTTCCAATTACTTCCCTGGATATCATAAAATCAAATCAAATATATATTTGTCTAAGCACATGTGAACTAAGAACAGAAGATTAGTATCAAAGAGAAATACGCAGGTGTAGCTATTTTCAGCATAAAGCATGGTGCAAATTTCAAGTATTGGCAGGACAAGATTAGGGTTTTATCACAAAAGGTATGAAAAACCCTAGAAGAGGAAAAATGAGGAGAGAGAAAAGAGAGAAATTGATGAAAAACAAAATATGGCTGTGATGCCTAGTGTTTGGACCACTCTCATATACATAGTTTATTGAATTTTCGTACTCTTGGTAGCCTGTGTCATTGGGCCTTTCTGACTCAGCTGGATATGCTGATGCATAGCAAGGAGGCCTGCCTGCAAGATCCCAACATGCCTCACATGTATCTCTGTTTCTTCACAATGCGTACAATGAATTTTTTTCCTGGCCAACACCAAAAATGCCTGCCACAGCCAAACCAATCGCCGCCTGTGCATCCACCAGGACCACTTCCACAGCCACAACCTCTGTCACCATTATCTATATTATTTCTTACAATTTTTGAAGATCAGTACAAGGATGAAAAGAATTTTTGGCTGATATAACTCATCTTGAATTCTCCTCACCTTGTAAAAGTGCATACATTGTTCCCAAACAAGGCAGAGGATCCCAACTAGTCTAGTCACCTATGCACACACAAGTCTCATACTCTTAAGTTTACACCAACCATAAGTTCAAAAATACATTGCTCTTCTAGTTCCTTCACTTGTTCCTCTGCACAGCACTGTCTAGGACTCCAATACAATGACAATACATGCCACAAGGCTCTTAATTTAAACATAGTTTCTAATGAATAAACCTCCTTGTTTAGATGTTACAACTTAACAATTTCTTTTGTCAACTCAAGTGTTTAAGCATTATTCCTTTGCCCCGTCACAAGATTGGAGGCCCACTGCAATACCTTCTTCCATTGAAGACAATCCAATTCATAATCAACATGTTTTCATATTCCCAATTAGAATATTTTGGATCCTTCTTTGAAGGTTCCTTAATTTTTCCCATCAGCACAACCAAGCCTTTTTGCTCCTCCTATCACCACCCTATCAGAGTAAGACCATTCTTTATAATTATTTCCATCAAATAAGTTTAGTATAATCCTTGCATTAGGATTAACAACATTGGGCAATTGTTGGGAAGAATTCATAGAACTTTCTCTCTCTTGCTTGAGCTCCGTGTTAAACACCTTAATTCAAGTAGTCTTTATCTAAAGAACTGCCCTATAAATCACTCTAACATCATAAAAAGCACCGTAGAACCGCACTTCTACAATCTGATTTGAATAAACACAACCAACACCAACAGAACTGGATGTTCACACCAACACTTAAGCATGAAAGAGGAAGATTGTTTCCTTCATAAACCAGGAACAAAACTGAACTCAAACACTAATAGACTCGCCTCTAAACATGAAATGAATTTAATGCTTCACATAAAACTTTTATTAGACCAGAGCTTACACTCCTTAAATCTGACCATAGAGGGGCTGACATCATCATGATTGGCTCGCTAACGTTAGACATGGAAACTTCAAACACACAAGTAAGATAATTTGGTGCCTGAAACTTTGTGGTGACCCGAGATGAACCCTCAGATGATGAAAGCAGCAATCAGAAGTCTTCTAGAAATCTATTAAAACGTTCATACTTGACTTGCAATATGGTCCGGCCACCTTAAAAACTTCAGTTCTTCATATGGTTCCTTTGTTTACCGCTGGCTGGAGTGCTCTGATACCAAATTTAAAGTATTGATTGGAAAAGATCTAGGGTTTCATCACAAAAGGCAAGAAAAACCTCAGAAGAGGAAAAAGGAGAAATATTCCCTCCTGAGGAGGTGCTTGGAGCCATCCCTCTATTGATCAAAATAAAATCCCAAAAGAACTATAGCAGCATGGCATAATGAGCATTGGTGATGTTCTTCAAACATATTAATATGTGCAACAAGAAAATATAGCTGCCTTAACCATTATTATGAAGGTAAACTGATGTAAAACTGGAAAAGGTCCCAGTATGGGAAACTCACCAATCTAATTTCGAATTGACATCTAATGAAAAGGTTGATTCAATGGGTGTCATAGCCTCCTCAGCAGTCTGTTCGCAAAAACCTGATTGTCAGAATCCTAAGTCCACAACATAGTACAGTGGTGATAAGAATCCTATATAAATTCATAAATACAGCATCGTTTCATCAAAGACCAGCTAAATTTGATGACAAATTTTCTTAGATAGGTAACATGAGTCAACATCGTTCACGACAATTTGAATGCACTAAACAAGTTGAGTTGAATGAATGTGCAGATTTTGCACCGACAACCCATAATACATCCAAGAGAAGTTGACACAAACAGGTAAGCAGTTTAGTTTCTTCATAAAGGGCTACTGCCACATTAACAACAAATATGAGCTTGGATTTTATAAGTTAAAAACAACAGTAGTACTCCAGTAGGTCCAACATATATTTGCAGTCTTAGTTGCATGAAGCTGTACTAGAGGGGATTTGAGTGCCAGAGCAGCCAACCTGTGGCCAAAGAAGCAGAAGCTCAAGAAAGATTCTGAAGAAGCATGACTTTCTACTCGCTAAAGTACACAGATGGAAGTGCCTGATGAGCATTTCCTAACTTGTATGAATGGAAAGTTGGCACGAGTACTTGAAAGTAGGACTGTCAACAAGCCAAGCTAGCTTGTGAGCCAGCTTTGGTGCAGCTAAACTTGGCTCAAGCTCAAGCTCAAGAAAGATTCTGAAGAGGCATGACTTTCTACTCGCTGAAGTATACAGATGGAAGTGCCCGATGAGCATTTCCTAACTTGCATGAATGGCAAGTTAGCACGAAAGCCTGAGAGTAAGACTGTCAACAAGCCAAGCTAGCTTGTGAGACAGCTTTGGTGCAGCTAAACTTGGCTCAAGCTCAAGCTTGCCTCATGACTCAAGAGCTCTTATCAAGCCAAGCTCAAGCTAGGGATTGCTCAGGTCAGCTTGACTTGGCAGTGGGCGCAGCTTAGATCTAAATCAAGCTCAAGCTCAAGCTCCTTAAGCCAACCTGTTAATGGCAATTGACAAATATTGAAGCCATTTTTACTTGAGTTCGAGATCAAGTCCAGGCCAGTTTCGAATCAAACTAGAACTTCATTGAAGCTGACCTCAAGCTTGCTTAGGCAATTACCTGCCTTGTTCGAGAATCGAGATTGCTCATTAGGCTCATTTTGATTTTGAGCTTGAGATGACAGAGCTGGGCATACCCATTTCAAGTGACCAAGATTTGACTGAACTCAACTAGATTACACCTCTTCCCGGCAAATATCAACGATGTGAGTGGGAGGATTAGCAAACATTTACAGTCCATTTCCATCATGAATAGGAGTTCTTTCTTCTTTTTCTTTTTCAAAAAAGTAAGATAAGTCCATTTAAGGAATCTCAGGCGTCGTTTGGAAACTCTAATCTAATTAATAAGAGCTAATTAGATTAAGGTCTAAAATAAAAGTGTTAATTTTTTAGTTCTAATTTACAATTAGTGAGTTCAGTAAAATTATAAAAAAAGCTCTTTCTCATTAGGTAATTGGAGCCCACCTTTAGGAATTGTGATAATTGGGCCCACTTTTTTATAAATTACAATGTAGAATCCACTGTTTGCGTCATTTTGAAAGTTTTATGAGGTTATTTTCATTCAAAACACTTGTAAGTTTCGCATTGTCCACCTCCATCCGCTTAAGCTTCAACCCCCCCCCCCACCCACCCCCCCTCCCTCTCCTCTTCCCTCTTCCTAGCTTATTTTTAAGAGGGAAAAGCTCTAATTTGTAAATAAGTACCAAAATTAGAAAATAAAATTAGAGGTTTATCAAATTCTCTAATTTGTAAATAAGCTCTAAATAAAACAATAAGCAAGAATCAAAATAACAGTTGCGGTGAGCATAGCGGCCAATGGCCAAAACACTACATAGCGGGCAATACATAGCAGTTGCGATTTTTTTAAGTGATAAAAAAATTGAATCTTATGTAGCAGCCAAATCTTGTGGGTTTTTTTTTTTTTTTTTTTTTTTTTTTTTTTTTTTTTTTTTTTCCAGTGATTTGGAACCATATAAAGATAGATACATCTTTTGGAAAGGATATTGGGGAGAATAAATAGAAAGAATAGTATTTTAAATTAAAATTTCTTGGCTCTACTAGGTTTTAGACTAAAGCACTGTAATTTTCAAAATAGCATAGTGGCCTCAAACTCTATGGCCAATAATGCGGTTGCTATTTTGAACAATGAAAATAAGAACTTATTTTTAGAGTCACCAAACACCCCCAAGATATTCCATTATATCCAAAGTAACATCATCATCATGAAAGCCTTGTTTCAACTATGTTGGGGTTGGCTACATGAATTTTGTTTCTCCATTCAAGTCTATCATGTGCTAGGTCCTCAAATCCAAAGTAACAACATATGTGATTTTTTTTTGTGTGAGCTATCTTTCAAACATTTGACACCAAGAGCCGTAAGAGAAGGAACAGGTTGAACATGATGAGTAAGAGAAATATGAACTTGTAGGGGCCAAATCCCCACAGAAACAGAGGATTCAGAAGCAGGAGCATCACCTAAATTATCAAAGATTCCAAGAAACATGTCTGACTAAAGAAAATTAAAGTGAACAATGAAAGGCACCACGGTCATACATGTGAGAGATTGAACAATTCATAGTGACATTAATATGGCAAATGAAAAACCAAAGTAGACTGATCAGAAAAATGGTTACAGACATTGGTGTTTATATATCCACACCTTTCAGTTACTGCATTTATGTGTAGCCTACAAAAGCTAAGTCATTTAATTTCAAAGACAAATTTCAGAAATTTCTTAACAATTGTTCAAATTTGAATGCTTTCATGACTGAAGCTGGAGACAAAAAGAAAAGATTTTGGTTTGTTGGCATGCCCTCTGACACTAATTCTGGTTGGTTGACGTACCTTTTCAGTCAAATCAAGCGCTCCACTTATAATTGTGGTCTCATCATGGGAGAGTTCGCCACCCTTTCCAGCCTAATGGCAAAGACAATAAAACTATGAAATGAAAACAATCAATGAAAGATATTATTGTTACCATGCCTTCTCACACTGTACAGATTTCCAAATGACAATTGTGCCAAGTAACATGTGGTTCCATTCCAAAGCAGGCTTACCTCTTTGCCGTGGATGGAGACAAGTGCTTTCAACTGAGCTCGTCTAAATAGTGCAGATTCATCATGTCCTAGCAAATAGTCCAGAAGCTGTAAGGCACTTCAACAAAGTTAAAAATGGATCTGAATTGTTAATATACATTGAAAGTTCTCTGTAGATCATAAAACCTAAGCAGCAGTTTCATACTAGGCATATCATATGAAAGAAAGTAGGTGACTGCTTTTGAGCCAACCACAATACTCATAAAGATACTAATCAACAGAAGGCATTCTAAAATCCTTATACTGCATTAAGGCCAAAGAATTAAACAAAATTGATACTTTTATCTACCTTTCAGTTCCTAACAAATGGATCAGAGAACAAGAGCAGAGATTTAGATAGTAGCAACATGAAGATTTGAACCTTCAGAGAATCAAAGAGTTCAGTCCAATTTAGGATTATTATAAACAAATCAGACCATTTCCGAATCAAAGTTTAAGAAGCGGGTTGCAATAATTCTGGGGTTTAAAATTATGAGAGGAAGACAAAGAAAGAAAGAGAAGAACAGAAGAAACGAAAGGGGCAGAGCAAGGAGACTTGCACAGTACCAGGGGTGCATGCACAATCTTTTTATTAATAAACCATTGTAATGATATTTACATATAAGTCCGTAATGAGTAATGTAATTCTAAAGAAATATATATATATATATATAATAGATTACATCCAGGTCTTTTTCCATTCAAAACGAGGCTTCAAAAAACCATTGAATTTTATTTACCTGCAGTTCCTAGCAAATGGATTAGAGAACAAGAGCAGAATTAGATAGTAGCACTGTAGCAATATGAAGATGTTGACCCTTTGAAGCAAAAATGAAGTAAAAAAAAAAAAAAAGGAAAACCAGATCATTCACATAGTGAAGTTTCAATAATGTAGAAGAAAACAGGGAAAAAAAAGGAAGCAATATCCATCTCGAACAACAATGATCCCCACACTTTTTTTTTTTTTTTTTTTCTGTCATAACAGACATAAGTTGTAAATACAGAAGCATTCCCACTCCTAAATTTTGATTCCCATGGGCATGTTTAGTATTGGGAGAAGTTGGTGTGATGAGTGGTCTGGTTGATTTCAGAAACATCCCCAGTCCAGCAATGTCAGTTTCTGATTGATTTTTTCTAGTTCTTTTTTATCAGCGTCGTACCCTGTTTGATTTCAGGAACCACCAAGGATGATATAAACCTTTTCCTCCTTATTCTGTATTTTCCTGATCAATATAAAGAATTACTGAAGCATTTTTTTCTTATCTAATTCAAGTGGTGGAGGAAATTCTTCACTGGATATTTAAAAAATCACATTTCACATTGACCAAACACACAATACCTTCACACTGTACAATTCAATTCATTTGAAATATCCAAAAGCAAAGTGCAGGAAGAAAAGACTGATGGAATCTTTTTCTCCTTTTTTTTTGTGAGTGGGGCAGGGGGGGCGGTGATCTTGTGCTCTATACTTCAGTTAAGATTCCAACAAACTAGAGAAAGAATAACCTTGTTTATTCACATAGAAATCCCACTATTTGTAGCAAATTACCTTTGCAATAGGATAAGCAATTGGAAAACAAAGTATCATCAAAACACGGACAAGCCATACACAATTAGCACCCACTGCAAGTCCATATCGTGTACATATGGCTTGTGGAATAACCTGACACAACAGGACAAGAAAGGAATCAATCACTTCTATAACTAAATTAAAATGATTTCACAAAATTATAAGTTGAAGCAAAACGGAGCCCAACTTACCTCTCCAAAAGCTAGGACAAATGTCACCGACATTACAACAGAAATAAATGGATTTGAAATCTTATCCAGACATATAGGAAGAGCCTGTGGGTAGCAAGAAATCAATGAAAGATCACTATGCCATGAAGTTCATGATGTGATATAAAATGGATTATTAAAGGAAAATCAATCATAGTTTGGGTCCAATAGAATTATACTACAAAGAAATAAATGGGTATTCAGTGAAAATTATTTTACTCTTTAAAAGACGAACCCAGGAAGCAAAGGTCACATAGAAGTTCTCAGGTTTCCAGAAAAGGTTCAGCCAAACAGAAAAGAGAAGGAGGGGAGAAAGGATCTTTTTTTCTTTCTTTTCTCGAAACAGGAGTGGCACACACTTTGGGAGCATGCTCACTGCATATAAATATACAACGATGATCTGAATGATTCAAGAGAATAGGCCGTGGTCAATCGTCTAGAACCATTCAAGATATCCTAGAAGTATGAGAAAGAGACTCGAACGAAACAATTGGCTACAAGAGACTCAAGAAAAACAATTGGCTACTTTATGGTTATAAAGTTTTGTCTGTCCAATAATCAATTGATTGGTCCCTTGAGGAGAGAGAATTTTCTCATGGCATTTTCATTGTGTCCTCTTTATGAAATCTTAGGAATACAGTCATTCGATCAAATTTAAATACAGACAAAATAATGATATATGTGAAAATTTATATATATTAACATTATCGAGGAAAAATGGAACTAATAAAGCTCTCCCAGAGTCAAGGTTAGGCAAATCAAGAAAGAGGGCAACAATTGGCTATTAATGTCTGTATGCTTATGAATTGAGAATAAAAGGAGAACAACAGGTTTTATTCATGGGGAGAATGTACAGGCTGTTATCATGATGATGGGTAATATTACATACAAAGCAGCATATTTTAATAGCTCTAATCCCACCATATAAATCAGAAAATTCCTCCGAAAGATTGTATATCTAGCATTAATTAAGAGTATGGGTATATAGGGTGCAAATCAACCAACAGAGATTATCCTAACATAATTAACCGCAATCTAAAGATATCATGATCATCCTAGGTCCTAATTAATATATCCTACTTACAAGAGAATGACAGAATTCCAAATGCTAGAAAAATTCACTTCTTAAATAGTGAAAATGAAGCTTGCAGTAAACTAAGACATGCAGTTACAACCAAAAAGTAGAAGGCAACCCGAGATTGATTGGATAAGGCTTTGATGATGATGAACCACAGAGTAGAAGAACTCCAAGATGAGGGCAACAAAAACACTCCAAACCACATTGAAGTGATTCCAATATTAAAAATAAAAAATATGGGGCAAAGACTAATTATAGGACGTAAACAACATCTACAAGGACGAGCTTAAAAAATTGCAATCACACTTCAACAATAGCAAAGCCCTTCAGGCTTACCCTTTTATGGAGCTTCAATGCTGGTTCACATGCATAAAGACGAGACAAAGGGTTGGTTAAATACACGTACAAAAGGGACAAGGAAGAAGTGAGTGAGGCTGCATGGAATGGATGGAAGTCATGATGGTGATTGAAGAGGGCACTGGGTATCAGTTGCATGTGAGGGCCTCCAAGGTATATCTCAGTTAAAATGGATGGAAAGGATAATATGGTATGAGATGCAATTCCATTGAGTACGAAGTTTTTGAAGGTAAATTTTAAAGTCCTACAACTTTTTTTTATCCTTATTTAACTTCAATAATATTGTCATTGATATCATATATAGTATTTCAGTATTTGCATTTATATTAAAAAGAAAAAGGTAAACAGTTATTGACAAAGTAGAATCTTTAGTAAAAAAAAAAATACCTCCATGGAACAAGCATTACAGAAAAGCAAAGTAACAAGAAGTTGATGCTGCTTTTTAACTACTGGAATGATAGCAGCTGTAGAAAGTAAATTAGAACAATGAGTCATCATAAGCAAGTTGAGGTCAACAGTGATACAGCATCACAGAGGATGAGCTCCACATGGGAGCATCATCGAGTTAAAACAACAGAGTAAACATTAACTAATTTAATTCTCAAGATAATAATTGAAGTTCATGGAAAAGATATAGGAGGTTTGATTTACTTGGGTCAGATTTGAGATTAGAACCAAAAATGCTAATGAAGCAGGTTTTGGGACGTTGCTTGTGGGACTCAATATTGCTGCTCATTACTTAAATAAGCTTCTTGAGGTAGGAGGAGGTTGCCAGATGCAATCGAGCAACTGTCTGAACTATTTCCAACAGTTTAAAAAAAATATATATATATATATATATCATTATGAACCTTCATAACCACCAACCAGCCAGACACCAAAAGCAAAAAAACCAATGGACCTGAAATCTCTACCAAGATTACTGATTAAAAAATGAATTTTTTAGAAATAGCTAAATTGAGAATTTGTTAATTATTTAATTTTAATTGATTTTTTATTAAAAAGAAACATGAAGAAATCACATCAAATTTGTTAAGTACTGCAATACACATTGTAAAAGGCAGCAGGAAGTACAACAAGATAAAATTATATGTGAAGCACTTGATCTGGATCAATTGAATGGATGGAATTCTTCCAGTTATCTTTGTCTAACTTAAACAAAGGCACGCCCCCTGCAATGGGGACAACCAAGGTTCGAACCCTGGCAATTACTTTGAAAAAATCAAACATGAACAAAAGAAGTAATTTTGTTAGCTACCAAAGGGGGCGCGGCACGGCGCGCAAAAGAAACAAAAGAAAAAAAAAAAAAGAAAATTAACAAAATCTGGGTATTCAGTGATTTCCCAGTCAACAAAACCTCCACAAATCACACATGAATAAAATAAGCAAAGAGGAACAGGTGAATGAAAAGAACAACACACAGAATCAAGCAATCAGTAGCAACCAAAGTCTGTGCACAACAGTTTCTGCATCAAATTTTCCCCAGTGTACAATTTTTTCATGGAAAACGAAAATTGAATACTTCATTTTCCACAGTTTTAGTTTCGTTTGTTTGGTGTAGAAATTCCCACAGAGAAATGTGTTCCTTCTCTTGTCCAAATCAGCTCGACATAATTAGAAAAAAAAAAAAAAAAAACACCTCTGAAGATCAAGAAATGACATGAATTCAACACATAACAACAGAAAATCACTCTTCCTCAAAACCCATCTTTTCATTTCCCAAAATCATGACAGTTTTCTGCAAAATCTTCTTTCCAGTGATTGTATGTTTCGTGGAAAATTCTAATTAAAGATTCCATCTTTCTAGTAAAAAAGGAAAACGGAATCCAAATTCCACCCTTGTGCAGTAAATGAATTCTGCAAAGTGCGGAATCCTCAACATTGCACACAAAATCTTAAATTTCTGATACAAGAGAATCCGAAATCTCTGCCGAAACGATAAACGATACTTACAGGCCTGCTTCTTCTCGGTGGGAGTCCCGCTACGTTGCAGGATCTCGAGATCGACGATGCCGAGGGACATGAGACCTAGGGTTAGACCCGACATTATCCCTGCGAAGACGACGAGAAACAACGATGTACCGGCATACGCGAACCACCAAAACGTTCCGAAACTCACTTCGTCTGATGATAAAGAAGAAGAAGACAATGGGAATTCCATCAAATCTCTCCTCGATGCGATTAATCTCGCAAGAGCATAAGCATTCATCGCATGCATCTTCTTCTTCTCTGTCTAAAAGTCTTTGTTTCTCTCTCGATTTCGTTGAAAGAGGAACGAGAAGAAGAATGTTTGTTGCGGATTTATCTTTTCAACGTTTTGATCTTTTTATCCTTTAGTAGTGTTGTGCTTGGGCCCGTTTAGTGATTGGGCTGGGCTTCGATTATGTGATGGAAAGCCCAAACGCCCGGACTGTTCGCGGCCGGACTAATGACTGCTTGTAACCTAGTTTATTTTATCCAAATAATTTTATCCAAGTAGGGTTATAAATGGGTCAGTTCCGGTCCGGGTTCATGGTGGACCCGGAACCAGAATCGTAAAGGAGAAGGTGAAACCGAATCCAGACCTGGAACCGATTTTTTGGCTCCAAAACCAGACCATATATGGGACGGGTCTAGATCTAAGCCTGGATTTAAATAGATAATAATATTTAAAAAAACATGATTTTTGAGAGAGATTTTTCGAAAATTGAGGTAATATGTTGGGTCTCGGGTCCATGCGTCCGAACCAAGGTGGAACCGAAACCGGACTCATTTGCTTATCGGAGCCTAAACAAGGACTCAGACCCGGTTTTTAACGGGTCGGAACCTTCGAGTAATTAGCGAATCGGGTACCCATTTACATCCCTAGTAGAGAGCCGATTCGGCCAAGCCCAATTGCTTAAATGTGCGGGCTTGAGCATGACTTTTATGGGATTGGGGCAGGGCCCGGGACTAGATATGCTTTAGCGCGGGCCAACTCCACATTGGAACCCACCTATTCAAATTCAAATCACTTTAAATAAACGGCATCCGAGTATTTGAGATATGCTCAAAATTTTTCGTGGTAAGGTTGACTATTGATGATAGGACATGATTAGCACAATCTTATGCATATTTATTATTACGTTCTCATCAAACAATCAATCTAACGGCCGAACGGACTCAAATTGATGTAAGTTTCAAGCATACACTATATCTCTATATAGTTGGTTGCAATTTATTTTGAATGGTTTGAATTTCCATAGGCCGCATTAAGGAGGAGTTCTACTCCTTTTAACTCGAGAATTCCCTAGGTTGAAGTCTATGAGGATCAAGATTTGTTTGACCCTACATTTCTTGGTCTACGCTGAAACCCAATTAGTGCTTGGTGGGATTTTGGGCAGGGTTTGAGCTGATTTTTATCTCTTATATTTTCAGAATATATGCATTGGGCCCTCTTATTTTGGTTATAAAAACTCAAAGATGTATATGTGTATAAAATCAATATAATATAAAAACTGCATATGTATATAAACTTAGTTTGAGAAAATCAGCTTAATCCTTAATTTTATGTTCACAAAGTTTAATGGCTATAAGCAAATTTATTGTGATCAATCCAAGGGCGATGTACATTTGAATCGATGTCAAATTAAGATATATGCTGATTTGAGGGGGAATAAAATGGTAATTGGATCGATCATAATTGGACTTCATCAAAGCCTTGTTTTAAGTATATCGGAGTAGGTTACATGAATTCTATTTTTCTTCAAAATTCATGTTTGAGGAATTTTACATTGGCTGTGGACGTGATTGAAAAGTAAAGGCTTCATCCGATATTATAAAAATAACAACAAAATGATGGAGGTGCCAAAAAGAGAGTACTATAGATAATTTGCCAATATTATATAGACTAGACTCAGAGTATCTCCAAGAAACACTTCAAATTTAGATGTCTTTTTCAAAATAAAGGCTTCTATGCAAAAAAAAAGGTATATGTAAATTCGGCATCTCACTTGGGCAACTCCAAGAGAGATGTCAAATTATTATTTTATTATTTTTTCATTTCAAATTTAGTATCTACTCATACCAACTTCAAATGTATTTACCCTCATCATCATTATTTTATTAAAAAGAAAAAAGAAAATGCATCTCACTTTATGGTATGCCAACACAACTTTCAAATGCCACGAGGGATTTGATCATTCTCTTGGAGACAAAGCCATATGCCAATTACAGCCATTGGGAGTTGAGTTAGATAAATAAAGCCTCTGTTGGAGATGCTGTAAGGCTTCATCCATCTTATTCCTTCACTCCAGCTTCCCTGCATGCAAGTTCAGGCCAGGACACTAGTCAATATATGGTGTCTTGACTTGACCAAGTTCCGCCCTTGGTTTACTTTTCGATCAAATTTGATAATCAAATCCTAAAGAAAAATATATTCGATTACCACAATATCATGGAAAACATGCATTTGGCAATTATAAATTTTCGAGTAAAATGAGGGTTTTCAATTCCAAGCTCTCTCCATAGATCTTTATTATTATTTTTTTTTTTTTTACAGATTTGCATAATGAAATAAATTTGTCTTAACTATATACATCAATATGCATCAATATTGATGTGAAATGTTGAGCTATACTGAAAAAAAAAAAAAAAAAAAAAATCCACAGTGAAAAAACCCTATTCCAAACCTATTCCATGGTTTCTTCATGTGTTTGTGTGAGACCCCCAAGAGGCTAGGGCAATGAGAGGGACATGATGTGGATTAAGAGATTAGTCAAATGTCAATCTAATCAAATCATTTGAACTACTGATTTTAGAGCGTCCATATTCTATAATTTTCAAGAGTTGTAATGGGGTGGATAAATGTCATTTTTGGTATTAGTGCCCATTCGCTGGGGAAAGAGTCCATGAGAGGAGTTGGATTTGGATTTGACACCTGTAAAGGACAGGAATGGTTCATAGCCAATGGCCACTTTAATACAGAGTGTAGATTTTAATGTATAAAAGTGTACTTTTGTTTTTTCTACCCTACCATAGCCTGTGGGAGGCCAGGAAAACCACACAAATAGGAAGAGAAAGCGCATGCAGAGGAAAGAGAAGTGCACACAAGTGATTAGAGTGGCACACTAAAATCACTGTGCATCTTAAGGGTCCATATTGTTGCATGGGTATTGTAGAGTCAATTTTTCCAGGTAAGTTCCAGATGGACTGGAGATTTGAGCCGTTAATTTCAATAGATCATACATTCTTGTTCAAATGAGATTTTCTGGGTGGGCCCTCCAAAATCCAAACAAAGAAGTCTCGATCGGTGGCTCTAATTGAGTTCTCTCTGATGCTTAAGTCAGTAAATCTCTAATGACTAATTGTGGATATGATTTTTTTACGTACCTCTCCCCTTTGTCTTTTTCTCCCTTTCTCAAATTTCTCCTACCTCCTTCCCACGATCCTTGGCACCTTCCCCACTAGGGCATGTGAAAAGATCATGGCTCACGTTCTAAAGGTGTCTCATCCCTACTCCCGCTTTCCTTATTCCGATTTCTGCCAGCTGTTTGGGCCTTGCTTGACTTGGTCTTTCCAGCGAACGATCCAATTTCCTGGGATAAGGCCCTCCACGGGTACGGATTCGTTTCGCAGGTCGGATCTGGCTTGGCTCCGGCCCGCTCCTAATCGATTTAAACTTTCTCCCCCACAGGTATTACAAAGGTAGAGATAAGAAAAGAAAGAAAAAGTTCATCAGCATTATTATAGCCTTATGGATCTACCAGGTCAGTATATACTCTCTCTCCAAGCTGATATACATGAAGCATAGATGGGCCTTCTCAGGTTATGCTTGGATCTTCAGATACGAGCAAAACTACATGTGTGCCTACAAGGTCCAGGTGTGGGGCACTCCACTGATTGGGGTAAAGTAAAGGTAAAGTGGATGGAAATATCTCTGGACTAATTACGGCCATGCAAAATTTGAATGATCATTTGAGAGTAACAAGGCAAAAGGAGCTGCACCCAAGTAGACAAACTTCTCCAATTACCCATAGACAACGTCGCAAAACGTCAGACTTCATAACTTTTGTCTTTGAATTTTCTGCAGATGATCATTGGGGCTTGGGCTACTCATTGAAATCAATGAATCAATGACATGAAAGCTGTACACAACCATATTATTAATTCGTACAGCCTCGTGAACGACTAGCGAAAAGCCCCGTGATAAGCACTGACAACATAATTCACAATATTATATAATATTATATAGTGAAAAATATTTTAGAAAAAAGCTTTGTAAATAAAGAGGGGTAAACGTAGAGAGTAAAGGGTAGAGAACGGATACACAGAGAAAATGAAAGGATGCGTGCATTAAAATGTTGAAAGCAAATCGAGAAAAGGAAATGAGAGGAGAGAAATGAGGAGTTTTAATATTAAAGAGTCATAAAGAAAGAGCTTCGTTAGTAATTAAAAAGGGTTTAAAAAGGGAGAGGGTAGAATCAATCGATTAAAAGAAGGGGTCAAAATAAAATTCACAATGTCCAAATCAAATTATAATTAATCCCTGATTTCTCAGTTCGCTTCATATTTGATCAATTCCATATATTATATATTCATTTGAGTTTAGTTTTATTGTAAAATGGTTGTCATAGAAAATTAATGACTATATAGAAAATCATATAAAATAGTTAGTTCAAAAGTTTGATCACCCATACTTAAAGTACAATGCATAAGTATGAAAATAATAACAACAATATTTATAGGGGCCAATATTCTAAAAATATAGTTATCTTCATAAATACCTTGTAGATGAATTCCAACTCCCGGTCAATATTCCAAAATGAGGCTGGGTCCCTTCCTCATTAACTGATTTTAAATTTTTGTTGATAACTATTAACAAAAAGATGCTTTGTGGTGTAGTGGTAGAGCTGTTCCTTTGAAATCCATATTATCCTGAGTTCAAGTCTTGGCACATACCATGGGTCAAAATCAATTGGAATTGATTTCAATTTGAAACCACTTCGCTTCATATTATATGCACTACTCTTATATAATTACAAGGAATTCTTAAACCCATTGGAAGGCGTGAGTGAAATTTCAAAAGAATGAATCTTTAAAAATCCACTAATCAAACAAGGAATTTCAAAATTTTCATTGATAACAACCGGCATTGGTGTTCTAAATGCACAAAGGATTCGCGTAAATTCTTGCAAACAAATGCCTCCCTAGGAAATTTACCATATGTAACCTTCAATAACTCTTGTAGTTTATTCACTGCTCAATGCCAAAATCTCAAGGCTAATTGATTATAGTATGGAGTTTTGATGTGTTCCAGAACCTTATTGTTCAAGCCCAACCTGTTTATTTTGTAGGTCCAATATTTAGCCTGGATCCGCGAAGCCTAGAATTAATCCCTAGCCCATACCATTCTCAAGATACTACATAAGATCATACATGATGTGCACGGCAACTGTATGCTCATAAACAGGCTTATCATAATAAACCCTGATCAAGCACAGTCAAATAGCAGGCCATAAAATAAGCTCTGGCCCAACCCATGGATCTAAAAACATCCCATTATAATAACATAATGGCATATACAGCCTGTTTAGTTGAGATTTATATCTCAATGACTTTTGAGTCCCTCTACCTTGAAGAAAAAATATCAGTAAAAGAGTCAAGATGCAACCTAAAAAATCACAAATCATACCCAAGAATCAGCCCTTGGAAATCCAAATCAGGAAATAAGACAACCAGTACATTTTCTAGTTTTGCAGATTTCTCCACAGGTTTGACACAATCCTGATTCCTTCCAAAATCAAAACTGGTTGCCCATCATTTATTTAAAGGGTTATTGTCAATTATATTCAATTTTGTAGAGTGAATGATGGCCAAAATACACAATATAATTTGCTCAAAGTACAACTCAAAATAAATAACTAGAGATTTGGGGAAATACAAAACCAGCAACAATTGAAGTTGCAATATGAGTAAATGGGGTTATATGAAACACAGAAGGAATGACTGGAATGGAAGTCAGGATGCATCAGAATGTGTAAGCACAGGTCCAGAGGCTCAGGCAATCTAGACTGATCTGATGGACCTCAGCATAAATGGACACACAGCAAAAATCCTACAAATCCAAACTCTGTCCATTTAATTTTCAATAGTTTGGGCAAAGCAGAGCAATGGTTCTGAAAAATAGCCTCTGGCCCCTTCTATGCAAAATATCCTCATTACTGAGAAAAAATGGATTCACCCATAAGGACAAAACTCTCTCTTAAGGATCCTATTATTCCTTTTGGCATGGGCACATTAGTTCCATGGATCATCCCAACCTTTAGGTCCCTCTCTTCTCACGAAGTCAATAATGGCCTGGACAGCTTCATCAACCCTGTTGGAAAGAGAGTGATTTCCCCATTCAATCTCAATTTTCTCTGATCCTCCCATGATTCTAGACAGCCTGCATGAAACTAACCATTGTCATTATTACCAAACGAAAGGACTACATACAGCATGGCTAGAAAGAAAAAATGTTGATATTCCAAAAAGAAACAAAGATATATGATTAAGCCATAGCGCGTGATCTACATGTACATCAACACTAGCCATCCAAATTGGACTTCGATCTATGGGACCACGATTGAGGGCCACGTTGTGTTGTTTATCAATGAAAATTTTAATTGGCTCCTAATCTCACGAATAATCCCGGTACCCATCATCGGAGGCGTGACAACTAGCCATCCAAATTGGTGGGGCTATAGCTCATAGAGCCTTTTCCTTTTCTTTTCTCATGGTAATATGACTCGAACTGCACCCTCATGATTGCAATAATGAGCACTTTTCAACTGTGCTATGGGCACTTGTCATTGCTGATGGAACTGCTTTAAGAATCCCCAACCTCATTGCTTTTGTTGTATTCAATGATATGTATGCCCCCCTGGATCCACACAAACTGATATTATGGATCTGGAAACCAACACTTTTAAGACTCAGGACTGTAAAATGACTAGTTGACTGTAAAATGACTTAAGGATCATCTATCTCAGCTACTTCTTTGGCCATATATACTCCATCCATTTGAATTTTTGTATAATGGGTTTTCTTCAATTTGACCATCCATTTCATGTTCGGTGACACAATGGAGAAGAATTTGCTGATTCCTAAACTTGTTATGACTGCCTTTTATGAGCAGGTTGTTGACTGGTCAATCATCTTGTTCAACTAAATTTCTTTCACTTTTACACTCTACTACCTTCATCTGTTATCCTCTTGTTTTACCTTAGAATGGATCAGTAACTTCAACTAGCTGGGGTCTTACCTTTCCACCAAAGCTTTCTTGTCAACATACTCAGGCACATTCTCGTCAGCCATAGAAAATATAATCTGCAGGCAAATATGCAAACATCATATATCAGGAAAATAGTATATAACATTCCATACTTAAACTACTACCCAAAATAAATAAATAAATAAATACTAATCATTGCATTAATAGCAGCCTTGTTTGGTAAATGATCAATTAGAAAACAAAACATCACATATGAAGAATGGATGATACAGAGTTTAGGTACTCTCCAACAGGAAATAAAATAAAAAGGGATTAATAAATGATCCAGAAAATGATGACTAAATGTAACAAATCAAGGTTGTCCAGCCAAACTGCAATTAGCCTTCATTGGTTCAGACCACTTTGGCCTAACAATGATACAACCCCAAATCTCAGCACTAGATTAATGTACTCCAATGAGTTTCAGAAACTTTACACGAATCTCCTTCAAGTATTTTGACTCAAAGGAATCTAATTTGCAGACTCAGCAACCGGTCAAAGATTAGGACAGTTTGGAAAAATATAATCAGCCATTAATAGGAGTCAAATAGCTTAACATTTTCTATAATTATCAAAATAACTGGTCATGATTATTGTACAAAAGCAAGTCCCCATTTGTTTCATGTAATTATGTCTCCACCTTATATCCCTCTCTCCTCCCCTATTTTATAATCCTGTGTTGGTGCCCATTTGACAATGAATTATTATGTATCCAATTCCATTTAAATGAACAGGCCCAGACATAAATCTAAGCCAGTATTATGGATTTTATTTTTTTAAACCTGGCCATCATAACCCCTGTACATTCTAATTAGAAGTACCTGCTGAGGTCATCTTCAAGAAAATCCCGACTTTCTTAGCATGCTAATTGTAAAAATCATTTGAACAAAATGAGAACATAGGGTGGAAAAAGTCAAATATCAGAATGGCCCACCTGGCATGGCGTGTTACACATATGCCCAAGTTTCATTCTTAATTGTTCATCACTTAGATCAGAACTAAACATATCGTCATCCCCCATGTAAGCACAAAGGGAGTGATACCTACACAACAATGAAAACAAGTGAATGAGGAGTGGGGGAGGGGGTTGGGGTTGTATTCGTGCGCATATATGTATGCACATGCATAAGTGTATGTTTATAGTGTATAGTGTATACAGTATGAATATACTTTGAAATTTGCAAGTAAATTTGAGTGGTTATTTGTGCTCAAGAACTACTTTTCTCTCCCTCTCTTCGTGTGTGTGAGCTGTTGACAACCACTTACTCTAAAAGCTTAAGTTGATAGAGAACGGTGTAATAATTAATGGTGTATTTGATCAAGTAAACAAAAAGAAGAGAATGCAATACTCCCTACCTGTAAGCAGTTATTGGTGCATCTGGGTTTGCTTCTTTGGGCATTAAATCCATTGCGCGACCTTCTTTTATCATGGTTTCTGCTAAGTCTATCATTGCTGCTGTCTCAGGAAGAGTTGCTCGATACTCCCGGTCGCTGACTGGAGCCTGTCATTCATAGATTTAGTTCTTATATTAGAAAAAGGCTTTTACAATTCATGCAGTAGCAACATGCCAACAATTATTAGGAACATTGATGATTCAATGAATGAGCATGGTGCTTAAAATCTTGTGCAGAAACATGGCCATTCATTCCTTTGAAGAATGCCTTGTCCAATGTCCGGGGTCGTCTTCGTGGATTTTACTTTTACACTCAAACTACTAAGAAAAGCTATGTTCTCTGTGCCTATTCCTTCACTGCTTCATTCTAGGTCCTTACTAGTCTCCCCATTCTTTTAGTTCCTTGAAACTGTAACACTTCAGTACAGTATAACGCGGGTTGTCTATGATTTTTGTGTAAGTGCTCAAGACATCTCAAATGTGATTGCTTGACTTTCACTTCCATTGGAGCCACCTATAGATTTCCTCTTTTATACTCATTCCTAATGATATCCATCTTATTCCACATATCCACTATGTATAAGGATCCTAGTCAGATGTACTTAAGGTTCAAGTGGTTTCCTTGCTACCCAATGTCCAACTCCGTACAACGAAGCAGGTCTAGTTGGTTTGTTAAAAAAAAAATCCCCCTTTAATCAATGATAAAAGAAGGTATCTTTCAGTGGCTTGAAAAATAGCTTGCCAACCTATAGAAACCCTGCTCTGATATAGTGGCATTCCATGGTCAAACGACACATATTTTTAACATCTCCCTCTCATCCAGTAGCACCATTTAACCCCAAAGCCTGTACAAGAGAGATGGACGTCCAAGAATCTCCACTCTACCATCTCATAGGCTTTTTCAAACTTGAATCCTTTAGCAACCCAACTTAGCAGTTGCTAGGATTTGCCAATAAGGCTTATGGAGTAAAAGTCCTACAGTGGACCATGTCCAAGAGTCCCTAATCTACCAAGTCATAATCTTTCTCAAAAACCCACTTGCATCATTTACCAAAAAAAATAAAAATAAAAATCCAACTAACATATAATTCCTAAACTCTTACTCCTATGATTGGAATTTATATACTAATAAGAAATTAAAGCAGAGTCTAGAATCTGACATCCTACAAGAACCTTGAGGATAAAACTATCTGTTGAAAGACACTTGCACTACCATTAGAGAGCACTACTTCTAGGACTCGTTGACATTGCCAATAAGGCTTATGGGATGAAAATCCTTGATTGCCAAGACTACAAAGAAAAAGCCCAGCCCCCCATAAATAGTTTACCCCCTTAAATGGTTGAGACCACTGCTCCCTTTATAGGACCGACACTATAAATAAGGAGACCAGTACCCCAAATAATCTAACTTTTGGATTTTTGATCAGCTAGATAATCTAACTCTTAAATGAAATTCATACAAAAAAATCCATAACATCATCTTTGACCACGTGCCAAAAACTTAATGAAAAAATAACATAGCTAGGAAAACCAGAGGTGGCTAGCACAATCACCTCCCGAAGATTTATGACCTTCCTTAACCTCTTCCTCAAAGAATGGAGATTCCAATGTTTGGGACTGCTGCGTGTGAAAGTCAAAGGACAACACATCCAACCTAGGCTGATTACTTGACGACACTAGAATTATAGAATTCGACAATCTCCCTATCTATATAACTCTGTGCATCCTAAAACATGCCAATAATTACAGTATGGTTTATTTGATTTTTGAGTTTTAGCTTATTTTGTTTTGATGAGCACATTACAATTATTTTGTTTTCAAAGAATGTATGACCATCCAGGGATTGACAAATTTTAACAGTTCACTTAAATTCTCTCTGACACACAGTAGTGGACCTAGGATTTTCATTTGAGGGGTGCGGGCCCAAATCGGCAATTGGGTTTTGGGTACAAACCTACGATTTTTATGTGGGTTTTGGGGGCGGACATAGGATTTTTATGTGAAATTTCACAGCAAAGCTAGAATTTTCATTATGGTTTTAAAAGAAAACCGAGGTCCAACCGGTGCAACCGCCCGCACATGATTGTACCTGGATCTGCCCCTGATGACACACACTGACGTGCAATTATACTCATTTAGACAACATTTTCCTAATAAGTCATGTTAGAGATGAAAACTGATCGTTTTGTTAGATGTCAAAGCCACATCAAGCATGCAATGCTCTTAATGTATAAATAGCAAGATGAGCGAGTCACATATATTGCAAGAAGAAAAGAACCTGCAAAATGGCTGCACGAACCGCTCTACAGCATGCAGCATTTGTACGCATATAATGCACAATGTCCTGATTTCCCATAGAAGATACCCAAGTTAAATTTATCCAACGTTGCTTACAACTGACTTTGTTAACAATTACTATTAGTATATTACAATAGAGGATACAGTTACCTGACAACCAGTACTGTGCCCAAGGAGCACTACACCCTGAGAGTTTTCCTTGTTGATGAAATAACTAATTAGCTGGTCAAGCTCCATGGCGTCCTTCAATGCACATAGTGTAAGAATATCTTGAAATTAGAGCAGACAAGACATATAAGTGCAAAAAATACAGCACTAATTAGGACATGCTAGGCAAATAAATTCAGGACACTTCATGATACCCATTAAAAATTTCAGGACATTGGGTAGCCTTAGACCAATAGAAAAAGGGTAGCCTAGGAAAGAGAATTCTGTAGATAAAATTATGTGGATTTATGTGGAGGTAATGGCAACATGGAGATTCAATCTCATTTTAATAAAATCTGAATTTCAACAGTTGGGAAAACATTGATTAACCATTTAAACAGAGGGGCAAAGAAACTGGTTGATGTTTCAGAAAAAGATGGGATACAAGGACAGTGATTGTTATGTAAAAAAATATTTTAAATATAACATTTTCTTTTCATGTAGTATATTTGGTGATTTACATAAGCAGATCTGACTTTTTCCACCAGGAGAAAGGATAAATCAATATTCTAAAAATATGAAACATTATTGATACATAACCAAATCATAACAAGTCAAATATATTAATTCAAGGAATATTATCTTTAAATCAATAAACAACCAATTTTTTTTTTCATTTTTCCCCTTTGTGCGTGTGAGTTTTAGATAATAAGAGACAGCCAATTGGTTTAGTAAGAACCTGACATCCAAGCAGTGTCATGTGCAACATACTCTTGTTGGTTTAAAGTTCGGTGGCTTCCATGTCCTGTTCTAAAGTTTAAACTATAAATTGATTTTACTTTAACCTATCAGGCAATGTGCAGAAAGAATATGCATGTGCAATGGATATTGGAAACAATAAGATCAGGACCTTTCCAACCTCAAGTTCTCAATATACAACTTTTAACTGCCATTAGAGTTTAGAAGGATGACTTCATTCTAGTTATAATGAAGTTCAGAGACAGTCTGTTCTTGAGGCTTCTAAGTTAGAATATACGGTTGGAGTAGAGGGCTTTCAAGGTCTTCCATATTGGAGGATCTCTGCTGTTAGTTTCAAAACTTATCTTTTTATTCATAGTAAGTGTAAAATAAAATCAAGGAGAGTCATCAGGAGACAAGATTTTATGTTTATTTCATCATATGGTCCAGAATTGCAAGTTCATTACATTCAACTATTCCTGAAGTGACTCCATATTCAACAAAAGAAAAGGTTCAAGAATATCAATACACACATCCATATGAAAATGATCACCTGAATGACATTCTGCGACCAATCTTGGGCAACTACTAATCAAGGATCAGGGAATTAGAAGGTTTGTGCAATGGATGGACACACAACAAATGAGCCTAATAAAAAAATACCTAAAAATGTGAATTTATAGGCCTCAAAACCAATAATCAAGAACCAGTAAAAAGGGTGTTTCAATCCTTTGTACAATGGGTTTTTGTGTGAAAAGGAGAGGATGAATCAAAGATACTCTGCATAAGTCAAATTCCCAATTCATGAGGTTAGAACCTGTAAAATCTTTTTGTAACGCCCCACCCATACCCATGCATGATATTGTCTGCTTTGGCCCACCGGCCTCACGGTTTTGCTTCTGATGGGCCTCAACCCATCAAAATTATTTTTTTTCTTTTTCATGGACAGCCCCTAGCTGACTCTGGACCGTGACCCTATTGTACTTTCATAGAGAGCACAATTGACCTGTAACTCCCAGCAGAGCTCAAACCTTCATTCCCACCCCCACCTCAATGGAGGATTTCTATCTCCTAACTCCTAACCATTGTGCCAAGTGCAGGTGGATTCTAGTGGTTCTATTTCAGCAAGTGAAAGGAGTTTCTGGGCCTAATGAGGATTTGAGGGCAATACAAAATGAAACTACACTATTTGTGGCGAGCCTCCAGGAACCAATGGCGCTAAATATCTTCCTTATAATCACTAGGATGACACCGTTGTGCTCTCAGGAATACAGACGTATAGGACACTCCCTTGGATTTGCTGATGTAAATAAGAAAATCAAAGACTCGTCGAGGACAGTTACAGAGTCATTTTTGCATACATTGGAAGAAAAGGGAAAGCACAATCTTTGTGCCAAGCAAGAAGAGTTGCTTCTACAGTCTATAGAAATATCCCATCCACTAGTGTTGAGACAGTTGTTTTTCAGGCTTAGTTGGTACCTTATCTTGTTGTACTATTTCTTTTATCATTTCAAGAAATTCCTTCATAGATGAGTCTCATGGTAATATTACCATTCTTCACAATTATATGCCAAGAGCCTGAGAAAGTTTACTAAGATTATGAGGATATTTGAAATGGAGTTCATACATTTAAAGAAATGAACAAATAAATTGGCAGCCTGTTTAGCTAAACCAGGTTCATGGAGGGATGGCTTTTATGTGAACTCAATTTTACCATCCATAGTTCTTATAAATGTGTGTGGTGGGTGAGGGTGGGGTGGGTGGATTGTTTTTGACAGTTTTGTGTATCTTTTGATTTTAGTAGCTACTTATGATGAATAGGTTTTGTACCTTTTACTCACATGAATGAAATTATTCTTACTGATCAAAAAAGGAGATTCCAAAGACTGTTCATTCACAAAGTTAAACATGAAAGGAAATGTTTGGATCCTAATAATCAATTAACCTAATCAAGTAAACGGAATATGAATTTGGACCAAGAAATAAATTATACTTGTTCCAAGCTCGAGGTGCCATATCCAGCATAAGAAGAAGACAACAAAGGTTGCACCAAAGACCAATTTTCATTCTCCAAAGCAACTGACAGAGGCTCCAAATACCTATACAATAATGAAAAGCTATACATAGGACTTGAATGCTTCAAAAAAAAAAAAAAAAAAAAAAAAAAAAAAAAAAAAAAAAAAAAAAAAGAGCAAAAATATAAATTGTATACATCAGATCATTCAAAGCTACAGGCAAACAATAAGTTATTTTTCTTAATGAAATAATCTTTGTCAGAGAAAAAACAGGATCAGCAAAGATTATATGCTCATATTAAATACATCATTATAATGGTAATGAACGAACTGCTAAATGTGAATCATAGTGCAGGAAAAAGGCCTCAAGAAGGCCTACCTTTATCAAGGAATTAAATCATATAAAAAATATGGTGGCCGAGGTCAAGTGTATATGAACTACCAATCACCTAACCTGCATTGGATTTCTTATGCCATGTACCAATAAACTTGACATCATTATATGGATCATCCCACACTTGTGTCTTGTCACTCGTAGTCGTGTCACTTGGAACAAATGGGAATTGCATAAATGGTTTGGATCATCAGACACTATGTCATGTACTCACTTGCCACATGGGACAAATGGGGGATGAATTTTATTAAATGATTTCCTCTCAGTCCAAAAAGAAATCACAATTGGCTTCTTATCCCTAGTTTTATTATGGAATTGGGATGAATAAAGCTTCTACTAAATAGAGCAATACTCTTAAGTAAAATATCCTTAACTTGTATTTTTCAATACCTAGACTTCTAGACAGTTTTGTTTCTTTTAGAAATCTTATGGATTGACATGCCATTATCTTGCAATGACAATACAGTAGAAGGGTCATCAACACTATATGCTTGTAGACTTGCCTACAATTTGCCAGTCAATTTATGTATCATACTATCATGAACCTTTTACTCGTGGTAATGTGGTAATACTTGCAATTACAATTTACCTGCATGTAACTTTCTTTCTTGAACTCCCAAACTAGTATAATCTCAAATTGAAGCCAGTAAGCCAGTTATTATGTTCAGAACATTATGCATTGGGATAATAAAGCCATAAAAGGCATGCATAGCTGCATCACATATATCAGTCCGACGCATGCTCATACATTACCAAAATGCGAAAACAACTTCAAAATGCAACCAGGGGGTAGCTTTCCATATCATTCTTTGCTGTATGTATATTTCCTAGGAATATATATACAATTTATCATTCCAAAAAAAAAAACACTTCAAAATGGAACAATTTTCAACCTCATATAGATCCATTGGATGTTTTGGTATTCTTTTAAGATTAAAAACATTCATACACACACACACATTGCCAAGTTGGCCTAGTGGCCGGGACAGGGTAATGAAACCTAGCCACCAAGGGATCGATTCCTAGGTGGGACTGTTGGGAGCGGGGGTGCTATCCACAGCATCCCTCCAGTGATTCCCCATTCATATTAAGATTTGATACACATCATCTGTATCACCATTATAAAGTGGCCTCTGCAGGCTCCTTGTGTAACCTTGATCCAGACAAACGAGAAAGGTCTAGCTTTAGGAAAATTGTAGGCAGAATAATTGCCCAATCCATCATCCACAGAGGACCTAGAAATCAGTACCAAATACCAATGTGTCCGGTTTCTCATAATGAACAGTCTTTGATTAACATTATCAAATGTAAGGATATACACAAGTGTCCTAAGACTATCCTCACCTTCCTCGCCAAAGTCCATACACCAATTTACACCCACATGTGCAGGATTCAGGCTACTCAGCAGTGAAACCAACTGTGTAGATTCTTAGACAAAGAATTAGGTGGGCCCATTCATTCAGTGGGTCATCCTTGTACAAAACAATGGATGGTCAGTGACGCCAACAATCCACGTTCAAGTACATGGCTTTTCACCCACCTGAAAAGTAGACTGACTTGATTTTTGGCCAATGGATTCACAAAGTGGGTCCCTATGATGAGCAGCTTGGTTCATCTCAACTAGGAAAACTACTATGAGAAGTACAACAATGGTAAAAAGGATATTCAATGAATATAAAAAGTTGTGTCAATGATGACAATATATAGAACTATTTGACATACTTAGTTGCCAAGAATCCATTTGTCAATCCCCCAATAAAAATGACTTGCTGTTTGAAATCTCCCATTCTAAAAGCAACCTGCACAACTTAATCTAGTGAAAATTGATGATAGAAATAAATTGAAGAAGGAAATCCGAAAATGTGGTAATATAAAGAGCATGACTAAAAATCAGTGAAACCAGACAGAAACTAACTCTGACAAACTATTGATTTAAACCAATTTATAAGATACATAAAAGAAATAGATGCTGAAGCTTTCAGTGGAACCCTCTTGAAAAGATTGAAAGAAAATCACTATTATCATCTAGTAAGATGGAATGTAGATGTGCATTCCCTAGTATGCTGGATGTCTAAGAATCAATTCTTTGGACTAAGCAGATCAAGTGTTGCTAGGAAGAGGGCTATTGAAAAGGAAGGGGAGGTTTGGGGTAAGCTAAAGCTTATTAAGTATAGAATTGATCCCAGTCGCTGGCTTCTTGCTACTCTTCCTTGTTTTTTTTTTCTATTGAGAACACTAAAAATTAGATTGATAAATGGCCATCAAACAATCTTACCTTTAATGGAATACGAATTAAGGGGAGAAGAAAAATGAACACCTAGCTATCACCCTGCAAAATCAAATCCTAGGAAAATCGGGGTCCATTTACATCTGCACCTTCGTCTTTAACAATTCTATGTTGGAACACATTTTACCATGAATATTAATGATAGGATCCAAGCGCCATTGCATGGCCTGTGCTTGGCCCTTGGATCCTATCAATATAGCAATTCAATTCCTTGCAAATAAACGGGCCCTTAATTGTATCTCTCCCTAACGCATGTGATCATTTGTTTTGTATTTCTAGTTTGTGCATTTTCAACTTCAGAACAAATTGGTACCAGAGCTTTGCAGCATGTTGTGTTTCCACTTGCAATTTGACTTGTACATAATCAGCACAATTTGTACATGCTTCCAAGGTTCTATATCGGCTAACATGTATATTGAATGCACTGTTTGAGCCGGAGAGATTCAATGTAAAAAACAACTTCAAAAATGTGCGGAATACTTTGCTCGGAATACCTCAGCGGGTGACATTGCATGGAATTGATTGACATAAAAGTGATTGGATATGCAATTACTAGATTCATAGAGGCTAATTTTGTGGGTTATTTTGATATGATGAGTACTACAACTTGCAAGTGTTAGATTCAACCGTCCATTATCACTCCGATCAAATTGAAGCTTGGGCCATTGCCTAAACACAAGGAGAGATGTGATACTAACAAATCAGATCATAAAAAATGAAGACCCCACACTGAAATTCTCTAAATAGAATTCCCAACTCAGAATCTCTTCATTACATTTTCAAATTTCAGTACCAAACAAACTCAAATCGAACAGATTTGACAGGAAAAATTCAAAACCATCCAATCACATCGTCATCATTCAAATACTACCGCCACCAAACCAAACCAGAACTTACAAATTCCCCAAAAGTTGTCATTTTCAAAATCCAAACCAACAGGAGAAAGTATTCTTTTTACCTGGATGGGCTTGGGACCGTACTTGAAGATTACGCCGGGGAAGTGGCTGTTGGGATTCGCCGTCAGATGACCGGCGACGTCCGGGCTTTCTTGATTGGTCATCTTGAGCTTGTCAACACTACCAAGAAGAAGAAGAAGAAGAAGAAGAAGAAGAAGAAGAAGAAGAAGAGTATTATTGGTGATGGGTTGATATGATTGGGAGATTGTTCAGTTTCAGCCATCGACCAAATCAACGCATTTAGATATAGAAGAGCCCACGACTTCGGAGGGTATTAAAATACGAGTAACGAACTTTCGTAAGAGGAGTGGCAGGTAGGTGGGACCCACAATTAGGGCGGGAACCGTGTAACACATGCATGCAACTCCACTGCGGGGCTGAAATATAGGATCATCTGGAACGTTCAAGATGAGTGTAATATCTTCGGGGGGATAAATCCTCAAAGTTCGGCTCAAAAGGAGTGGATCCCATGCCACTTGATCGAGCGCACTTGACACTGATGCCACGTTAGTGCTTGTTTCATCAATTTGAACAATCGTACAGTGGAACCCACTCGTATTTGAGTGAGATCTTTAATATGTATCACCTAATGGGATGGGATTCTTGAATGGTCAGAATTATCCTAATGTGGTGGCATGATTGAGTTCCAGGCATGTGTTATAAGGTTCCCCTCTAATCCCACCCACCAAGCAAGGGCGGAGGGCTTGAGCTTGTGGGGCCAACGTAAGTTGCCTTCTTACTAGCACACATTATATATATATATATATATATAGAGAGAGAGAGAGGTGCTCCTATGAGAGACACTCTCACCAAGTTTATGAGAGATGGGTGGGGGGCCCTCACTTCCATATCCACTCTCACCAACTTAAATGTAAGAACCCCTAACTTAAATGTGAGGGCCCCCACCCATCTCTCACCAACTTAATGAGAGTGTCTCTCACTAGAGCACCTCCCATATATATATATATATATATTTTATCCCAGCTTACGAGGCTTGGGTCATAATTGGCAATGTTCTCCTACGAGTAGAGTGCATAAAACAATTTGCATTTAGCTCATGGGGCCCACTTATGATGCCTTTTTGTTAGTTAAGTAGGGTAAATGGAAATGTCTCCTCCTAGATAAGAGCCGAAAAAATAAAATAATCACAGTAATGGTTTATTAACCATGGTTTTCTATGAAATTCAATCTAATGGCAGATAAAGTTTTGATGATAGTGAAATGAGTCCGAATCCTTTGAGGATTCTTCCCATGGAGACCGTGAGTGGATCAATCAAGGTCCGCCGCATCACCGCGGGCAGCCTGCCATACACTTTGGTAGGGGCTGCCCCATGGTTATGTGGCGGACCGTGATTGGTCCATTCATTGTCACCATAGGAAAAATCCTCAGACGATCCCGATTCTAGTGAAATTGGGTATGGTACATGATGGCAATGAGAGTGTGAAAGTGCCTTAACTTCTTAAAAGTAGGCCCAAGTGAGCCTCATAGAGCTGACTCCATAAGCATTAGCTCGGAGGAGAACATATCTCATAATTAACAAATACAAGACTAATATTAATGGGCCCTTCTCCTATTGGGGCCCACTTGGAGTCCCATAGATCATAAACCTATGACTCAGGGCGAGTCGAGTTCAACCCGAGTCGAACTCACCCTCACTTCCACATATTCAAACTATAAATAGAGAGGGAGCCTTCAGAGCCTTTCATCTCACTCACTCTTCTTCTCTTCTGTTTCTTCGCCAAACAAAAATGAGCTCCTCCATCTCCTTCCTTTCTCGACAAGCCTCCCTGCTATCTTACGCCTCCCCAAATCCTACTAACCTGCGCATAAATCCATGGAAACCCTATCTCCTTCCAATCCATGGCGGCATCTCGTCCTCCTCTGCTGCAACAACGTCGCATGATTCCCGCCAAAACCCCATCACAGATGTTCTAGACACCAAGTCTGGATCCAGATTTGATCTCTATACCTATTCCTTCCCGGAAACCCATCCCAGTACCCAATCGGATGTAATGCGGAAGCTGTTGATGGAGAGGATGCTGTTCATGACGGGCAGTGTTGATGGTTCTGTTGCTGAAAAGATCATGTTCCAGCTTATGATGTTGGCTGAAGATGATCCCACCAAGGACATCAAGCTCTTCATCGATACAAATGGATCGGATTCTGAAAGGTATGATATTAGCCCTGTTTAGTGCTGCAAAAAATTTGGGGTTTCTCTATGATGATTGAGTTCTGTACCATAAACGGTTGGAAATTGGAATCTGAAATGAATCAAGTTGTGAATTGTAGGATCTTCTTTGTTTAAATATACTTGTATGAAGAACATTGTTCACATGTAATTAATGCATGACATGTGTGAATAGATGAATGTGCTTTAAGATATCAACGTTGTTAGGAAAACTAATCAGTTGTAATTAGTACTACATGAACAAAAAGGATGAAACCCATTCGTAGAGGTTTGAGCACTTGGTGGCATGCTTATTCTTTTGTTTTTCTGTAAAACTTTCACCATATCCCAAAAATTCTTGTCTTAATTGATTACTACTATATAAACTTTCGAACAGAAAGGGGGAAAAACAGAGATAAAGTAAAAAAAAATTGACTATGATTAGTCATTCTGCTGTTTTCATTCTTGCCCTGATGAATTGCCTGAATTGTTGAATTGTAAGTATGATTCCTACATAAATCCTAAGATTTAGTTTAAATGTGAGTTGGGTAGATTTTTCCTCAGGATTCAAGGTGTATCCTGAATCTAAGGGTTTTAACAACAGTGGTTCTACCCTTAGATTAGACCCATAGAGGTATCACTACAGTTATTCTCTGTACTCCCTTAGATGTATCCTAAATAACAACTGCACCCGATATTTTAGGGGACCAAATGTTTATGGGTGGTGTGAAAAATATGCAATATGCGACGTGAGCATCGCTCACCCCGGAATATATATATATATATATATAATCATCATCATCATCAAAGCTTGGTCCTAACTACGTTGAGGTCATCTACATGAATTTTGTTCGGACCATTCCAACCTATCAAGGCCAAATCCTCGGATAGGGCCTGTAATTTATTTGTTCTCTATTTTTCCATACAAATCAGGTTCGGCTTGAAATGTGTGTGAATTTCTTGTGTGGAAATGCATTCCCTCTGTCCAATCATATCAGAAATCTAAACATAGGTTGAGGCTTCTTCTGATTATCTATTGGTACTTCAAATAGAATTATATTTTGCAAATGTATGATTTTGGTCTGTAGAAGTTATAACAAGCTTATTGTTCAGCCCACAATGTAAGGTGTCGGAAAAGACTTTTTAGATCGTGGAATAACAAAGAATATGGCTTTAAATGAGATCGAGTGAAAAATGATGGGACCAGGCTTTTGCTTGTGATGATGATGAAGTTTTGATTAGAGCCCATCAAATCGTGGACCCCACACGACCCCAGTCCACCCCACTAATTTTAGTTAAATCTTCTCAAAAGAAGATCTGTATTAATTGATTAAGGACTCACTTTTTTCGATTGCCCAATTAGTGAGAATATTTTATTGTAATCACCCAATTAAGGGGATACATTTTCTTTAAACACTTTCTTTGTATAGTGCACATGAGATTATAAATAGAAAGGGTCTCTCAAAGGGATATATAGACACCTAAAATTTCACAGAAATCTCTTACTTGTCTCTTTTTATTTGATATGCTGTGACAGCTTTGTCAAAATAGTATAACACTTGTTTAACAAATTGAAGACTTATTAAGAGTGTTCAGAAGAGTAGGACCTCTATGGCTCCTTTTCTTTTTTCAGTTGGTTTTCTCCTTCGTGGTACCCATTCGTAATACCACTGGAAATGAAAGCTTTCTTTCCATTTTTCGTCTGCTGCTCTAGGTTACCATAGAAAGTATGTGCACAGTGTTGCCATCACCTTGTTTTTGTGGCAGGCAGCGTCATGGCTTAGACATGGTGAATCATGAAAGCATATTACAGACTTACTTCATTATATTTAGACAGAATACACCATTCAACCATAGGAGAGAGACAAACATCCCTCAACAGAACTCTCTGTCAGGCGCACAGATATTTGGCTCCCATTCTCAATTCCCACCATTGTTTAACTGCATTATCACTGATGCTAGTTTATCATTTCCATGTGATATTATTATCTATTTTTATAACATTCCTTCTTTTGGCTGATTACGAACATTTGTTCATGCTTTTCCAGTTCTGCATGGGTTATTTACGATGTGATGCGGCTCGTGAAAGCAGATGTTTCCACCATTGCGCTTGGATTTGCTACACCATCAGCATCAATCATCCTTTGTGGTGGCACAAAAGGGAAACGCCTTGCAATGCCCAACGCGCAAATTATGCCTCGTAGCGCAATTCTTTTTAATATTCTGCCCAAAAAAGTCATGCACAACGAAAGCAATGTTACTAGAGCCAGCACATTTGATCAAGTCCAACAGGGCGTTCCTAGAGTCTCAACTGTTTCTCCGACAGAAGCTGTCAAATATGGGCTGATCGATGGGATTATTGATAGTGACTACCTAGTTTCACTCATGCCTGCAGCAGAAAAAGTAGAAGGAAAGGTGAGTCAAGGAGAAAATGAATGAAGGAAGTTCTTGACAACATTGTTTTCTGATGCTGAAATATATTAGTTGGAGGGTGGGGTTTTATGAATTTGGATACGAGTACTATGTTTTCAGTGTTCTCTTCAGATCTTCTCATTGCCTGTTTGTACAAATCTGCTGCTATATCCAGATGTGAGATTTCAGGATTCTATCTTGTAAGGTGAAACTTTCGTCCAGTATCTTTTGGTTGATGAACAATTCTGTTCTGATGACTGAAATAATGTGTTCATAATTTTTCAGTATATTCGCTTCCAGTTTCTGTTTCTGTTGGTGCTGCTTCCATATGAATTTTGAAGGTTTGGGACCTTGTTAGTAACTTGTGTGAAAATAAATCCAGCTGAAAGTCTGCTCTTAACAGTTGCTGGAAATTAGGGCTGTCAAGGGGCCAAGCCAAGCCTGGGGTTGTCTATGCCCTACCCTTAACATAAGTGGCACTCACACACACACACACACACACAAATGTTTTCTTCTCCGGGGCAGTATAATTCCTACTTATGAGAAGGAGCTCTGATTTCCACTTTGTGTGCAGAAATTGTGACAAAAGGGGAATGATTCAGGTGCCTTTTCCTCTGTATTTTCTGTGGCAACCTCGCTGTACAAATGCACCATAACTAAATTGTTTTCCACTTCGTCCCCTCGTCTAGTAAAACTCTACTCTTCAACATTCACCGAATGCCAAAATAGTTGGCCGCCTACTCCCCCATGTCTGAACTCTCTCTTCCCGTGTGAGGGGGTACTATTTATAACAAATTTGCTCTTTGCCTCTTATCTCGAAGTTGTATTAGACATGCATACCTTATCTACTCTCCATCTAATCAATTCAAATTAAAGGTTAGATCAAGATAAAAACGAAGGGATTTTTTCGAATAAATTAAACTTAAATTTTAATTAAATGATTGTATGAAGAAAAACTATAAAATAACGAGATAATTATCCGTATATATTTTTTAAAAACCAAGTCACTTCAGTTATTGTTACCATCAACCTAGTTGATGATATCGTCAATCTTCATTACAAAAAAATGATATTTTGCTCTGTCTTCTACGTAGTGATAGAAAGGTTATGCAAATCATTGCATTTTGTGTCTCAATGGTCTTCCTTAAGTGGTTTTGGCAATCTTCATTAGGCACGTGTGTCCTATGCTTAGGGTATGTTTGGCATCTAGCCATTTGGATGTTCTCATGTTCCCACGAGATAAGGGTGTAGAAAACATGTTTGGTATATGTAAATGATTGTTCTGAATTTTGTTATCATGAGAAGGAATCTCAAAATCTTAACCCTCAAGCATAAGAAAGTTGGAATAAAATTTTTTTATATTTTTTAAGAAACAACTTGCGGGCATAATTATTTCTTTCTTATCTCTTGCCTTTTAAAAAATATCATTTGAATATTTTAAATCCTCTCACTTATCCTAAATGTAGGCGTCACAATCCTAAAGGAGGTGGCCCCACTTTATAATTTATATAGGTGGTTCACATGGTCGATCACAGTCACAAAACGTGGGCCCCTATTATAACTCTATAATGTTGGGACCACATTATAACTCATTTACAAAGGCAGGCAATACGTTGTAATTTCTCTAGGTCGGTCCTGTGTCCACAATCACAGTTTAATGGTAGCCCCATGTTCGGATTTCTAAATGTGGTCACCATATTATAATTTTTTAAAGGTGGGTCCCGTGTTCACAATTAACAAAAAGTATGGCCCCACATTTTAATGATGGCCCCATGTTCGGATTTCTATATGTGGGTACCACTTTGTAATTTTTGAAAGGTGGGTCCCGTGTTCACAATTAATAAAAAGTATGGCTCACATTATAAGTCCTATAAAAGTGGGCCCACATTGTAGATTTTATAAATGTGTTACCCCCATGTTCTAATTTTTAAAGGTGGGCACTACATTTTAATTTCTAAAGGTGGGCCTTGTGTCTACAATTACAAAAAATGTGGCTTCACTTTATAATTCATAAATATGAGTCACATGGTCTCGTTTACAAAAAGTAGACTACATTGTAAATCTTATGAATGTGAGCCCATATTCTAATTTCTAAAGGTGGATCCCATGCATATTTACATTTATAAAAAGTTGGCCCACATTATAATTCCTATAAAGGTGGGCCCACAATATAAATCCAATGGATATGGGTTCCATGTTCTAATTTTTAAAGGTGAGTACCATGTTATAACTTCTATATGTGGGTCCCATATATAATAATAATAATAGTACTGCAAACAATAAAAGGTGGGGTCCCACATTGTAAATCCTATATTTGCTCCATGGAGCAAAACTTTTATAATGTTGTCAAACAAGTTCCATACAACATATTTTTAGCAGAATAATTTAATATAATGTTACCAAACAAGTTCCGTAGAGTATAGACTCGGTACAACCTGATCTCAGCATAACCTATTCCGAGCACAAAATTGAGAATAACACAAGAACGATGCCAAACATGCCCTTAGTTTTTCCACTATTGTCGAGAGTTCAAGTTTAGTGAAATGCCCAAATGAAGATTTTCTCTCAATATGGTGGTGGATTCAATAAAAGTTGGAGGGAATGGATTTGGGTATTCTCTTGTACTGTGAACATTTAGAGTTTGTGAGAATTTTTGTAGGCTAAAATGTTTGTGAGCAACATATAGGGAACCCTGTTGGGCAATCTTTAAGTAGTGAATGTTAGATTTTCTTCTAGGCATTGTTTTATCTGTGTGGAGTTTTAGATCCCAATAGTATTTTTTGTTTAATTAACTAAGAATATTTGAATGAGCTTTCAAAATGGATTTTATAGTGGACGGATTGAACACACTTCATTATGTGATTTGTGAAAGATTTGTCAAACTCTTCTTCTTTGATCCACTCACCACTTCTTTTCGATTTTCCTTCATTTATTTAAATTGAATATTAATTTTCCACCAAAATTCAACATCATCCTCTCAAAACCTAAGACAACTTTGAGGTTAACTGCCTTAAAGATAACGGTGATGAAGCAGCACGTTCGGGTCCTCCCTAGGGCAAGACATATAATCAAAATATAATCTTTTGTTATTTTAATATCCTAAAATAAAAAAATAAGATAAATCAATATCAAGATTGATGAAACCCATGCCCAGCACAAGGCAGTTTAACCTCAAAATTGAAAATTTTAATTTGCAGCATAAATTAAAGAGAGGGTTTAGATTGATCAAAGTGGGCCATTTGGGCTAGAGAGCTCAGATGTTTCATGGTTGACACTAGACATCCCTGAAAATCTGCTAGTATACATAACAAACATTAGAGTAATATTTCCAAAACAAAAGACTAATGTTTTTAGTTACAATAGAATAAGATTTAATTTCTATAGGTCCATTTGATTAACAACACCGATACACATTGTTAGGAATTCATTGTGTTGGCTAATTTATGGGTTGGACAAAACTCTGGGTCTATTGAGTTGTAATTTTTTATTTCCTTTTAAAATAGATTGTGGCGGTGTCACTGGAAGATTTAGAGCGAAGATTGAAGTGTTTTGGAACAAGAAAGCCAAGTTCTAGAGCATAGACTTGCTATAGCGAGGACCCTTCTTGCTAGAGTGAACATGCACCGGAGTCTGGGACAGAATAGAAGCTCGCTATAGCGAGGCTTCCATTTTTCTATAGTGAACCTGAAATAGATGCCTAGTTTGAGCCGAATTGCTAGTTAAAGTTTGATTTTACTTACTATTCTGATTGGATTATAATTAGAAAACTCTTGTAAGAATTTGAGGCTATATGAAGGGTATTCTTCTTAACCCTAAGTATGGAATCAAGTTATTCTATGTCCAGATGTGAGATTTCAGGATCATATCTTGTACAGTGAAACTTTTGTCCAGTATCTTTCAGTAGACAAACAATTCTGGTGACTGAAATAATGTGTATATAATTTTTCAGGGTACTTGCTTCCAATTTCTGTTGGTGCTGCTTCCATTTGAAATAAAAGGTTTGATACTTGGTAGTTGCTTCTGTGAAACTACGATTTACATCAATTATTTTTGTTCTGCCCTCTTATTTGTAAACCACAGTTAAAATTTCCCTAAATCCAGCTGAAAGTCTGCTCTAAGTAGTTGCTGGCAATTTGGGCTGTGAAAGGGCCGGGCCGAGCCCTGGGTTGTCTAAGCCCTACCCTCAACATATGCCCGATGGCTAAAGAGAAGAAAATCATTTTTTAATTATTTTCTACCATGCATCGAGGGTAAATCTTAGGTTAACCCTCCCCCTTTATCCAAGCTTGAGACTGCCAACCCAATGCAACAATCAATATGGCCATGGATGGATATCTCATTTTACTGTTATTTGATTTAGTAAAGTGATGACTAAGGAATCATTTATTATCCAGGAGAAGATCATATAACCAATCAATTTTGGGCCTTGCATTGGATTGAATTCTTATGAATTAAATATTAAACAAACAAATTGATCTTACATATAGTTTATAGTTTCCTGTTGAGAGTTTGTAGCACTTGGTTTTTCCAGAGGGGGATGCAAGAGGTGCACAATTGAACTTAAAAAAAATATAAAAAAAAAAGAGGCTAAACATCAGACCCTATGACTAAAGAGAAGTGATCCCATGCTATGAAGAAGCACATAAGTGTAAGAACCCAATTTCATGGTTGGCATCCATAGAAAATCAGCACATATACATTGTATTAGTATAAATAAAATCCATGGAAAATCCTATAGTGGCACATGGAATAACTTAAAACACCTAGTGAGTCCCACCTTATGAGTGGACTATAAAACAAGGACCCTCCCTGATTGTCACCCATCCAGAAGGCTTGGACCATTGGATCAATGCTTGTGCGCTTGTGTTTGGTTGGTGAAAAGTTATAGGCCGTTGATCAAGTGACTAGGATAACCACGTTGATTCAATGCGTATGGGAAACTCGTATGTCGATTAAGTAATTCTATGGAACTTGGTACTCCTTGAGGTCAAGGACATTCCAAATGTCCCATACACATTGCCAATTCAAGAGTCTTAGATATATTTCCGGAGTGAGATTCTCCTCAATGTAGCCCCCCCCCCCCCCTGTAGTTCTTCCTACATCAAATCACGAAGATAAGGTTCAGGCATGACCCACCTACAATTTTCAGACCCAAGCAGTCCCATCCTAGGTGGCGCCCCCAAGTGGGACCCACAAGGAAATGAGGTCACTAAAGAGGGATGACCAATGCCTAATATCATTATTATGTGAATTATTACAGCTCAATAACATTAATACAACTTGGGTCCAGGTCTGAGTCCAAGTTTATCCTATACATGACCCCAGTGGGTTTATGACATAAACCTGTGAGTGACACAGGGCGAGTCGAGTTCAACCGGACTCGGGACTCATTCTCAAATTTATTTTTTTTTGTTAATGGAAGTTTTACAACCCTTTGGGCTGTACTATTTCCTCCGGACCTAGAGAGAAGCCGAGTAAAACCCCTGTGGCCCCTAGGTGGTAGCACAAGTAGACTCAATTTTCGGTTCCTGAAGAGGGAGAAACCAAGGGTCGATACTAAAACTTCTAGCTCTGAAAGAAGGAGGAACCGTGGTCCTGACTAGGGTTCTGGTACTCATTCACTTCATAGTTCAAAACTATATAGAGAGAGAGGGGTTCCCGCTCTACAGTCTGATCTCACTCTACTCTTCTGCTTTTTCCAAAAACAAGACCATGAGCTCCTTCATTTCCTTTCTTTCTCCACAAGCTTCTTTGCTATCTTACGCCTCCCCAAATCCTACTAAACTGCGCATGAGTCCATGGAAACCCTATATCCTTCCAATCCATGGCGGCATTTCGTCCTCCGCTGCTGCAACAATGTCGCATGATTCCCGCCAAAAACCCATCACAGATGTTCGTAATCTCGAATCTGGATCTGGATTTGATCCCTATGCTTCTTTCTACCCCGAATCTGATGTGATGAAGGAGGTGTTGAGGGAGAGGATGGTGTTCTTGTTGGGCAAGATTGATGGTTCTATTGCAGATATGATCATATTCCAGCTTATGATGTTGGATTTCGAAGATCCCACCAAGGATATCAAACTCTTCATCAATACGGTTGGATGGACATCGACAAGGTATGATATTAACCCGTTTGGTGCCGCAAAAATTTAGGTTTCTTTTCTTTGATTCTGTTGTCGAATGGAGATGATGATGATTGAGTTCCTACTGTTGTGGAATGGAAAACCGAATTTGATTTGAAAATCTTTCATGAGGTCGAAATGAATCAAGTCGTGGATTGTTGTTGTTGTTGTCAATTTTCATGTGTTGTTGTCGTTTTGTCATTCTTGCTCAGATGAATTGCCTGATTTGTAAATAGGAATCCTAGGTAAATTGTTGAATGGATATGATTATGAGGAACTTTTTTCCTTAGGATTCAATACAAATTGTATCCCGAATCTGAGGATTTTAACAACAATGGTTCTACGATTTGATTAGACCCATAGAGGTTTCACGACTCACTACATTTAACCTGAAGAACAACTGCACCTGATATTTTAGGCCACCAAATGTTTATTGGTGGTGCGAAAAATATGCAACATGCTTCGTGAGCATTGCTCGGTCCGGAATATATATATATATATATATAATCATCATCAAAGCTTAGTCCTAACTATGTTGGGGTCGGCTGCATGAATTCTGTTATATCATTCCAGTCTACCACAGCCAAATCCTCGGATAGGGCCTGGAATTCATTTGTTCTGTATTTTTTCCATACAAATCAGGTTTGGCTTGAAATGTGTCTGAATTTCTTGTGTGGAAATGCATTCCCCCTGTCCAATCATTTCAGAAATCCAAACGTAGGTTGGGTTTCTTCCGACCATCTATTGGTACTTCAGATAGAATTTTGTTTTGCAAATATGTGATTTTGGTCGGTCGAAGTTATTGCAAGCCTATCGTTCTGTCTACTTTATAAGACGTTGGAAAAGACTTTTTAGATAGTTGAATAACAGAGAATATGGCTTTAAATGGGATTGAGTTAAAAAGTAGAACTCACAACGCCAACCCAGGCTGAGATGTGGGTTTTGCTTGTGATCATGATGAAGCTTAGATTAGAGCCAAGCAAGCAAATCATGGACCCCACAGGGTCCCTTGACCAACCCACAGACTTTAGTTAAATCTTCTAGTAGGAAGATCTGTATTAGTCAATTAATGATTCACTTTTGTTGATTGCCCAATTAGTGGGAATATTTGATTGTAATTAGCCAATTGAGGTGATACATTTTCTGTAGCACTTTCTTTTTATAGTGAGTGTTCAGAAGAGTTGGACCTCTATGGCTCTGTTTCTTTTTCCAGTTGGTATTCTCCTTGTGGGACCATTCATTCCACTGGAAATGATAGGTTTCTTTTCATTTTAGCCATTCATTTTGCTGCTTTAGGTTAAAACAGTAGAAAGTCAGCATATAGTGTTGTCATAACGCTGTTTGCATGGCAGGCAGTGTTCAGGCTTAGTTATGGTGAATCATGAAAGCATGTTACAAACTTACTGCAGTATATTTAGACAGAATACATGACAGCCTTTTTTGGTAGGAACAAAGTTGGTGCTGGCTTTTGCATGAAGTGAAACTAATTTTCTAACAAGGTTTTACACATGGGTCACTATGTAGGCTGAACTATGCATTGAGCAAGTAGGGGATTTCTCTCTCTCTCTCTCTCTCTCTCTCTATATATATATATATATATATATAATACTCTTGTACAAGCTTCCCTTATCATCTTAAAGCACAAGCCACCTCGTGGGACCACCTATTGTTCCGTCCAAGCGGACCATCCAAACCCACCCCCCTTATTTACACGGATCCCACCGGGTTTTAAGAATATTCATATGCATCCATCCCTTATCCTATGATGAGGGATATTGACATCAGAGGAATGCTAATATCTCGTTTAAAAGAGGAGCCCACCCAAAAGGAGTTTCAAAAACACCTCCAAAACGAGTTTCAAAAAGAGACCTCCCTCCTCCCTCATTCCTTGCAGAAGAAAATTTGATGGCTCACAGTATTCTCAACGGTGAAGATTGAATTGATATTGAAAGTACTCCTAAAAATCCGATGAGCTTTAAAAGATTTTGCCAATCTTGGTTTCCTAATACAGCTGCTTTCCCTCGTGTTTCTCTTCTCCCTCGCCTTTGCACAAGCTGCCAACCTCTCATGATCATCTCTCTCTCTCTTTCATCTTCCATACACGGCAACAGCCACTCTCTTTGCCCAACCGTCCCTCCTCATCTCCATCTCTATCCAAAATATAATTATGTATGTGCTTTCTACATCCAAAACTTTCAAATATACAACAGCTTGGAAAAACTCTTTAATCTTACCAATCATTAAGAGGAAAAAAAAAAAAAAAACAAAAGAAAGAAAAGGAAGAATAATTCTTAGAGACACGTACAGCATAAAAGCTTATTATCTTCTTAGGTACCCTTTCACACTATTCATGTACTCCTCTAGATGGTTGAGTGTTGTTATGAATATGTTGTATCATAATCATATTACAACAACGGAGAAATTACAGAAATTTTGTGCTGAGGCTTTAGATTTATCCGTGTTGTGAATATCTTGAATAATCTATTGCCATTGTATTATGGAACTTCATGTGGTTCATTGTTTTGTGGAGAGACTGAAATTAAGATTGATGGTTTTTGGAAGAGCTTGATAGCAAGAGTGAAAAAGAGATTTTGGGGGTGGGGGGGAGGGGGATGTTTGGAAGATGAGAGAGAGAAGACAAATTTTCCCATCTGTGGTGGGATTTGCTTTCATACAGGAGCACGAGGAATTATTTACCATTGAAGATGGGAAACTTGATGGTCACCTCCATGTGTTTATCAAGGAGCCTGTAGGCTTCATCCCTTATATATATCAACGCCACTTTTCTGTGTAAACCATTGGAGAAGGGCAAACATCCCTTAATAGAAAACTCTATTTTGGCTCCTCTTGCCAATTCCCAACATTGTTTTACTGCATTATCACTTATGCTAGTTCATCATTTACATGTGATATCATTATCTATTTTTATAACATTCCTTCTTTTGGCTGATTATGAACATATGATGATGCCTTTCCAGGCCCGCAGTTGCTATTTACGAAACGGTGCAGTTTGTGAAAGCAGATGTTTCCACCATTGCGCTTGGAAGTGCTGGACCACCAACATCAATCATCCTTTTTGGTGGCACAAAAGGGAAACGCCTTGCAATGCCCAACGCGCGAATTGATCCTCAGGCAGCAATAGAATTAGAGATTCAGCCCAAAAAAGCCATGCATGACAAAAAAGATGTCCCTACAGCCTACACATTTGATCAAGAACAAAAAGAGCGCATGAAATATTTGTCTGCGGTTGAAGCTGTCGAATATGGGATGATCGATGGGATTATTGATAGAGACTACCTATTTTCACCCTTGCCTGCGGCAGAAAAAGCAGAACCAAAGGTGAATTACGAAGGAATGGATAAAGACCCAAGCAAATTCTTGACACCATTGTTTTCTGATGCTGAAATATAATTGTTGGAGGGTGGGGTTTTATGAATTTGGATACAAGTACTATGTTTTCAGTGTTCTCTTCATATCTTCTCATTGCCTGTTTGTACAAATCCGCCGCTATGTCCAGATGTGAGATTTCAGGATCCTTTGGTAGATAAGCAATTCGTCCAGTACTATCTTTTGGTAGATAAACAATTCTGTTCTGATGACTGAAATAATGTGTTTTCATAATTTTTCAGGATATTTGCTTCCGATTTCTGTTGGTGATGCTTCCATATGAATTAGGTTTGAGACCTTGGAAATTGCTTGTGTGAAAACTAGGATTTACATCAATTATTTTTATTCTGTCATTATTTGTTAACGACAGTTAAGTTTGCCCTAAATCCAGCTGAAAGTCTGCTCTAGTAGTTGTTGGCAACTAGGGCTGTCAAGGGGCTGAGCCGAGCCTGTGGTTGTCTAAGCCCTACCCTCAGCATTTGTCGGCGTGCCTGCATTAGGTCCAGGCCAAGCCTGTACCCTAGGCCTGAAGAGAAGAAAATCAATTTTTAATATTTTCTACTCCGTCATTTGGCAACGAGGGTAAACTTTACGTTAACCCTCATTTATCCAAGCTTGATACTGTCAATCTAATGCAAAAGGCAATATGTGCGGTAGATGAATATTTCATCTAACTACAATTTGATTGGTGTAGTAGAATGTTGAGTTGGCAATTATACAATATTAAGCTAGGAGGTTTTGGATTGGATTTTGACCATTGAAAGTAAGTTACTCTTTTTAAAAATATTTTCAGTTTTTTCCACATTTATCTCATACCAACTACTTTGAAACCACCACTCACGTCTCCTCCTACTAATCCACTTTTGAAAGTTACACTCCTCTTTTTCTGTAATACATTTCTTTCTATTCAAAACTCCATTTCCTTTCTTCTCTAATTCTTTTCTCTTTTTTTTTTTTTTTTCATTAACTCATAGATTACATAAACAGGTACTTTCATGAATACCTTTTATTATTTTCTTTTCACAATTTATAGATATTTTTTAATGCATAAACGCCGATCATACCTGTGCTGAGCACGGGTTATTATGCTAGTCATTTATTATCCAAGAGAAGATCATTTAGCCAATTAATCTCAGGCGTTGAATAGAATAGGTTTGTATTCTAATTATGGATTAAATATCAAACAAACAAATAGATCTTGCTTATTAGAAAATATTTTAAAGAGATTTGTCTCTAATTTCCTCGGCAGCAGATTGTGGCCTATGCAAGATGTAGACAACTAATTGAAGTTTTAATATGAATATGAGGGTAAACATTACACCCAATAACTAAAGGAATGTAGTCCCATGTTATCCACCTAAAGTATAAGAGCTGCGTGAACAGCCAGCCCTACGTGGGCCCATGTCAAAATTAGCAATTGGCAATATGCCAATGCTGGTCTCTCAACTAAATCTGAATCTATATAGTTGTGCTTCGGATCTAATTTTTAGTGAAATCCAAACTCAACTCACGTGGCATCATTCCTCACTAGTCAAGAGAATTTGTGTGACTCGTATTAGAGGGACTTTTACAACAAGCGTGACTCATTGACTCCTACAGTTACACTGGAGATGGGGACCCTTAACCGAACCTGCATCGATCAGATGTATTCGCTTTCGTATGGAGTTGGTAGAGTTTTTGAACATGGATACAAGTGGCTGTTTGGGATTTTCGTTTGAAGGGTGCAAACAAATTCCATATTATTGTTTTTTTTGGCGGTCCATTGCCCATTTCTGGCATTTTTGAAGTGCAACTGCCTCAGTACCTAATACCTAGGCCCGCCCCGACATTTTTTTTTATTTTTTTCTGGTCAGGTTTTCTTCTTGGAGAATACGAAGCAGGATGGTGATGAAAGGGCTCGCATGGCAGCAGCAAGGAACTGAGTGAGTCCACTGTCAAGGTTAGTCAAGACACGCACGACCCATTGTGACTCGCATAAGATAAGGTGATGTCAATAGTCAGCAACAACCCGACCAGTTCCTTGCCCATTTTGTAAGGGTCCGGATCCCCCGACTCGTTCTCTTTTATGGGAACTTCTTCTTTTCTCTTTCTTTTTAAGAGGATTTTTTTTTTTTTTTTTTTTTTTTGTATATACCCCACTTTTAGATTTATAGGATTTATAAATAGGCCCATGAGGTTTTAGTATTTGCAAAGAGGCCCCTGCATTTTTATTTTAATACCTTCCGTTTTTTCAAAATCAATAGTGTTCCAACCACCATAGGTTTTTAGAACGATATGACACTTTTGTCTATTTTTTTTATCCTTATATGTATAATTTCAAAAGCTTGAACTAAATCTTTATTTATAAAATATGTAACATTGACAACTGCAGTAGTGGGAGAGAATAATCTTACATAAATTCATTATTTTATCAATACAAGACAATCGACACCTGCACTTATAATCGATTATTATTTATCCAATCCATACATGACCCACCATGAGAATACTCAACCTTTGATTCCTGAGGAATGGGGAACAGCTCCAGAAGAGGGAGGACCAGCTCCGAAAGAGAGATGATTTGTATTCCTGACCACTTGGCCAACCTCTTGGGACTGATTTATAAATATATATATATATATATATATATATATACGTGCAAGATACTATTTGATGACGTGTTTTGGAAATGAAATGTCTGAGTTCTGTCACACTCTGGAAATTCCTATAATGGGAGGCGCTTTAATCATTCCCAACGTAAGCTATGAGTAAATTCCGTAGGTCAACTGGTGATTGAATAGGTTTGAATGTGTTCTGAGGTAATATGGTTGTAATTTTGCATGCATGGGAGATTGTTAACTTTCATAAATCTCCGAGATGGTATGTATAACTCATTTGATGCAGATTGTAATATGGGAAATTCTCATTTTTGGTTATTTTGTATGCGTTAGATGGATGGTTTGGCACATGTATGACTTTAAGAATAAGACACATGGACAAATATAACACATACAGACTAGTTAGGATGAGACTCTTATTGGACCTTGGTATTTAATAGAACTTTATATGTGGGGGGAAATTCACGTGTATCCATCCCTCACCATATGGTGAGGAACAAACTTAATGGGGCCCACCTAGGGCCCCTCTGATTATGGGACTTGTGGGGGATGTAAAGAGACATCTTGGATGAGCCCATATATCAAGTTTGGGGTTAATCACATGCTTCTAACCCCTTCATCCGTGACCCACAAATTTAGCAACTCTATATTAAAGAAAAAAAAATATGACCCTCCATCCAATAGTCCAATCCATTCGGATAGGTGAAAACTCAATGGATTCAATGTAATTTAGGGGGTTCCACGTGTGTAGATGGTTTGAATGTATCATAAAGCTGACCCTACTATGTTGTCCTTCACCATAATCTGGTGAGGGATGAATGCACATGTATATGTCCCCTATCTGTAAACCATGTCGAATTGGAGAATGGATGGGTAATCTTTTCATTTGTAAATGAGATATGCGAAGTTGTATCTTATTATCCACTCCACTATATGGCCACTTATATGTTCGAACTTAAATGGGTGAGAGGACTTCGTTAATCTGATTGGTTAATTTAGTGAATACAGATAAATTTATCTAATTTAATTTAAGTGTGAAGCATTAATTAATGTTTTTAGGTGGTATGCTCCTATAGTTAGAAATTAATAACATCATAAAGTAAATGGATGAGATCTGTTTAGGGGGGGGGGGGGGGCGGGGGGTGTGTTTCATATCTATGAGCGATTCAAAGAATATTGTGAATATGGAGAGTCATACATATGTATTCGATTCTATAGACCTTACAACAAATATGTGGCTAAAAAGATGAAATTATTTTCTATTAGATATGTAAGATCAATGATTAGTGTTAAATCTTAATTTCTTAATTTCTAAATTCTTTTTTAATTTCTAATTGTTGGCTAGAGTGGGTGAGTTTTACCATACTCGTGGAACAATGTATCCACCCAAGGATGAATCAATCCTGAGTTGCTATGTGTGACAGACACCTTAACCACTGAGGTGTCCATGTTTCTATTTTCTAAATTTCTTTATTTCAAGAAAATTGAAGTAAACCTGATTTTATGAAATATAATCTTTTTTAGAGCCCAAGCTTAACATAGGCCCCACTCTGCTAGTAAATGTCAATCCATAACAAAACCAGGCTAGCACCCCAAGTCTAGGCCCAAACCCTTCAATACTATGTCATTGGAGTTATCCACAGAAGATTATATACATAACAATATCTTTTCAACCATATCGGATGTGGGTTCTAGAAATCAACCTTAAAGGCTTCATTACTTATTTGAAAATTTCCAACATTGGACTTGTCAATATTTAATGTTAATAAGAGTTTGTGGTTTCAGCTTTTGCATATATTCCCTTTGCCTTTTCATCTTAATACCTTCCATATCCCCAATGCGCTATCATAACGAGAATAGGCAACCTCCACAAGATTTGTGTTGAATCTTTTCTTTTTTTTTTTTTCAAAAATGACAACTTTTCCCTTAAATTCATTAAACAAAGATAAGTATGTCATTATTTATAAAAAAATACCATTAGTTTATCGCAATTTGAAACTCTCATCAATCTAATATTGGGTTGTACATGGATTGGGTTAACTATAACCAAATTATAAGAATACGTGTTGATTGTCATTATAATCGATATAATGAAAAGAGTCCTGTATTGATAAAAATGGATTTATGTAGGGTCGCTCTCTCTCACTAAATGTACTATAGTAATTAGGGATGGCAATGGGTCAGGTTTAAACGGGGCCTGCCCTGTCCCGCCCCACTTCGATTAGGATTTAGGTGCGGGTTTGTTATTGATTTTCTTGGACTGGTATGGTTTGGGTTTTATTGATGTAACCAGCCCGCCTCGTATATATAATATATATTTATTTATTACCAAAGTTATAAATAAAATCCATATGGTACAAGTAGTGTTGAGGCATTAACTTAAAGCATTTTTTAAAATAAGATTATGTGTTTGAATTCAACCACACTATTTCCCATGCATTGTATACTATGAAAAAAAATCTAAGGTTTAAATTTGACCTAATCCTTGTCTAAACGAAGAGGGTTTGGTATCACATACCACTGACCTATCACAGGGTGGGCTAGGTTTGGATGAGACAAACTTGAGACAGACTCCAAACCCACCCCATTGTGATCCCCGATAGTAATTGCTAATGTTATAAGCTTTAAAGAAAAATAAATCCAAGCTTTTGAACTTATGTGTATATGGATAAAGACATTGACAAAAGTGTCCTTTTACTCTAAAAAACTTATGGCGCTTATAAGGCTACTAATTTTGGAACATAGAAGGTATTAAAATGAAAAGGCAAGGGGATATATACAAATATTGAAACCACAATGGCTTATTTACAAATCCTAGAAACCTTAGGCGGGTATATGCAAAAACCTTTAATCTTAAATATTTTCATTCATTTATAAAGCAGGATATACAATACTTTAGGTTACTGAATTAAGTGAGGAGTGAGGAGGTTTAAGATTTCGTCGGTTATGCCTAGTTTTTATTTCATATTATTTCCTTTATAAATAGACATGTCTAATTTTTTATTTTTATTGGTAAATATAGATAATGTTATAGGTCCATCAGCCCCGCCAATAAAAGAGGTTTGCAGATTAGTCATTTCTATCTTAACCCTCCATTTCACAATCTTATATTTAGCAGCTGGAAATAGTTAAACTAATCCAAACTACTTAACCCATTAATCAGACTCTCTTTTTCATTGCCATTACATGCATGAAATGCCATTTTGGCTGCTTTTTTTTGTCATGAGTCTGGATCCCCTGTTTGGACCAATGAGGGGGTGACACATGGAGGAGATGCTTTACTTTTATTCATTGGAGGAGAGGAGGATGTCAAATCACCTCCCATGTGTCACCCCTCGTTGGTTCAAACAAGGGATCCAGACTCAAACATGGAGGTCTTAGTTGAGGTGGCCTTAGTTGAGGTGGCCAAAAAGTGCCATTTGGCACATGGTGATTGGTCCAAACAGGCTCCAAACAAGGGATCCGGATTCTAAAAGCATATATGACAAGAAATCCACCACACAAATGACCAACCCATGTTCGCTGCAAATGGATTTGATTTGATAATTCTTTTTTGGGTATCTAAATAAGGGTACTGGATCTCATGAGCCCCACAGGCCAGTTTGGCAACTCCACTAATAACGTCAATGAAATAAAGTTGATTTTGAAGATTTGGGAGATCTGATTTAGGGTATTGCTCATCTAAAATTAACAAGGGATGTGCTATAAAACTTACCCTGGCCCTTATGGAGATCCTTAATTTGTCTGGCCAAAATGCTGCACAATCTTCAGGTACTTCCTCTCTCCTTTCTTCTTCTATTCTAAAGTGAGCCAACTCTCCTTGCACTTGTAGTTGAGCTTTGTTTTCAAGAAGAGGTATTTGTATAATTTCTTGTTTTTTGTGCTTCCTGTTATTTATTTATTTGTAAATATTTAATGAATTTGACTATCAAGTCTCAATACTCAAATCTTTTTTGAATAGTATGTTGGATTCTATTCAAAGAGGTGGGTTGGGAATTCGAGATTTTTTTTTGTTTTTTTTTACAATCTTTGTCAAATGAGGGATTTTGATACCCATTTTCATCCCTAAAGACTCAATCATTTGTTACCATTTCCTACCCTAGGAATTCTATGGAGTCCATAAATATCCTTTTTTTGGCTTTAATCAAACGGGGAAGATTTTTCATAATTAAGGTTCAGAGTTATGTTTGCTTTCCCATTACTTTACTGGCGGCTGCTTAATTAATTTGCTTTTTCTTTCTTTTGATGAATACATCTTGTTTTGTTTGTAAAAAAAAATAAATAAAAAATAAATAAAAAAATAAAAAAATAAAAAAAATTCAGTCTTCTAGTCAATTGCTTATTCTTCTTTTTTCTTTCTTTTTTTATTTTTATTTATGACGTGGATACCTTGAGGCCTTTTATTCAACAGGGAAATCCCCCCCTAGTGGCACATATATGCTAAACCCACAAAAACACAGTCAGTAGCCCATCCAAACAACTTTCTAGTATTTATTCAGAAGAAAACTCAAAAATAAAAACCGGTTATCAACATTATTGAAATTTTCTTTTGGTACTCATTTTTAAAATAAAGAAGTTTCAGAAATGGATTTTCTTAGTGTGTTTAATTTTTCATTGGTATATTGTATTGATATTTTCATTTTCTCATATATATATTCCAAAAAAAAAAAATATATTTCTTCCCAACAAGAAGAATCAGACTCCTCCCATAATTGCTACAAATATGGTTATTGAGAATTCACTAAAAAAAAATGGACTTTTAGCAGCGGAAATCAGTACTATAATAGCCCGAAAATAGATCGTCTAGAGGTTTTAAGATCATTTAGCGGGCGGAGACAACCCGCGAATAAAGACATGTTCTTCTGCTGCTGAAAGTCTCTTTTTCTTTTTCTTTTTTTTTTCGTAGTGATTACCCTCTTACAAAATGCCGGATCATTTTCATTTGGGTTTTTCTTCTGATATTGTAAGGAAAACTCTCAAACTTTTTAAAAACAATCAAACTATACTCATGGGCCGTTGTTGAAATTGATGATGGGTCTCTCTGATTGGTGGGTTGATCTGCCTGATCTTTCTCCCAATCATGGTCACAATTGAGTTTCACTTGAACATGTCATGAATAAAAGCCAAATAGCACAACAACAACAAACATGAGTTTACAAATATAGCAATCTTACATACTCTCCAAATAAGGTTTGTATTCAAGCTCTCCCTTTACCACCCTTTACCTATGAGCCACAGCCAACCAAATGTTACGCCCGCAAGGACACCTCCTATGAGAAATGTTTGCATCATGTTCCCCAAAGCATTTTGTTCAGGCCCCTGCAGAAACAGAGAAGAATCCCTTAAAATGAAGAAAATGAAATCAGGAAAAATGAAAAGAAGAAGAGATAAAAAAAAGGACCACAACTACAAAATGGGAACTCATTCTAGATGATAACTATATCTTAATTATTTATTGTCATGTCGAATACTGATGCTTACTTAAGAGTAAAGAATGATAGTAACATTGAAAATCGGCTGGCTTTAAGACATTGGCGAGTTTTCAAGTCGACCCAAGGAGTCCTTCTGAGTTCTGATTTGAGTTGAATTTGTGAACTAAAAGGACGTACAACTTGCTTTAGGGCACATTTGTTTAGCCCATTTTCGGGGAAAAGGTTGTAGTTTTCTGCAGAAAATTTCTTTTTCATGCATTTGGTGCGGTAGTTTTCAGTGAAATTGTTTTTTCGTCACGTCTAACTTTTTCCTTCATAGGCATGGAAATAGACTTCCTATGGGGGCTATGGGATGTCCATTTCTACGGAAAACTAACCCCCAATTTTCTTAGCCCCACCCTCACTCCACCCATCCACCCTCTTTCTTTCCCCTCCCATCCCAATCCCACCTACCCCACACGCATACCAACCCACCCACCAAGTAGTTTTCACTAAAATGTGGTTTTCACTAAAGTAATCCGGAGCTGCACCAAACAACATTAGCACTAATTTATTGAGTAAAAACTTTTTGCACCAAACATGAATTTCTAACTTTTTTAGAAAACCTTTTCTGAGGAATTTAAAAACCATAGAATTTGTTGATGTAACAATTTCATCATTGCATGGAAGTTGCCTCTACACAAACATGCCCTTAAAGAAGTAGGTGGTGGAATTTCTGAATGTAACCCGATGACCACATGACCAATAATGTGTGGAGCCCACTTATGTCGAAGGCATATATTTCAAGTAACTCATTTAGATTTAGTCATTTTCATGAGATCTTTGAATTTGAGAAGGTAATTAGTGAAAAATCAAGACTCCCTAAAAGAAGAGGGACTTGATAAAGCCCGAATTAAAATAGAATTTCATGATGGGAAAGAACTATTTTGGAATAAAATCTTTATATGGATTTTAGGGGTTACATCTCTCCACTAGGAAATTAGGATATTTGCCATCTAGAATCACGCTTGAGGAGTTGTGGAAGAGTGTTAGAAATCCCCAAGGAAGAAGACGTCTCATCCAGTGCCAATGGATCCATGTACGTGTTTCATAGTATGTTTTTTAGACCCGATCCATTAAAGATGATCCTGTAATTAGGCTAAATTCTAACAGTAGGGCCTATGGTTTGAAGAAAAGTTGATATTATGGAGTATAAGCTGTGAATTAAAAATTGTAGGTGGGTTTGTCGAACCACATAAATTTTTGTATATGATTTTCTCTTTTCTTGTGTGGCTTCTTGATTGTCCATTGTGGTGATTCATGTTTCTGTACACACGCGCACAGTAAGTGTTATTAGAGCCCAATAAGTGGTATTAGAGATACAACAAAAATCTCATAAATGAGAGTATTCTTTCCTTAATTTCATCAACATAAATAGGCATGACGAAAATTGACCTATGATCCAACTTTAGTATGAAAGAAGGTTAAGTTATTGAGTGGGTAGGATTTTCCGATCTTTGAAAGGTGTTTTATCTTGTGTATGGGGCCTTGGATGTTGAGGCCCATGACATTGATCATTTTGGGTCACTACATCATGGGCCACACTGGCAAAACTGAAAAATGTTACATTTTATCAACCCAAATAAGTTTTCATTATCTGTAATCAACCCAAATGAGTTGCATGTTTCCATTTTAATCATGTATCTCACTTTGTAATCTCCTCGTGGGCTGTAATGGAATCATTTCTTCCGGACTGCATATGGATCGAGTTCTTTTGTGTGAACCACATAAATGGTGTTTGGTTTCGATCCTTCTCTCCATAATGTTGCATAGTGGTTGATTTAAGTGCCCTAGAAATTACTTTTCCTAAATATTTGCCAAGCGAATTACTTGTGAATGACTTATGTATAGTACGGTAATCACACCGGTAAGGAAAGTAAAAGATTGGCAATAAAGGTCGATGACCATCCACCAAGGAAAATGAAAACGCCAAAGACGATGTGGATGGATGTAGTAAAAATAGATATGAAGAGTGTAACTTATGAGAAGATTTGGCACAAAATAGATCGGAATGAAGAAATATAATTTGTGTAGCCAACTCCAACTCCAACTCCAACTCCAATGATGATGATGATGATATGCTATTCCTTTTTTCGGACTAAACAATTGCATTGAGTAGTAATCAACTGACCTTGTAACCTTTAGGGGCAGCCATTAGAGCACAAACAGCAAGGTAACCATTTGTTAGCCCTAAGATGAACGTTAACATGATCATCCATCCTTGGTCACCATATTTGGCCGTATAGTAGAATGCAGGGATGAACAAGAAACGTGCAAGGGTAGCTACCATGAGGCCCCTTCGTGATGTGATCCTTAAGCAGTTAATAAGTGGAAGGTACCGCGATACTAGATCCCCCAAATTAAACACTGTTGTCAAAACCAATGGATACCTGAAAGAGATACAACAAAAATAATAACAGAAGAAGGAAGACATGATGGGAGCTAAAGGAATGAAATTAAGTTTCTACTCCAGTAGAGCATAAATAAATAGTTCAATATCTGATAGGGAGTAATAGATCTTCTCTGCACATTAGAGCACTAAAAGAGGGTAAATGAGTTCATCACATGTGCAGGAGGAGCACATGGGATAGAGACTTCAGTGAGATCTAGGGCATGCTATAGTGCAAAAATAAAGCTAGTTATTGCACTAATTACCAGATTCTTTACTACTATTGGCCTAGTAAATTAAAGCCAAGGTCACTATGCATAAACAAAAGTGCCATTGTTTCTGTACTATTGACTATTGAGTTGGTAGTTTATGAGATTTAAGCCATGAAATTTAGGTCCTAAAATCGAGATTGGTGCTTTCAAAAGTGTTTAGCGCTTATGCTTGAGGATGACTTCAAGGGCCTTAAGAAATAAGAACGACCTCTTACCATAGCGGTAAGAGGCTCCAGTTTTTCCCTCGTCCCCCGGATTTGAATCCAGGCATGTACGTTTTCTCACCATAGGTCTACTTTCCTCACCCGAGGGCCTCATAACTCACCTGAGGTTTACAACTATGGGGATACATGAGATGTCAAGCCAAGAAAAAGATTGCCTCCCCCGATCTTAGGTCTTCACTCCTCTAAGTTTTTCATGGCATAAATCGTGTAACCTTATATCATCATAAAATCATATGATGGCTAATGCCTGGATAAGTTTCAAAGTAGAATCAGCATCAATTTAAGGGGATAGCAAGATAGATTTGTGTATGAATTGGATTGATCATGAGTAGACCTCCTGTTTGAAAACTTTGAATATTAGAGATTAAAAAAGAAGGCACTCATGAGATCAACTTTCCATTATTTGTAAACTGAAAAGACGTGCTCATGAATCTTATACCCCCACTATATAGGAAAACAGTACCATTGCATCATATGCCTGGATGTTTTAAAACATGAAGAAATTTTTTTTACAATGATTAATTAAATTAGCACATAAAAAAACATCAACTGCAGGTTACAAAAGGATTTAGGAAATGAACACTTACCAAGAGCCTAGACCATGGGATCCGGTGTCCTCAACTAGAAACCCAGGGAATATTGAATATGTTAGCATAAATATCAGGACAAGATCAATTGCATAATCTATATTTTTTAGTAATAACTGCTTGTTGCTCAGGCGTTCTAGATCTTCTCCATCCTACAATAAATCCACATTCAAGGTAGAAAACTAGCACAAAAAATGATGATACTCGCAAAAATAGGAAATTGTAGTTTTGATGCGTACACTTGGATTAGCCTGCACTTGGATTTGAGTAGCAGTAAGGTCAATTGAAACTGTTTTAGAAGCCTCAGCAGCTGCCTTTAAATGATAATACTTGACGATTGGTAGTTTGATGAATACATATGCGTAAAGGAGAAGACATACTAAATCGAAAAATGCTGTGACTGCTAGAAAAACCACTGTGATTGGCAACCAAATGGATTAGGCATTAGAGAAATATCATGAATTTTGAGGCATGTAAAATATATTGTATAACATAAAGACTGGACAGTAGTTTTGCTAAATCTGCACAACTTAATTTGAAAACAAAAACATGCTGCAAAAACTTATACATTTTACTTATTTTGCAGAAGGGATGAACAAAAAAAGGGATAGATATCCATCCTATTGCATATTCAGTATAGTGTAGGACTTGGAAATCAGGTTATACTTATTTGGTTAAGAAGTTTCTGCCTCAAACCATTGTTGTGATAATTCTTTTGACACATATTTGGAGAATAAAAGTCAAAGGAACACATACGGACACACACATAGATCCTACTTTATATGTTCTATACGTTCTGCAATATTACTAAAAGGTAAATATAAATCATTTCTTCCAAAGCTCAAAGTTATAATTTGATTTACATTATATTCCTATGAACACTGATGGGGTTTTTCGCTTAGATTATTAGTAAGGTTTCCAGCTAATACTCTTGGAAGAATATCAATTGAAGATTCCAATTTTCTAGGACCACATATTTAACCAAATCTCAGTTAAAACTCAAGTGTTAATTACCATAAGTTAAAGGGCGGAGATGTAGTCATTTGATAAAGTTTTCTCAAAGCAAAAGCTTTAATCATGTCAAAAAATAAACCCATAGGTAACTGATTGGGGATGGTATGTTTTTAAGTCTATCGTGCTCACTGAGTTGACTATTGACTCTCCCGAGTCATCATATTTAAAGATAGACCGAGAGTCAAATATAAGGGAAACTCGGCTGAGTCATCTTATTTTAATAGGTTGTTTGCATTCTTAACCATTTTGATGGGTATATATAATTATAAACAATTGATATTAATTTTTAAGTAGTTATAAATGGGGTTTGAAGTCAACAATTAAAAAATGTTGTTTGAAATGTTATTTGAAACTTATATTTAATCTATTTCATGTGATATTTAGACTAAAAAAATCAAAACATGCAATATTTTCTCTTTTATTTTCCTGATTTGCAGTAATTTTTTTTGCATATATAAATTTATTAATTTGAAATGATTATCATGAATGCAGGTAAATAAATCCATATTTATATTTTGTAAGTAATGGAATATGACACTCCTTAGTCTCCGCGTTGTATCTATCCAGGTCAATATTTTTTGTTGTATTAGAGGAGTCGAGTCCGAATCACGAGTTTTTCAATATTGAATAATAGACATATTTTTAAAAGTATATAAACTTAAAGAAGTGCCTAGTACTGGTACAACCCAATGTACTTAACACAAAGGGGTTTATGCGGTTTGCAAATGGGTTGAACTGGGGCTTCAACCTGAATCCTATGGGCAGGACCCGATCCAAGCATGAACATAGGGTTAATGACTACATGGACCAATCTTGGAAATCAATAAAATTGGACCTTAAATGTTTAATCATATCCTTGAATAACCTTGAAAGGAGCTAATTTGACGTTCTTATCATCGTCGAGCGAATGAATTTTGTTCACTTATTTTCAATTTTTTTTTGTAATTGTTCCGTAAACTTTCATGTTAGCAACTACTAATTAGATAGATCTAAAATTGACAAAAAAGAATATGGAAAATAAAATAAATTGGAAAAATGGAATTATATACATGCTCCCTTTCGAAGGCCGCCTTTGGTATTTTCAAATGCCGCCTTTATGGCAAGTCTAAGAACAGAAGCTAGAGTCCCGGATGCAGCTCCACCTGCTGAAAATGACTGCAATGCCACAAGAACATCCAAACAAGAAAAACTATCAATAAAAATCCAAGTCCATCCATCAGTAAGAGTTTCAAATTAAGCATAGTTGCTTCAAATATTTATAAGTAATCCAGATGTTATGCTTTTGTTATATTGCTTAAACATTTTTCTGTTGGCAAAAGGCTGCCTCACCAAACAATACCAAACAGAATATGAAATGTAACAATTAACAAATCACCTGAATGAATTCTTGACACATGAAGGATAGATCACCACCCATTGCACCTTGAACAAAACCTTCTGCTACTCCAAAACTAACACATATGGCACACATGCCAATATAAGCTCCAATACTTCCATTTCCAGATGTTGCCAAATTCAACTACCAAGGGGAAAAAACAACAAAGTAAGGTTAAATTTGATGGAAAAATGTACCGAAAGGCAAGATATATCATAATTGACATTACTAATTCATTTAGCAACCACCCAAGTAACTTGTCTATCTGCAAGTCACAAGCTGTGCATGCATCTCATATTGTCAATTATAAGAAATTTCTTGTAGGATCTTACACCCCATTGAGCTACCACTTTTCCCAAAACCAATTGGTGAGGAGCGAGGGTGGATGTTGACATCAACAATCCCTCCCTCCACGGCACACCCGCCGCGACTCCTGCTGCGAACTTGTAAAACGCGTGTCTCATGACTCAAACACCCGACCCACCAGGCTCTTATACCACTTGTAGGATCTTACACCCCATTGACGCGTGCCCCGTGACTTGAACACTGGACGGTTGGTGTTGAGGTCAATGTCCACCATCGCTCCTGAGCGGTCATAATTGTAGTCGAGCCCTTAACCTCACCATAAACCATTGTTGTGCCGTTTCCTTATCACCAATTGGTTTTGGGATATGTGGTAGTTTAATGGGGTGTAAGATCCTACAATGGGGCCTAGCAAATAGATGCTCTGGCTCTCACCTATGGTGAATGCCTATCGCTAAAAGTGGTAAATTTCTAATGTACACTAAGAATAACTAATAAGATTGAGGAAAATGTAGGAAGCGGTGATAGAAGATAATTAGTAAAATCATTATAAATAGCACTTACAACAAGAACTAGTACTGAGCCTATGACGTAAATTGTAAACCCAATCAAGTTGCGTAATCTGTTATTCATCTCCGCTTTATAGTATGTCAATATTGTGATAATTCCAAATGCAAAAGATAGAACTGCAATAGTAAGTACTCTCGAGGGGTGATAGTCCTGCACAACAAAATAAACAACAGAACTAGATCCACTCATTCCGATTTCTCTAATTTATATAGAAGCAAAATGATCGGTTACATTTTTTTTTTTAATTTTTTTACTAACGGAGGGTTCCCAATCCTTTGGGCTAGATTAATCCCTCCGGGGCCCAGAGAAAAGCCGGGTAAAACCCCTGTGGCCCCTAGGTGGTAGTACAAGTGGACTCAACCTTCGGTTCCTAAAAAAGGGAGAAACCACTGGGGGTCGATAGCAAAAAAATTAAAAATGATCAGTTACATGGTTACAATGTTACTCAACTTGAGTACGAATATCTTAATAACAGTAACCATGGATGGAAAGAAGGAGAAGTAAATGAATGCATACAGGGAATATGGCATTATAGTAATCCAAGCTTGTCAACAAGCTATTCCACGGAAAGAGGCTACCAGTTCCGAGAACCCAACACAAAAACATTGCAGTGTACTTTCCCTGTTAATCACAACAAAGACATTAAGAATCTATTTAAATTCTACTAAACATATTTGCATAAAACATTTTAAGCTTCAAACCTTGATTGCCACATCTTCATCATTAGAAGTCATTGCTACTTCCCACCAATGAACCTGCCACAATGAGAAGAGCAGCATAGGACTGTAGCGCTAAAAATATCACTCATGGCTTTTGTCAAGCAACCTTCTTTAAAAGGAAATCCACAAGAACTTCTACTAATATGCAAATTAAGAGTAATGCGTTTATCAGCAAATATAACAAATTTTCTACTACAAGTTCACCTGGTGTAAATTTGTACAAAGAATAACACCAATGTGTGCTTTGATGTTAGATTATTCTTCCTGACATTTCATAGGGAATATTTGTGCTTGGTAGAGTTTTCAAAAGATTTTGGGAAATAATATAAGTTTCTAATTAAGAAAAAGAAGTATAATAAACCAAAAAATACCTAAAATGTGAAGCATGAATCATTGGTGTAAAATTAAAAGTCGTTCTTTGAAAGATTGATGAATGATAGAAAAAGAATAGAAAAACATTACAAGTACCCCTAGGGACTAGTCCTTGCACTCCATAATTTGGTATAATCTTGGGCCTACGGCCAAAGGCTCCTAGGATAGGCTGGTGTGGATATTGAAGGGGATCGCTCTTAACCCAAATGAGAATAGAGTGGATATTCAAGAGAAGAAACTTGGTTCTCATGATCTTAAATAACAAGAAAATAAGTCCAATAGATAGTACCACTAAAGAACCTCAAGTTTTCACTCAAACAACTTGGTTTACAAAGAGATACATGGCTGAACATATAGACTCCATTTCTAATCCGGAATTAAACATCACTTAATCCCTTATACTTCCCTAAACAACAACTTAATAACTAAGAAGCATGAATAATCCAAAAGACACATAGAAAGCTCAAAGCATACATGAGAAACCCAAAAGACAATACAATAAACAGTGCATCTACATTAAACAATGTACCATAATATATTTTCTTGGATCCATGGAATGCTAGAATTCATAAAATCTAGCTTACTTCAAACAGATGCATTGCATTAGAAAAAAAATAAAAAAAGGGAGACAACAAAAATTGATGAATAACATGGGTTTTCGAGAAATGACCCCATACCTTGCATTATAAAAAAAAATAAAAAAGGGAGACAGCAAAAATTGATGAATATCATGGGTTTTAGAGAAAAGACCACACAATCAACATCAAAATCCAATTAATCAATTTTTCCTCTTTTCCACTAAGAACTATAGATAAAACAGGTTAAGAAAAAGAGGTACTTTTTTTCTAAAGTTTGGATTAGAGATGCTTCTTATAAAATTCACAGCTGGTTGCACATTATTGGGGATACTTTTATTTCTCTTTCGAAAAATTGATGAATGATATATAGAAAATTGAAGAAAAGTTAAATTCCTGGCTTTAGATAAATGACCATGATCACAGAACCATTTTTGTAATGTACATCTAATCAACGAAACCTATTAACCTATTGTCCTTCTTTCCAACATACAAATCCAACAACAAAAACAACCGCATAATCTTCATCTTTAAGCACGTCAAATACCATCATATGATAGATGAAAATCTATTCACCAATCCCCATTCAACAAAAAGGATTCCATATCTCCCATCTCAATAAAAAAAACATACCAACAACAACAAACGAAAGTAGAAATCATCATTAACCTACTTCATATATCGTACAACAGAAGTAAAGGAACTCATGCATTACAATATATGCTCATAAGAAACAACAGAAAACATGAATAATCAAATCCCCAATTCATATATATCTTGAATCGTTTTCCACTATAATGAGCATAAACAACAAAAACAAAGGAAACCAATTCCACTACAACATACTAAATGAGAAACAAATAAAAACACATAAGTAAAGAAAACCCATTTCATATCTAGAACCCTTAGTCATTGCAATGACCTTCACTTGCTTAATCCAAGTACCTGCAACTTATTAGACAGCAGAGGGGAAAAAAGTTACAGAGAAACCTTGTTAACAGGTTTCTTGGAGACAACAGCTTGTGTACAAGCCTACAGCTCAGATAGGAACAGAGTTCACCAAGTAAGAATCACGAGTCTTAAATAAATCTTCAAAAGTGGGCTCTTGGCTCTGCCTTGTTACAGATATGACTTCATTCACTTTCTTCAAAAGTGGTCGTTTTAAAGTTCATTTGAAACTTTCTATTTCAGAGGACCAACAAAGTGGCGGTCCCAAAAAACATTTCCTCTAATCATGATGGACCATTTAATTATATATATAAAAAAAGAGTTCCGATCCCCTGTTTTGAATATAAAGGGAGAAACTGATTCATCCCAGCTGTAATAGCCAAATGTGTAAAATTTCTTTCTTAATTTTTTTACATTTTAAAATAATAACCGAGAGGGTGCATTAGCAAGCATAAAACCAGTATTCATCCCGGCTGTAATAGCCAAATGTGTAAAATTTCTTTTTTGATTTTTTTTTACGTTTTAAAATAACAACTGACAGGGTGCATTAACAAGCATAAGACAAGTTGATGGCCCACCATCCCATTACTAAAAAGGCATGTTTTTTATGCCCACCATCCCATTAGGAGGAACATTCGCTGTTGAAAATTGAACCTTTGAATTAAAGGAATGTGTGGACCATGCGACTTAAAACCTATTGTCTGAACACTTCTGGATGGAAATTAAAAGCGCCTGTAACTGTCACGTACCTTCAAAAACAAAATCGAACCTTCCAAAAGTGCTCTTCAGTTCCATACTCCCTTGATCATTTGAGAATTAAGGATTTGGGCCGCGGCCATCATGTTCATTACCAAAAAGACATTTACAAAAATCAAGCAAAAAGCAAATCAGGTATTCTGCCACAAAACCAAATAGAAGACTCTGGAATCTGGGTAGGGAAGGTGCCTGTTTTTTTCCATTTTTTTTTTTTTTTGGTTAGTAACCAGCAAAATGTGCCCTAGCAATGAACAATATTTGTTGAAGAAAACTGCTAATTACATTTTTAATATAAAACTTTGTCCACCATTTTTTATGTTTCATTGATTAAGATAATTTTGTTAGTATTGTATGAGCGAGTAAAAAACAATAGATTGTGAAACTGCATGGTAAAATATAGTAGGTGATTAGAATTACAAATATATATATATATATTTTATTGCAGGCTCGTGCTAAACCTAGGTCCTAAAAAATAATTAGTTAAAAACAGAAGCCCTTAAAATGGATTCTAAAATATAATAATAATAAAGAAAATTGCAAAGCCCAATAGAACTCAAATGTCAGCCATGCGATCAAAACATGGTTCAAAATCACGCCGTATCGCAGTTCGCAGTCATCACGTCGCGGTTTGCGCTCATCAAGATCTATCGCAATGTTAGTTTTTATTTTACTCCAAAAAGATCTAAAAAAATATCCAAAAAATCCAGAATATTCTAAAATGCTCGAAAACAATGTCTTTCTCCATTTAGCAAACACTTTAAAGCAAAAATATCGGTCTCCCCTAAGTCATTACATCCTGTATCGTTGTCCTATCTAATACTTATAAAGACTACTATGACTTAAATAGGCTTATCACCGGGCGGTAGCTCATTTGGCCCAAGGTACGGATTTGCTCCCCGTGGTCCTAGGTTAGACTCTCCGCTCTATTGGGACCCCAGAAGCTAGAAATAGCTCCCAGCATGCACTTGGTTAGTGGGACGGGGAAACCACCGCCCATGGATTGGCTAGGTGCTCAAAGAGGCCTGGACATGTATATATTAAAATAAGTTCAAATATCATAAATTTCACGGTCTGCATTGCAACCATAATTTTGATCTACTCATTAGTACTAAACAGTTAAAGTCAAGAAAATACTAGTAGTAGTATAGATGTACAATACTCAGTTATTCAATAACCAAGTAAATTGTGCCTGAATTTTAACTTTCAAGTAACATTTACTACTACATCAAGATTAATTAATTAATTAATTAAAATATCGAAGTATGAACATAAGGGTATTGTGGTTGTGAATGGAATAAACCATTATATGAGATTCCACAAAGTCTTGCAGGTCACTGGAGTTTTGGTGAGAAAATAGGCTTACGAAGCTCTAACATAGTCTTAAGAAGCCCCACAAATAGCTTGGGAAAAAAAGAAATGAAAAGGAAGAGGACATAAATTTTTTTTTAAAAAATCATCATCGACCGATATTTTTACCATTATTTTCAAAATATCGGCCGTTATGGACCGTTCTGACCATTATATTGACCGTTATGGACCATTATATTGTAAATATTGTAACGGTAACCGCCGTTATTTTAAACAATGGATCAAAACAACAATGATTAAATAATTCGGGTGAAAGATTTTGAATGGAATTGTAGTGTGTGAAAGATTTTGGACATAATTTTGGAACTATTATTAGTATTTTTTTATTTTTAATTTGAATGGAATCTTGAAGTGATGATTTTGTGATTTTCCTTTTTGGATGAGTAATCGGAATGGATGACATGTTTGGGTCCCTATTATCTTAGTTAACTTTGTCATTAAATCAGGATTTGGCTCTATTGTTTCATTCATTAGGTTAATTTTTCTTACACACGAACGTGCTTACAAGTTTTTCTACAAGTTTTCGGCTTTTATTTTTTTAAATTCTTTAAACGTCCCAAATATTACGAACGGACAATAACTGCCCCTAAAGAAAGTAACCGTATGTTCCCAGGCTGCTCTTAAGAACAGACTTTAAAACGCTTTTAATGATCTTTTGGAACGGTTTACTATCAGTAAAATAAAATGAAACACAAACGATTAAAATTCTCATCTAAGAATAATTAATAAAAAATTCGGAACAATCTTGAACCGTTCCAAAATGTTAGGAATGCCTGTTTTGTGTACAGCTCAGAATCATTTCGATTTCAAATATAAAGGGTTCAAAACCATTCCTTATTGTGATTTTCGGTGTAGTGTACAACATACAGAATCTTACCCTCTTTAATTCCAAAGCCCTCTTTTAGAAAACACAAAAGGAAATCCCTGATGTCCCTAACTGTAGATTAGCAAAGAATTCCATTGATCACTTCACATATTTCTACTACAATACCAAATAGCAACAAATTCATCTCTACCCCCACCCAGAAACGCCTCATGTGCATATAAAGATCCTTCGAAATGTCAAAAATTGAATAAAAGATGAAGAAAAGTCTCTTCTCACACAATGAAAGCTCCAAATCATCTAGAGCTCCCATCCACCTTGTGCTTCTCTAGTCTCTACATAAGCTACAAGAAATCTAACTATCTAACACTATAATACCTTGGAAGAGAAAAGGCCAAAACCCCTATTTCTAAAGTGGATGTTCACTTGCTTGAGTCTCTCGTTGAGAGAACAATTCCATTTTTACGTTTTCAAGCTAATATTACAAGGCCAAAATGTCTAATGTGACTACACAAATAACGTAACGATCATTTCTCTTATGTGAAATTTCAAAAATCAAAGGGTCAAAGTTTTGTTTCTGCTGGTTTTTTTTTTTTTTTTTTCTCTCCCTTCAATGAAACTCACTCTTTACCAAAAAAAAAAAAATAATAAAAATGGAAGAGTCAAAGTCTGGATCTTCATATCACTACTTTGACACTTAATGAGCGGAACCTCCCCTCCCCAATCTCGCTCCGAAAACACGGTTCGATATTTTTGGAGCTGATCCTTCCTTGGAGCTTGGTTCGACCATCTTCAGAGTGCGGTTCGAATATACTTGGAGCGTTGGTTAACCGAATATGAAGCGAATCGTGCTAAATTTTTAATTTATGTGTATTTTCTTTTTCTGTAAGCTTGACATTTATCTTTTAAATAAAGAAACTTCTTTTGACTTATTAATTATTGTTTATTTTATGTGATCAAGTTGTAAAGTTAATTATTTTTCTTTGTTTTTTTATACTTGAATATATGGATAAAATATATTTGTGCTCATTAATTAATTATTTAGTATAGGCGCTCAGGAAATATAAATTATGAGGATTTTACTGAAAAATTTCCATTACGTGGGGGTTGCACGAAATAGTACCTCTTAACTCACACAGCACGAAAGTATTCCTCCCGTAGTTATGGAGAGTGACGTTAGTGTCGCTTAATTAGAGACGAGCGACGCTAATGTCACTCCTCTCAAGTATTCGTTTGTGCTGCCCGAGTTAGGAGGTATTATTTCGTGTAACACCCACGTAATGAGAATTTTCTAGTAAAATCCTCTATGTTTATTTTAAAATTTAGTATTTCGGCGCTCCCGTTCCACGCTCTCGGCACTTAACTTTGACATGAGCATACCATTTTTCATAAAATAGGACATCCCAAAGTTTAAGAGACAGGCCACCTTCTGTAATTAGAACTACTAGGTTAATTTTTATTTGTCACTAATCATGTGCTTCGAGGGGAACTTACCAATGTGATTTGCTTGGTTTGAATGCCCACAACAAATATGCCATCTAGTTCAGATAACCCCAACAATCTAAAGGTGGCAATGGATCAAATTTGGGTCTGATAGAGCACTGGGGAAAACATGTATAGGCTCGACCCAATCCCAACCAAAAGGTAGAAAGGGTTAACCTGCGCCAAACAGGCAGGGTTGATAGGTGAAGGTGTAATAAATCTGGTATGGGTAAGGCTGGTGTGCTGGGTAAAAAGGCAAGAAAAGAATCAACTGACACCTAACTTATTTGTTAATTGGATCAGGCCCTGAATTACAAAGTCATAGTCAACCCTACAGCCATCCCTTGAGAATTTAAAAACTAGAGAGTTGACCCAAGTCAGATGGATGTAGCCATAAAGAAGGGCCGTTGCTGAACACTCCATACTAGGTTAGCCGTTTGGGCTCCAAAAACAGATGAGTCACCACCCATTTGGATTCATGGGCCAACATTTCTCTTCTGTATTCTTGGCGTATTCCAAAGACATTTTGCTCCCGCTGATATGTGTAAACAATCAATTTAAACAATCAAACTGATATGTGTAAGGCGGGCTGGGCTCGCGCAAGGCACTTAAGACCGGTGTCAGGCTTGGGCTGGATATGGGCTTGTGTTTTTAAAGGTGGGCCAGGCTGGATATGCCTCAGCTGGCACCAATTCGGGCCAAGAACACCCCTCTGAATGTTAAGTTATTCAAGAAATTGATATATAGCATGGGTGTGAATCTCCACAAGTGTTTTCTGAGATGGCCGATGCAGTTTGCTGCATTCCATTGCTTTTACTTCATTAGTTACAATTAAATCACAATAATACAGTGGTCACCCAAGGCTGAAGGTTGGGCTCTCCTATGAGGGAATTCAGCTCAGCCCGACCATCAAAAAGCCCAAAACGAGGTCGTGGGCCAGGCTTGGACAATTTTTTTCAAAGCCTACCAATTTGAGTGCCAGGTTTGGACAATACTAAATCCAGCCAGACTAGACATTGCTCTCCGGCTTTTCTTATTCATATATATATATATATATTTATATGAGCAAGGCTCTCCTAAGCTCAAGCATAAGATAAATAAATATATATATATATATATGTATATATATTTATAAATGGGCAAGGCTCTCCTAAGTTCAATATTAGGATAAAATCTTGTAAGCTCATGCTTGTGGAGCCCACCTTTAGTTCATCCAAATGGACCAAACACATGACCCCTCTAAATTGCACATGTCCACCAACTTTTGGTTAGATCCCAATTTACTGGACCGTTAGATTGACTATGTATCGATCCGAATGAACTATTGACCATTAAATTTTTTAGCCCATATGGAGATGATAGAAATCACGGTTGTGGCTGAGTTTTTGAGAAGAGGAAGATCTTAGGAAGTCCTTGAAATCCCCCCCACCCTCATCCCCATGTGGTTCACCAGGTGGGCCGCACCACACACTTGAGCTTAGGAAAGCTGGCACCTTTATATATATATATATATATATATATATATTTATGTAACTTTAACGTCCCTCACATCACATAACAACAATTACTTGATGTAAAATAAAGGGTAGGGTAAGGACAACCTCAGGCCTAGCCCTTTAACAACCCTAGTAAAAATATAAGGTTCACTAATACCATCAAATAGCCTTCTCTTGAATAGAAAATGATTGTCTAGCTACCACCCTATGTAAAGTAGATTGTAGCAAAGTGAAAATTTCATCCTCAGCCATGTTGCTTGGTGCATTGCACTGATGGTCCCAAGCAGGGATGAAGTTTAACTGATCAAGTTTACACATGGTGTCTAGTGCCAATGTACAAAAATCAGAAAGTCGATCTTCTTCTCTACAACTTGGGCCTGCCCTAGCCCCAAGGGCTGAGTAAGAGCTTAGGTGGTGCAGGTCTCGGAGGGCCTTTTGACTTGTCTTTGGCCTGGCTTGCATATGTCAAGGGCCGGGCTTTATAGACAACCCTGGCCTTGCTTGGCCCAACCCATTTGATTGCCTTAGTGACACCTACTCGTTTCACCAATATAGCTGATACACATTACTCTCTTGCCCTATCCAGTAACAACACTTGGAACATATCATCTTAAATCTATAGTCTAGTCATATAAAAATTTATAAATGAAACTCACGTGTTCTACTTGTGATCAATTTGATATCGGCTCAACTAGAATTAATTGTGGTAGATGGGATTAGGGTTTCAAATTTCACTGATATATTTGTCATGCTGGCATTGGAAAATTCTATCATTCATAATAGCATTCAGTCTTACATAGTAACATGCAAAGTATTTTGAACTTTTGGTGGAATTCTTAGTTCCTTGGTTTTCATTCTTGAGAATGTCTCATTGGCTAGGTGGTGCAGGTGGCCTCCCAAATCCCCCGGCGAAAGAGAGCGAAGGTGGTCTTTGTGATGGGCGCCACGGGCACCGGGAAATCCAAGCTATCCATTGACCTCGCCACACATTTCTCAGCAGCCGAGATCATCAACTCCGACAAAATTCAAGTCTATAAAGGCCTAGACATAGTCACCAACAAAGTCACCCGCGACGAGCAGCATGGCATTCCTCACCACCTTTTAGGAGTGTTGGACCCAGATTCAGACTTCACTGCAGCAGAGTTCTGCAACAAGGCTGTGCAATCTATAGAGTCCATCACTGCGAATGGCAAGCTGCCTATCATCGCAGGCGGCTCGAATTCATTTATTGAAGCGCTAGTTGATAATGAGGAGCTAGAATTTAGAGCCAATTATGATTGTTGTTTCTTGTGGGTGGACGTCTCGATGCCAGTCCTCTATATTCATTTGTGTCGGAGCGAGTGGACAAGATGGTGGAGGCCGGACTGGTGGAGGAAGTGAAAGGGGTCTTCAATAGAGAGGCGGACACCGACTTCTACACTAGAGGCATCCGGCGTGCAATCGGGGTGCCAGAGATGGACAATTATTTGCGAGCGGAGGATAGTTATCAGTGTGGTGATAGTGATAATGTCAATGAGGAGATGCTTATGAAGCTGCTAGAAGAGGCGATCGACAAGATAAAGGCGAACACCTTCAATTTGGCATGCGGTCAGGTGGAGAAGATTCATCGGCTCCAGACACTGCCTGGGTGGAACATCCATCGAATCGATGCGACGGAGGTGGACAAGCACAAGAGGCTTGGGAGTGTCTTGTTGCCAAACCCAGCATTGCATTAGTTCAACAATTTCTTTTGGAATGTGTGGGGAGGAAAAAGATGCAAATGATGCCACAACTGCTTCCATTGCAGGCCCTATGGCCGCAGTTACTAGGGCCACCAGTGGCCGTAGGGCCTGCAATGGAAGCAGTTGTGGCATCATTTGCATCTTTTTCCTCCCCACATTCCAAAAGTAATTGTTGAACTAATGCAATGCTGGGTTTGTATTCTATGAGGCCAGCCAGCCTTATTTAAATATATAGTCCAGATCCCTTAGTATGTTGGTAAGAGTGTCATTTTAAACAAGCAGTAATAAAAGTTCTTCCAGAACACAGTTGGAACTAGATTCCTATGCCTCAGCTAGAAAGGCGTCATCTAATAAACTTTTCATAATCATTTTAGCTTTATATGAATGTTGATCATGATTTGATCTTGAGCTAGCCATATATGAAAGACAAGCAGGAATCATAGCCAACAAAATGAAGGCAGCCTAAGTAATGCATTGAGAGAATTGTTTAAAGATCGACTTGATTTGACTCGCCCTGAATCACCCAACTCGACTTGACTCATCGAGTCCGATCCATGGTTTCACTTCAGCCTAGTCTTCTTGTATTAGTTAGGATATATTATTTACTTAATATTTTAGACCTTGGCCTTAATTACGGTTTCTCTAGATCCTAAAATATATATTTAAGAAGGGATTATTGTGCTTAACATACAGTCTTATTCTTGGAATGCTGGTTTCTCATGTAAAGCTTCTAAAACTAGAGACCTTTTAGTCTTGTAGGGATTTGCAAAAACCAAAATCTTGCTTTTGAAGTGAAAGACTTGCAGAGACCTTCATCTTGCTATTTTATTTTCAAAAGCCTTCCATGGAAAATGAGGCAGTGGTCTACGAACACACCATGACCCATATTAAATGAGCTAAGCTTGAGCTAGGCCTAGCAATTCATATCAAGTTTGGGCTCAAGTCAAAACTAGCTCAAGCACACCAAAGCTGTTCAGGGAATTTCCTCTGGCACTAATCATATGGGAGACATTGATGCACCCTAACCATTGATACACCACTATGTAGGGTCCAAATCTGGTTACCAAAAATAAGGAATAAGAGAGGGATAGAAGGCCTATACATGGATAGTGCACTGCTAAACATAAGTTTAATTAATGCATTATATTTTAAATACATTAAGAAGCATTCCTCAATGAATTGAAGTTTAATAAAAATGAATAAAAGTAAGTATTTCTATGTTTATTATTCACGAAAGAAAGTTCAAATTTTGTATTAAATAGCCAAATTGAGCTTGTTACCAAGACAATCTATAGTTGAGCCAAATTGACCATCCTAAAAAGTTGAGTTCAACTGATCAAGGCAAGCTGAGTTGAATCTAGCTAGAGCTTGGCTTATAAAACATGAAGCCAGGCTCGTGTTAGTAGAAGCAGCATAAATATTTTTTATTAGTTCCCCTCAAGTGGAGCCCACTCCTCCACACCCCTTCACAATTGACCATCACTCGAGGCTCTAGCAGAGGCGGGATAAGTACCTTTTAATACAGCCCCCTCTCATGGAGTCCACTACTGAACAAAGCTCAATCCTAATTGAGCTGAACTTAGCTTAGCTAGCTTGGCTTGTTGACAGCCCTAGTCAAAGTGATCAAGAATAATTTCTTTAAAATTTGTGAGTAGTGGGAGGACCTCAAGTATCGCGATAGATTTTCAAAGACATGAGGAACTTAAAGAATGTTGGTGCTATAGACTTTCAAGAATCAAGACATTCCCGTAATTTCACTGTTAGATTCATTGAGAGAAAATATTACATTTATAAGAAAATACTAACTAACCAGATTCAAAGGACAAGGATAACCTACTAATATCTCAAAAGTCCTAGCAAACTGATAATCTTCAATAGGTGCGACTAATAACCATTCACTCGAACATGGATCTAAAATCAGATGAGCATGTTGGTTCAAGAAGATTATGTAGGTCTAAATAGGAAACAAAGATATAAAATCAGATCACCTTGGACATTGTCATTTTGTTGAACATGGATCTTTTGATTTAGCATGGTAGTCCTCAGGAGGGCAAATTTTTCCCGAGTCCCATCCTTGGAGGCTCTGACAGATAGAAATCCTCAGTTGAAAACATGGAACTACTAGTGAGGGTGAGGTCCACCCTCGGAATATCTAATCCACTCAAAGTAAACATCCTACCACGCCCCGAACATATGGGTAGACTATCCGAAGATTTACTCCAATAAGATGTAGTGCCACCATAAGATTGACCATTTGATAAAAGCATAATAATTAACTTATATAAGATTGTCTGAATCACTTTTTTAAATCAAAATATCAGTCTTATAATAGGACCAACTCTACAAGGATAACATTAAGGAATATACTGTACACTGCACTTGGAGGGAATTTATTTGGAGTGGACCAAAATGGGCTTCTCCAAGCTCATAACTTCTTTTAGGGAGTGTTTGTAGGACCCACTTAATATTGATAATTAACAAGGCCTATGTAATCATGATATAGCTATAGGATCCTACATTTAATTTATAAGCACTGTGGGGCCAATCTAATATTAGGAGTCATATTTAAACTCGTAAGAATCATTGATTTTAAAACTTATAGTGGATCACTATAATTGAAACTCTCCATTAGTATTTAGAAAAGATTTTTAACAAAATCTCATTTTATACAACATATCGTGTAATAATATAATGTGAAGGGATTTTTTTTTGGAAGAAAAAGAGATATTGTAAACACCTACTTTTTAGGTGAATAGACTATACTCTAGATATTTTAAGGGATTTTAATATATATATATATATATATATATAGGGAGACGCTCCTATGAGAGATATCTCTCACCTTATATGAGAAATAAGGGTGGGGGTCCTCACATTTAAGTTGTTGGCATTGGATATGAATGTGAGGGCCCTCACCCAATCTCTCACTTAAGGTGAGAGATATCTATCATAGGAGCATCTCCTATATATGTGTATATATATATATATAATCTACTAGATTCTTTACATTTTATCCACATTTAAAACCCATATTTGAAAATACATTTGTTAGAACTTGATTCCTAAGTATTCTACCATCCCGACTTGATGTGTGCAATACCACATTCCCAGTGTGGTGGATGGAATATGGAATGCTGCCTCTCCATGCCAAAGCATGGGTAATTTTCCACAATGTGCCCTAATTTTATAATTTTCTCACATGAGTGGACTGCATAAGCAGTCCAGCTTGTTTGAGCCTACATGATCCCTCTTTTGATCAATATAGATATTTTTATACACTCTTATTTCCTTGATCTGACATAATGTCCAATTTTGTGCTCATTGAATATTTACTCACCATTGGGATTGAATCTGAAAAAAAAAAATCTGATTAAAAGCTCGTTAAACTTTAAAAATGTTAAAACAAGGCTAGGGTTAAAATAACCTGATGTTACTATATATATATATATATATATTTTCAGCTATGGGGACTGGGGATCTCATGATCAGCCCAGGGTGAGGGATTTTGAATTTTGAATAGGTTGCCTTGATTTCATAGCCTCACTTATAACAATTGTACACTCTTACTCTTGTATTAGATACAGGCTTGCCTAATTATTACATTCCATTATTCAGAAGCTGAAGCACCTAGGCATTACCTATCATTAGGCTTGTATTAGGTTATAACTTACTTCTCTCTTTCTCTCTCACTGTGTCTCCCCCCTTTGCAGTATAGAAAATGGAGGCCTAGTGGTGTGCATGGGATAGGATAGATGTGCCAGAACTGCAATGGGCGAGTTTTTGGCTTTGTTTTTGGTCCATAGGGTGGTCCAGTGCCTACGTCCCTGCTGGAAAGATGATATGCTGTGCATGAACACCCCTAGTAAAAGGCTACATTGGATTGTCATGTACATTCATCAGAAAGTCTTTTCTTCCTATCTTTCAGGGGTCAAACGGTCTAAAAGAGAGATCAGTGGATCTTGAACCTTGCTACTCTTAAAAAACTAACTAAACTTAGATAATTACTAAAACTAGAGGCTTTAAAATCTGCACTGATGATTATATATAATCATGATAGTGATATTTGGCCTATGCCCCACCCTCCACATCACTTGCATCTTTAAAAGGGACTGATCATAGCAGCCTATGCATTTTTATTTATTTTTTAATCCCAGCTTAGAGGAAGCCCGCAAAGTGGGAAGAATAGCATGATCAGAGATCAATCCTTTGACGTCAAAGGAAAACGGGGTTGTCGACAGCCACTGGAAAACGGGGTTGCCGCCCTATGCACTAATGTTTTATTTTTTTCTTGTTAGATTGGTGTATGTATTTGCTGCATCTACTATGTCCATATCTATTTTGCCTTCATGAAATTCTAAAAATATCATTGAATACACCACAAGTTGACTTGTCTAAATGATCACCATTGGTTTTTCAGTTTTCATGCTTTAATCAATTGATCAACTCTCCTTGAGTGTGATTGATCCTAACCTTTCATATTGTTCCAGTCATTAGTGCCCTTTGAGTTTTATCATGAAGAAAAAAGAAAAGAAAAATGCAAGTTAGGTAGCAATTGAACATTGAGGATTTAAAATAAGCAATAGATCATTTGATTTGCTTGATATAAGTGTTGTCTTTATTCTTCATTTACATCCAAACTTTTCCATTACTGTGTCTCTTGATTTTTATGCATCCTAGTCTCTCTCTCTCTCTCTCTCCACCTATTAGGCTCTATCATTTATCACCATTTTCTCCTTAAAACACATACCAAAGTGCCCAAATCTTAAATAAAAAAAAAAAAAAAAAAACCAAAAATGATTTTAAAGTTCAATATTGTTCCACGCGGATATGGATAATTAATTATCCTTAATACACTACAAGGGGACTTAATTTGGGACCGATTTTCCAAATCGGTATAGGGAATTCTAGGTTTTTTTCTTTCTTTTTTTAATCTTTGTCAAATCAGGTGTTTTGGTACCCATTTTCACCCCTATAGACTCAATAATTTGTTACCATTTTCTACCCTAAGATTTCTATGGAGTGCATAAACCTTTTTTTCGGCTTTAATCAAACAGGGAAGATTTTCATAATTAGAGGTTCAGAGTTTGTTGGGTTAGTAGTACTCTTATTAGCAAGGGTAAAGGAAAGTTTAGTGTTCTTTTCTAATGATGTGGATGCCCAGAGGCCTTTGACCCAACAGGACTATTTCCCCATCGGCGCATGATAAACCCACACAAACACAGTTAGTCACCCATCTAAACAACTTTCTAGTATTTATTTTGAAGAAAACTCAAAAATAAAAACCAGGAATCAGTATTATTGAAAAGTCCTTTTGGTACTCATTTTTAAAACAAAGAATTTTCAGAAATGGATTTTCTTACTGTGTTTGTTTTTCCATGGGTACTTTGTATTGATATTTTCATTTTCTCGTAGATATTAAAAAAAAAAAAAAATAAATAAAAATCAAAGAATCCCTTCCCAAAAAGAAGAATCAGACTCCTCCCATAATTGCTACAAATACGGTTATTGAAAATTCAAAACCAAAAAAAGACTTTTAGCATCGGAAATCAGTGCCATAAGGCGAAAATGGACCTTCTAGAGGTTTTATGATCATTTAGTTGCGGAAAACATTAACTGCTGCAAAAAAAAAAAAACACTTCTAGCGGCGGAAAAAATCTGCGACTAAAGATGTGTTTTTTCATTGCTAAAAGTCTTTTGTTTTGTAGTGATTACCCTCTTACAAAATGCTGGATCATTTTCATTTGGATTTTTCTTCTGATATTGTTAGGAAAATTCTCATAATCAAACTCTGAGAGAGAGAGAGAGAGAGAGAGAGATTTGCACTTTGTAAGGATTACATTCAGTGCATGTTAATTTGGACAAAATCTAAATCACTTTGTACGGATTACATTCAAGTGCGTGTTAAATTGAGACTTGGATTTTGTAAGGATTACATTCAAGTGCATGTTTGAACAAAATCTAAATCACTTTGTAAGGATTACATTTAAGTGCATGTTGAATTGGCACTTGCATTTTGTGAGGATTACATTCAGCGCATGTTTGGACAAAATCTAAATTTATTAACGGCGTACATTCAATGTACGTTTGGATAGCCTACGGGCTGAGCTTGGATTGACCAATAGAAAGCTTGGAAATCAGCTTGGCCCGGCCCGAATAAATAATTAATGTGTTTAAGTGACCCATTTACTCAAATAAGTGATTAGAAAGCCCAAAAGAGTTATCTCTCACAATAATACAGTAGATAAACCTAAGGGTATACGTATTAAGCCCAGCCCGACCGTAAAAAACGCCCACAAAATAAGGGTTTTTATTCTTATAAAAAGAGGTCCAGGGCCGGGCTTGGACGAATTTTTTGAAAGCCTGTCAATTTGAGTGCCGGGTTTGGACAATACTAAATCCAGCTAGACTGGACCTTGCCCTCCTGTTTTTCTTATTTATATATAATATAAATGGATATGTTTGAGCAAATGTGTGGGTATAGTTGACCATGATTATTATTTTAATAAGATTTGTATGTGATTTTCATGCGATTCTCATCTGATTTTTATATAAATAAGTCATACATGATTCCTTTTTTTCTCAATGGCTTACATCTACATATATACAGTTGCTATAAAATATGGATTTATTTGAGCATATAGATGGTTTTTATGTGGGCTCATCTTGAGATCACTACTTTTGTTTTAGTTATCGAGTTTAATGTTTAATCTCATATTTATAGTCAATTCCAATGCCCCCCTTGGGTTAATGTTTAATATCATATTCAAAGTCAACTCCAATGACCCCCTTGGGTTGGGCCACAACTTAGGAAAACAAAGCTCTATAGAATAGTAAAAGATATATCTATATATATATATATATATATATATGGGAAATAATCAGGTGAGAACATTTCTCACATTTCAAACCGTGAGAACTATGGGTGGGGCTCACCTATCACCCAATCCAAACCTTGCAATGGACAAGGATCCCCTTATAGTCACACGCCCCAGGATTTGGCACTAATGCGAATGAACTGAACCGTTGGATCGACTTTATACCCATATGAATGGATAGGACTTGTCTGCCATGGATGAAGGAGTTAGAAGTATGGGATTGGGCTAAACTTGATATTCAAGGTAGTTCCACATAGATCTTTCAATCCCCACCTGTCCCGCTCCAAAATGGGCCCCAGTGGGCCCCACAAAAAAGTTCTCACGGTGACTCCGTGATAACAGTTCTCACTTAATCACATCCCTATATATATATATATATATATATGAGAGCTGGCCCCCATATATATATATATATATATATTTCAAAATCCGTTCAAAATCTAAGGAGCACTTATTTATCTTCTTATATGAAAAGAAAGATAATGTACAAACTTAAATTTAAGGATTTATATAAGAAGGCTTAAATAGCTTTCCTTAAAAGGAGGATCACAATCATCTGATTATCAAATTATGTGGCACTTAAATTTAGGAATTCATATGACAAGGCTTAAATAGGCTTAAATAGCTTTCCTTAAAAAGAAGATTACAATCAAGTTTGCGATTCTCCACACTAAAGATTTAACCAATCAATTACATGCACCCCCTCTTATGAATGTTTACTTCTTTGTCATGGAGAATTATATAATTGTCCGGCTAGCATTGGACAATTCCAACACTCTTACATAGTGTTTTGAACTATTGGTGGAACCCTTGATTTTCATTTCCTTGAATTGGCTTGGTGGTGCAGATGGCCTCCCAAATCCCCCGGCGAAAGAGAGCGAAGGTGGTCTTTGTGATGGGCGCCACGGGCACCGGAAAATCCAAGCTATCCATTGACCTCGCCACACATTTCTCAGCAGCCGAGATCATCAACTCCGACAAAATTCAAGTCTATAAGGGCCTAGACATAGTCACCAACAAAGTCACCCGCGACGAGCAGCATGGCATTCCTCACCACCTTTTAGGAGTGTTGGACCCAGATTCAGACTTCACTGCAGCAGAGTTCTGCAACAAGGCTGTGCAATCTATAGAGTCCATCACTGCACATGGCAAGCTGCCTATCATCGCAGGCGGCTCGAATTCATTTATTGAAGCGCTAGTTGATAATGAGGAGCTAGAATTTAGAGCCAACTATGATTGTTGTTTCTTGTGGGTGGACGTCTCGATGCCAGTCCTCGACTCATTTGTGTCGGAGCGAGTGGACAAGATGGTGGAGGCCGGGCTGGTGGAGGAAGTGAAAGGGGTCTTCAATAGAGAGGCGGACGCCGACTTCTACACTAGAGGCATCCGGCGTGCAATCGGGGTGCCAGAGATGGACAACTATTTGCGAGCGGAGGACAGTTATCAGTGTGGTGATAGTGATGATGTCAATGTGGAGATGCTTATGAAGCTGCTAGAAGAGGCGATCGACGAGATAAAGGCGAATACCTTCAAATTGGCATGCTTTCAGGTGGAGAAGATTCATCGGCTCCAGACACTGCCTGGGTGGAACATCCATCGAATCGATGCGACGGAGGTATTCAAAAGAAGAGGTGGACAAGCACAAGAGGCTTGGGAGAGGCTTGTAAAGAAACCCGGCATTGCAATTGTGCAACAATTTCTTTTGGAATGTGAGCAAGAAAAAGATTCAACTGATGCCACTGCTGCTTCCATTGCCGTCGCCGCCGCCATTGCAGCCCCTATGGCCGCAGTTACTATGGCCACCCTCCAGATAGAGGGAGCTGCAATCCCAACTCCTTAAATGTGGCATTTTGTAACCCTTAGTACTATTCTATGAGGCCAGCCAGCCCTATTTAAATATCCCCCAACCCTTAATATGGTGCATGGTAGAGTGTCATTTTAAAGAAGTATTTTTGCAGTAAGATTAAAAGTTCTTCTAGAAAAGTTGAACTAGAGTACTCCAAAGCCTTGGTAGTCAGGCCTTATGTAATAAACTCATCATAATCATTTTAGCCTTATACTAATAAATTTGAATATCTTAATCCAATAATTAAAAGGATAACCCAGCTTGAGAAAGCTAATTGCTTGCCTTCCTATACCCTCTTCTTTTCTAATTTTCATATGCACTTTGGTTGTTAGGAGAAAGAATAACAATGTACAAAAGGGGAAAAAAAAAGAAGTGTTCAATTGCTCACAACTTCATTTGTTCTTTCCTTTATTATCTACTGATAAGACAGACCCAAATATCAACACCCACAAGACACAAACACAAGTGATCATGACAAATCTATGTACGGCAAAGCTCATATATATATATATATCCCTACCTCCTCCTACTGGGTCATGCCTTTAACTAGGGTTGTAAAAATGTCACACGATTCATTAACACGATACGAACCCATACGATATTAATGAGTTTGGGTTGGCTCTTAATAGGTTCGAGTCATTAATAGGTCAAACCCGTTAACACGTTAAGTTAACGGGACAGATATAAATTAAACAAGTAACCCGTTAACAACCCGTTTGACCCGTTAAATTTTTTTTTACTCCCTAAATGTAAATAAATAAATCTATATTCATATAAAAAGAAATTAAAATTTATTATTTTATAGTGGGTTTTTAGGTGGGATCCACTTGAGATCCTCACTTATAGTTTCATGTGGCTTATATATTTTTCTTCTTCTATTTTTGTATAATTTTTTTTTTTTAAATTTCGAAATAACTTAATTACTTAATGGGTTAACGGGTTGGGTCGGGTAACCCGTTAAATTAACGGGTCGTGTTCGGGTTAGATTTTTTGACCCGTTAAGTTAACGGGTTGGGTACGGGTTGAGGTGATTTTAACCAGAATTCGTTAACCCGTAACCCGAATTCGTTAACACGACACGATTGACAGCCCTACCTTTAACCAGCCTTGTTATTCAACATAAAGCTGAGAGGAAGATTATCCATTAATCAATAGACAAGTCTAAACCTCACCTAATATTGAATGGCATTGCTTTATATATATATATATATATATATATATATATATATATAAAAGAAAATAAAGCTTCTAAAACTTGAGACCTTAGTCTTGTAGAGGTTTGCAAAAGCCAAAATCTAACTTTTGAAGTGAAAGACTTGCGGAGGTCTTCATCTTGCTGTTTCATTTTCAAAAGCCTTCCATGGAAAATGAGGCAGAGGTCTACGAATACACCATGACCAATAATCAAAGGCTCTTGGAGAGACCCCAATGGTAACGGTGTAAATGAGCTGAGATAATAGCTGATCAGATTAGCCCAGCTGCTTGAGGTTGGCTAGAATATTAAATGACCCACCTCGAGTTTTTGCCAACTGAGTTTGGCCTAGCTTGAGCTTGGCTTCAATTAAATTGATTTTATAATATTAAACCTAGCTTGAGCACAGTCTTGGTTGGAAGCCCAACCGTGTTAAGCTTGAGCTAGGCTTGGCAATTCATATCAAGTTTGGGCTCAGGCACATCAAAGTTGAGGGGGAATTTTCTCTTTGGCACTATATATCATATGGCCTATACATGGATAGTGCACTGCTAAACACAAGTTTAATGCATTATATTTTAAATACATTTAGAAGCATGCCTCAATGAATTAAATTTAATAAAAAATAATAATAAAAAAGTTGTTGACTTATATAATGTTAGTAATATTTTTCCGCATTTTCTTTACTTTTAACAATCACGAAAAAAGAAGAAAAGATGTATTAAAAATGTAGAAAAAATAGCAAGATGTATAAAAATAAATAGTTGTACATCAATTAGACATTTGACTCCACAAATTTATTTATTTTTTTTATAATTGTCCTCGACTAGTTTTCATATTATGTATTATCAAGATTGAATCATCAACTCATACATCTAATTATTATAAGGTAATGGAGCCTAAAAGCACTAAGATAAACACATGTTATCCACATACATTGATACACATAGTACAAAATTTTAATTTCTAGACTCATTGGCTCTATCACTAATCTTCGCAAATTTATTTTAAAATCTACATTAAGTTTTAAATTTATAATTGGCTAATTCTTGATTAATCAAGTATTTACATTGTTCATCCAATTTGCCATATGCCCACACCATAACCTTTGTCTTTTATGTTGTAACATTTCTCCAACATTATTAAGGGACATGTAGAATAAAAAAAGAAGAGAAAAAATTAATGTAAAGAAAAACAATCATCGACGTACAAAAAATAAAAATAAAGGGAGTAATCATCAATGGTTCAATGTAGAAAAAAGGATTTGTAACAAAAAAAAAAAAAAAAAAAAAAAAAAAAAAAAAAAAAAAAAAAAAAAAACAATTACAACTATGAAAGGTAGAATATTCATTTATATAGGAAAAAAATGAAAAATTAAAAAAGGATAATCATCACTCCATCATTCCATTAATATGGCAATGTAAAAATAAAATGATGAATAAAAACAAGTTATCATCATATTCATGACATTACTCATCAATGTAGACATATACTCTATAAAGCAAGAAGTTAGTCTATAAAGTAAGAAGTTTATCTAAGTTGGAATGGACTTGTACTTAACTTGAGCCTTGAAATGGAATTGTACTTTTTACTAAGGAGTAGAAATGCTAGTTGAGACAATGGGGAATGGTTATGCCTTACAAAAGAAGAAGACAAGGGGGAAAGGGAATATCAAAAGACAATGAAAAAAGAATGTTAAAAGGCATCTTGCTAGCTTGCTTTCTTTAGTTTGATGAAAAGACAAACTTGCCTTCTCTTTTCTTCTTTTGCAACACTTAAATCTTGAGAAAGGCATTTAGTGAAATGACAAAGTTACTGATAATAAAATTCAAAGAGATAATTAGCGAAAGGTCCCTAGAATTGAATTTATTCAGCCTCCAGTACAGTCAAATTTTTTTAAGGGCTCTGGTCCAAACAGCTAGACTGCTTGCAGCCAGAGGTCCCTATATTCACACAGTTTCATTTTTCAGGACTAATTTGCCCTTTTAACCATTTTAGGCATAAAATTTTGAAATTTAAATTTTCAAATCTTGTATTCTCCCTCGTTCTTAACTTCTCTCGATCTCTGTTACCGAAAAGAACCCCTTCTCCTTCTCCTTCTTCTTTCCGCTTTCAAATCTTCAATTCTCCCTCATCCATTGTTGTTCCAAGTACGTATGGTTCTCTGATTCAAATCAGAGAAGGAGTAGTGGGCCGCACGCATCGTTCCGAAGAATTCATTACCGAGATTTGCAGACCCGTCGATTAGAGTAGAACAACCAGATCGAGGTGGGCCACGCATACTAGATTTGCAAGAACAGAACTTCGTTCTAGTGCAAGGCCATACCGATCACGGATTTAGGTGGAATTATGGTCTAAAATGAAAAAGAGCAGAAAAGATCCGATCAAATCGTCAAGGTAGAAGAATCCGGAAGATGATGGTTCTCGCCAGGAAATACATCTACCGGTATAACATGCAACTGGGTTTCGCACTCTTCTCCGGCAGTGTTTGCAACAGTAGAACTTGGTGCTTCTTCAACTCCGGCAAGCCCAAAGAACCGAATTTATATTTCGGTCTCCTTCCTATTCTGGTTCTCCGACTACGTTTTTCGAACGATCCTTCCTCTGCGGCAGTCTCTGTTCCTCTACTCTACTTTCGGTTTCTGTCACGACCAGGAGATGACTTCGTCGGCGACGGTGATTGGGCAGCAGTTGCACCCCTTTATTCGACTTGCAGAGAGCCCAGATCCCCTGCTATTCTTCGATTCACCTGCGGCCCACTTTAAGTTTTGTCTGTCTGCACTCCGACCGTTTGTGCTTGCTCTTCGCAAGCACGAGTACACCTGCACCCTTCTCTGCTCGAATGATGGCTGGAATCTGTTATAGGAAGCAGCAGTCTTCCTAATCCTTTGATTTGAAAAAAGTTTGTTCTTTGCGATGACGGTGTGACAGAACATTCTTTCTACAACAGATCCTCCTACAGTGGCCCACTGTGATCTAATCCGCCCTACTGCATTTTCTTCCTCTCAGGTTTGCAGAACCCCGAAATCTGAACCCACTTTATTCTCTGTTGCAGCGGTCGTCGAAAAACCAGTGCAATCGGAGGAGAAACTCACCTAGAAGGAAGATCTGGGGTAGCAAATCTGGAGGTATTCTGCTGTGGAATGCGGAGAAATTGGCGATTGAAGGCCCTTTTATTATCGACTGTTGAATTGGATAGAGAGCAAGGAAAGGTGAGGGAGAGGAGAGAGAAGAGCTTAGTTGTAGGCTTTACTGAGAAGGGAATTTATCTGATTTTTTATCAAATTGAGCTGAGTTTCTGTTAAATTTAGCTGAGTTTCTGTCAAATTTATTTGAGTTTTTATCAAATTTATCTGAGTTCCTATCAAATTTTTCTGAGTTTTTATCAAATTTATCTGAGTTTCTGTCAAATTTATCAGAGTTCTGTACAAATTTATTTGAGTTTTTGACTATTTATCTAAGTTTTGAAACAAATTTATCTGAGTTCTGAACAAATCTATTTGAGTTTTTGGCAAATTTATTTGATTTTTTGAAAAATATAGCCGAGTTTCTGACAAATTTATCTCCATTTTGAAAATTTTAACTGAGTTTTTGAACGAATATTTCTTTATGTTTTGGAAAACTTATTTGTATTTTCTTATATCTATTTGTGTTTTTGAATTTTATTTGTGTCTTTTAAAATTTATTTTTATTTTTTGAAATTATTTTAACTGAGTTTTGACAAAAATACTTGAGTTTTTGAAATTTTTTTCTAAAATTTGAAAAATTGGTTTATCTTAGTTTTGGCAAATGTATTTGCGTATTTTTAAATTTATATGTATTTTTTAATTTTATTTACGTATTTTGAATTTTATTTGTATCATTTGAAATTCATTTGCGTCTTTTGAAATTTATTTGCATTTTTTTATTTTTCTTTGGATCTTTTGAGATTTATTTGAGTCTTTTGAAATTTATTAATATTTTCTGAAATTTATTTGGATCTTTTTAAACTTATTTTCATCTTTTTAAATTTATCTACGATCTTTTGAAATTTATTGCCTTTTTTTTAAATTTATTGCGGTTTTTGAATTTATTGCATTTTTTAAAATTTATTTGAGTTATTTTGAAATTTATTTGTGTGTTTTTAGAATTTATTTAAAAATCTCATTAATGAGATTCCATTAATCGTGATCAATTAAATGATAGTTGATCATTATTAATGGGATATCCCACTAATCATGGGATATGATTTAAAGAAAGGGTAAATTAGATATTTTAGGTATGAGAAAGTGTGAGAGGGACTTTTGGCTGCATGACTTTTTTTTGTGGACTGTTTGCATTAAAGTCACAAGTTGAGGGACCTGCGACCAAAACCCCCCAAATTTAAATGCCAAGGCATAAGAAGGGGCAATGTAAGAAAAAATCCATGATAATTTCGAAACCCCTTATATATCCAAAAATGACAAGAAATTTGAGGAGGGGCAATTGGAAAACAAGAAAAAAGAATATTAAAAGGCATCTTGCCAGCTTGCTTTCTTTAATTTGATGAAAAGACAAACTTGCCTTCTCTTTTCTTCTTTTGGAACACTTAAATCTTGAGAAAGGCATTTAGGGCATGTTTGGTAATAGGCAAGGAATTCATAGATCTAATAATTATTCACTACCACTGGAACAAGGGATATTACTCGCTAGAAATTTGTACAAATGAGGATCTTACGTTGATATTGGTGTATATCGATACATATAACTGAGAAAAATAGGATTCAGTGCGCAAATCCACTTAAGTGAGGATTTTCATATCTTATAGGGGTGATCGGATCTGAAAATCCTAACAAGAAAAGATTTTCATTCATCCAATCCTCATGAATTTACAATTGTCAAACATGAATTTATCACAAATATAGGGAAAATGAAAATCTTTTCCCTAAAGATTTGGTTGCCAAATGTGACCTTAGCGAAATGATAAAGTTACTCATAATAAAATTTAAATGCAAGGCATGAGAAGGGGCAATGTAAGAAAAAATCCATGATAATTTCAAAACCCCTTATATATCCAAAAATGACAAAAAATTTGAGGAGGGGCAATTAGAAAAAAAAAAAAAGAATGTTAAAAGGCATCTTGCTAGCTTGCTTTCTTTAGTTTGATGAAAAGACAAACTTGCCTTCTCTTTTCTTCTTTTGCAACACTTAAATTTTAGGGGACTTTGGTCGGAGGTCCCTCAACTCTTCACTTTAATGCAAACAGCCCACAAAAAAAAGTCATGCAGTCAAAGGTCCCTCAACCACATTCTCACACATGAAATGTCCAACTTGCCCTTCCATTGATTGTCCCCTTTATTAATATAAAGCCAACGAAAGCGATAAGAACGAAAAGAAAAACAGTTTCGAATCTTCTGAAACAGGAAACCCCCGAAGAAAAAGGCGACGTTTCGTCTCCCTAATTACAAGCAGCGAAGAACAACGTACGTAGCCCTAAAAATTTCCAAAACTTTCCATACATTAACTGTTTCATTACAAGTTTGTGTCTGCATCAAAGATTTCTTCGATTTCGTGGAGAAGAAATACAAGAAAGACGACTGCCAAACCCTAGTTGCATGCGCCGGTTGTTTGACTGTAGAAGCGTTTCGAAAAGCTTAAACAATAGTTCAAACTACTGATTTCCCTTGTAAGTTGAAAAAACCTTCCTCCTCTGTTATCGGAAACCCATATTACTGTTAATCGCAATTTGAAATTTCTTGTAGCGTTCTTTTTGGTTCCTCTTCTAATAAGAAATAGGTTTTTAGGAAATGGCGAGGAAAAAATCTTCCTTAGTTTTGGAACGTCAGAATCCACAACAACAAGAAGTAGAAGGCATCCAAATACTTTTTTCTTTTCCTTATACTGTCTGTGATTTTTTTAGAATGTTTTTAATATATTCGAAATGTAGTACCAAATGTCGAACAGTCATTGCTACTTTCTCAATTTCAACTTAATTTATCTTAGATTTTTGACAAATTTCTCTGTTCTATGAGTTTATACTGTTTGAAACCAGTTGCTGTTGTTTTCATCGGATTTGTATACAAAACTTATCATTCTATTTGTATACATGTAACTGAATTTATCTGTGTTCTGAGTGAACTTGAACCACTGTACAACGACTTTATCTGAGATTAAAGCAATTGGATATGATTTTGAAATGAAAATTCAGTATATCAAATTTATTTGAGTTTCCATCAAATTCATCTGTGAGTGTATACAAATTATCTGAGTTCTGTATTCAATTTATCTGACTTTATGTTGAATTTATCTGAGTTCTGAATGGACTTGAATCAATGTCTATTGACTTTATATGGCACTCAAACAAATGCATATGAGTTTGCATTGAAAAATAACATACATTATAGATTTAGATAAACTTATGTCCCTATTTAACAGAGTTTCTTTCGCTTTCACTTAATTTTACTATATCTTATTGCAGTTTGTGAGTTAGTAACAGAAATAAGTGAATTTATTTGAGTTTCTAATCAATACTTCATATGTTTTTATCAATTATATACAAAGCTTATGCCTTCGTGTTTAATTTATCTGAGTTTCCATCAAATTCATCTGTGAGTGTATACAAATTATCTGAGTTCTGTATCCAATTTATCTGACTTTATGTTGAATTTATCTGAGTTTCTATAAATTTTATCTGTTAGTGTATGGAATTTATCTGAGTTCTGTATCCAATTTATCTGACTTTATGTTGAATTTGTCTGAGTTTATATTCAATTTATCTGAGTCTTCTGTAATTTATCTGTCTTATGTTTACACTTATTTAAATTTTAAATGATATGAATCTCATTTATTTTACTGTATGCAGCAGGAAAACATAACAAGAGAAAAAGGGCACAGGATAAACAATCGAGAAATACACCAGTGAGTGTAGAGAAGAAGGCTAAAAAGACTATTAATCATTACCAATTCAGATCAAACTTGGTGTCAACTGTGACACTAATTCAAAGTATAAAGCCATTGGTAACTGAATAGCATGTAGTTGAATTAAAGAAGACTCCTTTCTGGAACCTTATAGAGAGCATGTTGGACAACAAAATCACAGAACAAATGTGCAGAAAGTATGACAATGACATTATGTTGATTCTTGATACATACAACAACAAAAGAAGGCAATTCAGATTAGGAAAGTCCTATGTGCCCTTCACTGCAAATGACATTTCTCTCATATTCGGGATACCGAATGGAACAAGAAAACTTGATTTGAAGTATTCAAAAAGGAAAACAACTGAATTCATATCTAGAAGATTCAATACCGGTTCAAGGGTGTCTGCTCCACAAATAAAGCAACAGCTCCATCTAGCATTAAATGGACAATCAGAAACTGACATTGCTGATGTTGCTAGACTACTGTGCCTGTATATCCTTGTCGTTATCTTTTTTGCAACCCACGGAAACACAATAGGATGGGCATACGTGGGTTACGTTGAAAATTACATGGATATGAAGCACTATGCCTGGGCAGAAGAGATTTCAAAATTTCTAATGGAGTCAGCACACAGCAGGAGCCGTGGTTCTGATAGTCATTGGGTGCCTTATTACATTACCGGTACGACATACAACTACAAATTTACACATATGAATTCGATTATACAAATAATAACTGATATACATGCCTTTTCTGATTTTGTAACAGTATTGGTTGTGTGAGCACACAACAATAATCACCCCAAATGATTCAGTGCATTTGCCAAGGCTACTAAAGTGGAATCTAAGGGCAGTGACTATGGCACTTCGGAAAAGGACCCTTCATTCACTGCTAGCTACTGAGGTATTTTTTCTCAGTTTTTGCTATCTAATTTTATCTTAGTTTTTTAATCTAACATGCTCACCATAGCACTGTTACCAAATGCAGGTCCTAAGTGACGAATTAGATAGCACCTTTCTTGAAATGCAGCGATTCCAGCCATTGATAGAAAGTGGCATTCATGATGAGAGAGAAATCATAGATATAGAAGGAAAGGAAGAAGTATCAGAAAAAGAAAAAGATGAGATAGCAGAGACAGAGGAAGATAATAACAATGAGGATGGAGAAGGAGATGATGAGGAAAGAGATGGAGGAGAAATGGAAGAAGGTGTAGAAGGAGAAAATGTAGATCAAGGAGAGGATCAAGGTGAAGGAAACAAAGAAAAACAAAATGAATTGGAAGAAGGAGGGCAGGAAGCAGAGAATAAAATGATTAAATCCAACCAGCCGGATACAGACATAATGCAAGACACATTGGTCATATCCGAGTTGGAAGAGCAGTTACAGAATAATAACAGTGAAGAAACAAATTACACAAGCGTTGCAACATAGTCTGTAACCTTTGGTGTAGAGATGTCTGGTTATGAAGAGATGTCCTTACAAACAGATCTGCTGGTTGCAAACATCTTAGCTGACATAATTGGCAGCACCAGCAACACTGTAAATGAGGAGCAATCTGAAGCACACTCTCAATCAGTACCCGAAGCTGGTGATAACATTCCTTGTCATAAAGACCAGTCACAATATGCAGAAAACAGCAAGCTCAAGAGTCTTACCAAAGAGCGTGACAGGGCAACTTCATTAGTCATCCAATTAACCAATGAGAAGACAGAGTTACAAGCACAGATCCAAAGGATGGCTATTGAACTTGAAAGGATGTCGGCAGAAAAAAATATCATGAAAAAGCAAAGTATTGAAAATGAAATAAGAATCACCAGCTTGATAGTAGAAAGAGATGATGCTCTATTATTTGTTGACCAGCTGACACGGGAGAAGAATTCCCTTGAAAAACAAAATATGGAAAGCAATCAGGCTGTAGAGGAGTCTTCTCGAATGGTCAGCTCCCTCAAAGATCAACTGAAACAAACTATGACTGTGTCAGATGTACAGTCTTCAAGAGCTGCAAATGCAGAAAATGAAGTAAAGAGCCTGAAGAAAAAGTTGATAAATGTGGAATCAAACAACTTGAAACTGCAGAAGCTCTTGAAGGAAATGACAATCGATTATACAGAGAAGCGATTGGAATTGGCTCAAAAATCATTAGATGATATCTTCGAGCCTCCAAGAAAATTTAATTCACAGCAAAAAGAGTCTATAATGATAGAGAAATCAGTGGAAGAAGATGCAGCTAATCAAAACGTTGAAGGAAATATACCTGAGGTAATTCAGTTACATGTCCATGCATGTTTAGATAATTTTTGTTCAGATTGAATTCATGTTTTACTTGACTAACTAACAAATCTATCTGACTTCTGTATGAAATTATAACAATTCTCATTAAATTTATCTGACTTATATGTGATTTTAACTGACTTTCAACAAATTTATCTAATATTGTATTAAATTTATCTGACTTCTGTTTGAACTTATAACAGTTTCATTAAAATTATCTGGAATTTTCTGATTTTTAATTGACTTTCAACAAAATCATCTGACATTCTATTGAATTTATATATCCTTCAATAAATTCCAATTTGTTTACTTGTTTGTTCAGATCAAGTCATCTGACGCACAATCAAAGACAATTAAGGAGGTGAAACAATCCTCCATGGTAAAGAGAATTAAAAAAAGAACAGCAACGAGGAAAATGAACCCAACAGCTGCACCCTTCACACTCCCAAAAAATGCAGTCACCAAGCTTATGAATGCGTCTGATGTTGAAAAGCTAAAACAGATTTACGAAGCAGATGGCAATTCGTAAGTTACATACCTATGCAACTAAGCAACACAGCAGCTGATTTAAAGAAACATTAATAAACAATGTAGAATATTTGAGCTCTAAGTCTAACTACATTTGCAGGGCGCTCGTTTGGGGAGGTGAGGGCAGACATGCTGTTTCTTATGAGGACATAATTGCAGTTCTCAGCAGAGCGGAAATGTCAAGCACCGTAAGCATCACAACAACAAAACATTGACAAACTATTGCTTCATTTTACAAAACATAATATATGGTCCTGTTTCACACTAGATGCCTAACATTATCTATTCGGAATTGAACAGGTTATTGACTGCTACGCTGAGATGCTGTATAGAGAACAGGAAGAAATCCATGAGCAACTCAGTACAGTCCATGGGGAAGAAATGGTGCCTCCAGAAAAAGCATACTTCGTAACAAGTTTATGCTGGGTAAGAGACAATAATTGTGCTAACCATGTCACCATATACTTTATTTTAATATATAATAACCAGAAACTAAACAAATCTTAATGTAGAAATTTGTTACTTCATCATCATCGGAAATGAGGGAAAAGATTCTGCACCCTCAGATCTCCCCAAGTAGAACTGCAAACCACAGATTCGTGCTTTTCCCCATGAATTCAAATGGAAAACGAAAAGATGCTGAGCCTTTCCACTGGACACTGTTGGTGCTTGATCAGAAAGAAGGAGATTGGCTACATTACAACTCCTTACGACCAAGATCAGCTAAAACAGTCGATCATTACTTCGAGGATGCACGACTTCTGGTATGTCTCATTGACTTAGACATTATTTACATCATTGTCCCATTTTATAAACAAAAACCAAACCAAAATACAAAATTTTTTTTTCCCTTCAGAAACAATATGTGGAGAACTACAATTATACCAATGTTGAAGACACACAGCCATATGGAGCTCCATTGGTAAGCGTGGATGACGCCCCACAACAGAAAATGAGCTCGTAAGTGTAATTGTGCAACTACACTAATTTAATTGAATTGGCAATGACTTATTTACCATCAACTAACAATAGCATGTCCTGTTTCAGGGTTGATTGCGGGGTTGTCGTTTGTTATCTTATGAAGCAACTTACGCACAATCAAATAATTGTTTCAAAGCTGCCACAGCACGTCATTGATGGATTAAGGGCAGAGATAGCAAGCAAGTTCCTAAATGACAAACATCGCAGCTGGACAATTGAAAACTTCCATGCCAGGAAACATCCTTACGATGATGATTTCGAACAGCAATGACAAAACTACACCATTGCAGAAACAAGTTGTTGGAGAAACATTTTACTGAAAACATTTGTATATGAAAGTGCCAGAACAACAAACTTGTGAATGTATTTTTTTTTTTTTTGTTCACATGAATGTGGAGGAAGGAATCCTGTCAATGTAATTTTTACATTTGTGAACAACTGAATGATTTTAATTGTCACATTTGTGGATGAATGTAAAACTTCTTGTCAATCTATTCGTAAATAATTGCTATCCAATGATTTTATCTGAGTCCTGGTATAAATTACTCTGAGAGGTGAATGAAATTATCTGACCTCTTATGCAAACTTATCTGAGTTCTGGACGAAATTATCTGACTTCTTATGCAAAATTATCTGAGTTCTGGACGAAATTATCTGAGTTCTGGATGAAATTATCTAAGTTCTGAATGAAATTATCTGAATTCTGTATAAATTTATCTAAGTTCTAAATGAAATTATCTGAGTTCTGAATGAAATTATCTGAATTCTGATTGAAATTATCTGAGATCTGATTCAAATTATATGACTTTTGAGTGAAATTATCTGAATTCTGCTACATATTAAGCAAACTCCTGCCATCGCTGTATCTAACTGTTGGTTCCAACTAATCTCAATTGTAATGCAATATTAATATCAACTTTAAACACTCACTATATGAATTATACACATTGGAAACAAATTACTTATAAAAGTAACAAGAAGTAAAACTGCATTAAACGTAATGTCAATTTGACTTATTATTCATTAACCAAAGTTCATGTTGTAATCTATATACAATATTAGACTTCAACTGAAGTCAATATCTAATTCAATGAACTCTCAAAGAATAGGCTCCTTGCACGATTTCTTATTGTGACTGCCAACCCGACCACATCGCCCACATTTTATTTGCCGTGTGATCTCCCCTCTTGACACGATCCTCTTTTTTTTTGGCCTACCAGCTGGCCGTTTAACCACAGGTGAGAGAATAACAGCTTCAGCAACTGTTGGCTCCGGCATTCCAACAGTTGGAATTGGATAAATCTGCTCGTCGTATGATGCCCTAAATGTATAAGTGTGAAAATAGTGATCCACAAAAACATTTAGGTCCTTTCCACTCTTTTGAATCGCAGCACATGCATGGGCACACGGAAAACCATTGATTTGCCATTGATAACAGGAACATATTTGATTAAAAATGTCCACAGTCACTGACGGGTAAGAGTGAACATCATAAACAGTTTCACTGGAACGGCTAACAGTCCACGTCCTTCCAAGCCGGATAGCAGCATCCAGCCTCTTATCCATGTCCGGGCAGATGACCGACTTCCATCTGCTAGAAACGTCTTTCCTATTAGCCATCTGATCCATTATTTGAACCCTTATTGTGTCAACCAACTTTGTAATTGGAAGACAGCGAGCTTCTCTAATCCATGAGTTGAAAGATTCAGTTGCATTCGAACACATCTCACCGTACCGTTGGCCCTTAAAATAAGCATTGCTCCATCTTTCATGAGGCAAACCACAGAGAAATCTGTCTATATTGGAACCACCTTCACGCCTCAATGACTGCAGCTTTGCATGGAAGGCAGCAATGGTCGGCGCATATGCACATTCCCGAAGCATCATAACCATTCTCTCTCTAAATTCATTAGTGTAACCACCTGACAACTTGTCCCTCAAATTTGCCTTCAAGTGTTGGAGGCAATACGCATGATGGGCAAAAGGAAATACCCTTGAAACACCCTCTATCAAGCCTGGATTTCTGTCAGAGATAAAAGTAATAGTGCGATCCGAAAAAATAACTCTCCTTAAGTTCTGCAAGAACCATGTCCAATTGTCCTCTGTCTCTGAGTCCACCACCGCAAAAGCAAGGGGAAACAACCCTGTGGCATGAATAAATAAAATTTATTTTTCAAATACTATTCAAAATATCAAAACATGCTAATCATGAATAAAATAAAGATGTCCATAATATAAGAAAAAACAGCCATAAAACTGACATTGATTTCCATTCTTCCCAGTTGCTGCCAACAAGTTTCCCTTGTATCTACCTTTCAAAAAAGTACCGTCCAAAAATAACAGAGGACGAACATGATTAAATCCAACCATTGAAGCATAGAAACAAACAAATAGACGCTTGAAACACTTAGTTGATTGGTCATAATCTAGCACAAAAAGGCTTCCTGGATTTACCTCCTCCGCCACCTTAATATACCAACGAAGATGGTCAAAAGATAGCGAGGAATCACCGTACAACTTATTTCTTGCCCTCTCGACGCCCCACCATGCATGATGATATGTAATGGTAAGCCCATAATTCGCCTTAAAATGGTGCACAACATCAATCGGTCTGGTGAGCGGCTTTTCACGGATATGATCGATTATTAAATCTGCAACTGTCTCAGAATTCATTCGGCTGTTTTTTGATGTTCGAACTGCTGCACCACATGTATGCTCATTGTTTAATGTCCTGATGCAAAAATGGCCAGTCGACTTATCAATAGATGCATGAACACGCCATCTGCATCCCATCGAATGACTACGAGAGCATTCAGCTGTCACCCTCACCTTATCATTTTTCACATATACAAATTCAAAACCAACCTCAATTGAATATCTACAAAGGACACTTCTAAAATCTGCAACACCACCCTCAAACCTCTGCCCCACTTCTCTAATACCACTTGCCCAGCCCGAAGACAGTAAAAGCTTCTCTTTGTGTGTACAAAACTGTGGAAGAAGATCTGTCTCTATATCAGTATCATCATACCCCACTATTGCTAGGTCATCTTCAGGTAATTCATCAGAATTTTCCTCTTGATCACCATCCTCCGATTCCTGCGATTCTGATACAAATACATCCACTCTTCCCAATCCCATTGAAGACGCCAACATAGACAAGCTCACTAGATCCGAATCACTGTCCAACAAGCACTTTGGGTGGCCAGGCAATTCGAAAGTCAAACAGGCCATGTTCACTGAAAGATTCTTCCACTTATTACAAACTTGACGCATCAAATCGTCATACCTCATGCTCCCACTAAAATGAATGACGGCAGTAAACATGCCATACTTACACATAAGCAATAGCGGCTGTGACATCTATAAAATACAGAATTGAACAAATATCAAGTGTCATCATCATTGAAAAAGTATGCAGACTGTAAAACAGTCACATGTTCTGCAAAAATTTATCTGGGTTCAAGCCAAATATAAGTCACATTATCTGGCTCTTCTCAATAGAACTCAGATAAATTCATTACAAAACTCAGATAATATATGTCAATAACTCATATAATGCAGTCTAAACTAAGTCTGTTTCAAATTCACATAAATTGCACAAGAGAACTCAGATAAATTCATTACAGAACGCAGATAATATTTCCAGAACTCATATAATGCAGTATAAACTAAGTCTGTTTCAAATTCACATAAATTGCTCAAAAGAACTCAGATATTGTCATTACAGAACTCAGATAATATTTCCAGAAGTGTCATCAGCATTGAAAGAAGTATGCATACTGTAAAACAGTCACATGTTCTGCATAAATTTATCTGCGTTTAAGCCAAATATAAGTAACATTATCTGGCTCTTCTCAAGAGAACTCAGATAAATTCATTACAGAACGCAGATAATATTTCCAGAACTCATATAACGTTGCATAAAACTAACAGAAAGTGTGTTTGAAACTCAGATAAATTTGATGTTATGGTTACATAACTTTGGTTACATGGCTTCTTTCACATTGCAGCACTCAACACAATTTCTAAGTAATGAAAAGAAAGAAACTAACTAATAACAATGGAAGATTAATCAGTTTCTAAAATCTAAATCTATAGAATTGTTCATGAATAACAATGGAATTTTTTTAGATGAACTGAACTGATACAAATTGATTTGTTCCTGAATAACAAAACTATAGAAAACTATACACGACGAAATGACCATAACAAACAAAAATATTTAGATCTACAAATCTAAATAAAAAAACATTGCAAAATCACTGCTGTGAATGGAAGACCTCGCTAGCTAAAAAACTATAAAAATGCTTCTGCTTCCCAATCAATCAATCTACGAAACTATCATCCAATAACAACAGATCTGACAATGAGTATCAAATATACATATATATATATATATAGATCTAGACATTTACATAAGAACAATTGCTTACTCTCTGCTGTGTTTGGAAAACCTCGCCTAACTCAAAAAAGATGGCAGTCCTTCTCACGATTTTGCTCTGCAACCTGCTATTCAAGAAAACAAACTAGGAAACTGTAATACAATTACAAGAGAACTGCTTGCCAAACCATTTGATCTGTAATCTGCTTCGCAAACAATGAATCTCCAAAACTATAAGTCAGTCAATAGATCTATCTTCTCTCTCGTATATTTTCTACATTCAGATTCAAGATCTGAATCGATTGCAGTTTGAATTTCAAAAAACTAGATTTTCGCTCAATTACAGGGGCATATCAGTAATAACGGATCACTTATGCTCTTAATTCCAGGCTAAATAAACGTGACACGTTGGGGACCACTACAAACACATGCTGCGACAGTTACAGGGGCAAATTAGTCTTAAAAAATGAAACCGTTTGGCTCTAGGGATGTCTGGCTGCAAACAGTCTAGCTGTTTGGACTACAACCCTTAAAAAGAATTTCTTTGGATTGCAGGCTGTATAGATTACATTCTAGGGATCTTTGGCTAATTATCCCTAAATTTTAAGAAAGGCGTTTAGTGAAATGACAAAGTTACTCATAATAAAATTTAAATGCCAAGGCATAAGAAGGGGCAATGTAAGAAAAAATCCATGATAATTTCCATCCCCAAATATGGCGTGAACGTCAGCGACCTTACTAATGATGTAAAAAAGGCTCATACTCATTAAGCTCGGGCCTTAAAATAGAGATATATTCTAAATATATATATATATATATATTATTTGTGATTTTGATGAAGTTCAATGTTTGGACATTTGAAATACTTAGCCAAGCCTAAACCATAGTACCACGGCAACCCAAACTTGAATATTCTTAGGCCCAATATTTTAGACCTAAACTTGAGCTCAAATGTAATAGGTCCAAGTTGAGTTTGAGGAAATGAATATCCATTCTGGGTGATCTAAGAAAAAAAAAAAAAAAAAAGCCCTATGAAGTGTTTTCTTTTTCTTTTAATAAAGCTTCATTGTGTGCACACATAGGGAAATGCACAATCGAGTAAGCTCGATCTAAGGGTCATGGGTTATGATAGGGTGTAAATTTTAAATTATATTTCTTAGCACATGTTTAGTTTTCATAATATTATAAAAAATATAGTTGAATCACATGAAAATCGACATTTTTGGGTGACATTTTAAATTTCAAAACACATAGGGCCCCTTGACAGACTTTATATATAGCTTGGGTGAGAAAATCTTATTATTGGAGTTGCTATTTCAAAGAAAATGTGGGAGAAAATATCATGTTTTTATTTGATTTTCGAAAGAAATATGTTAAAGATAGTTTTCAAAAGATGTATAATAATGTTTTATTGACCGGACGCTTTAGAAATCGCATGGAGTAATTGGATGTGAGAAAGATTTGAGTGTTAGATGTCAATGCAAGAGAAATTCCAGGGGATTAATGCGTGAGAGATTTTAAGGGAAAAGATTAGACAAAATTGGATAACTCGTGGTTTAAACTTGACTCATTCAATACAAAAAGAATTGACTTTAATAGAGTCAACGGTGAGACTCGGAAGAGTCATGTCTTTTTAAAATTAATAAAAAATTAATTCATTACTTATAAAATATAAAAAATATATTTATTTACCCGTATTCGTGATAATCAATTCATATAAATAAATGCAAGAGAATTACTACAATAAGGAGAATAAAAGAAAAATGCTGCATATTACACAATTTGTTGGTTCAGATATCAAATGTAAACGAATGCAAACAATATATTTAAATGATATGACTCGGCTAAGTCTCTCCTATTTTTGACTCACTCCTGTATTAAAAGAAGCTAACTCGGAAGAGTCAAGAATCAACTCGTAGAATGTTCTACCCATGAGATTAGATATAGCAATGAAATTAGACGTTAATTTGAATTATGTTACAATTGTCGTCTCTCTCTTTGTTTGAAAGAAAGTAACAATGAAGGAGTAAATTTAAATTCCCTACCTCATAACATCATGATCGAATGAAACTTGAAATAGTGGATAACATTACATAACAATGCATATAGATGCTTGCTGAAGCTTATGATAAGTGTTTGCATACTTTCAAACATATGTAGCTGCTGATGGTTCTAGTCATAGGGATGGCAACAGGGTAGGTTAGGTATGGATTATGGTAAATACAAACCCGTTTCATCTTAAGCTTATAACATCAAAATAGGTCAATAGTTGTTAATATCGTTTCGGACCTCATTTCGCTCAGGTATGCAAAATGAAAAGTTTCGGCCGATTTAGAATTTCAGCGAAACTTTTCGGAATTACATTTCGGAGAAAATATAACATAATATATATACATATATAAGTAGAAAAATAGAAAAGGTGATAAATATAGATTTAATCCATTATAGTAATTTCTTTGGAATTATATTTTGTGAAAATATAAGAAATACAAAAAGAAATATATATATATGTAAAAATAAGTTAAAAAAAACTAATTATGTAAAATTCCATTTCGGCCGAAAAGTCACATTTCGGCCGAGATTGATCAAAATTCAAACCGAAAAGTTTTGTTTCGGCCACTTAACCGAAACAAAAAATTTCGGCCATTCGGTCGAAACGAAACAAAATTAATAACTATGGGTCAAACACAACACTTTTTTTTTCTCCTACTAGTACTAAGTTATCAAATACCACTTAAACCAGGTGACTTTTGTTTATAATTGTAATAAAAAGTAAATATATATAGGAGAATATTCATGTGCATCCATCCATCCCTCACCATAGGGTGAGGGATACTTCCATAATTACGATTTTTCAAATACAAAAGAGAATTTTCAAGTACATAGGGTGAGGTATACTTCTATAATTTATGTGCAAAAAGGGAAAGTGCCCTCACCCTATGGTGAGGGATAGATGCACATGAATGTCCCCCATATTTATATATATATATATATATATATTATATATGGGGAGTGTTCATGTGCATCTATCCCTCACCATAGGGTGAGGGACACTTCCATAAATGGGATTTTCAAGTACAAAAAGTAAGTTTTCAAGTACATAGATGAGGTACACTCATTTGTCTTCATATGCAAAAAGGGGAAGTGTCCCTCACCCTATGGTGAGGGATGGATGCACATGAACATTTTCCATTATATATATATATATATATATGGGGCCGGACATATATAGAAACAAAACCAAAAGTATCAAACCCGTCTCACACCAAGAAAACATTTACTCAACCTACTCCTAAAGGGGCGAGGCGGGGCGGGTCCCGTTTAAACCCGACCCATTGCTATATCTCTTATGATTAAAAGATCTTTTAACTTTAAGGTAGCGTTTGGTTCACTGGAATGGTTGTAGGTGGGAATGAAATGGAGGCCGGAATGAGTCTGGAATGGAATGAAGCAGGAATGGTCATTCCCATTCCAACGTTTGGTCCTACTGAAGAATCAATCCAGTAACAGAATGCTGATTCTTGTTCCTGCGTTTGGTACACTAGAATGATGCCCGGAATGGAATAAAATTTACATAAGACTGACCAAAATACCCTTGTTAGATTTTTATCTTTGGGTCAGTCAAAGATGCAGTACTACACCCAAGACTCTTAACTGTGGTCCCCAGACCATACTTCAATTCATTATAAACCAAATTCGTTATAAACCACCAATATATATATATATATATATATTACTAAGTGGGGCTCACATCTTAATATTTAGGGGTGGGCCCACAAAGGTGTAATGAAAAGGTTTGCAATTTCTCATAATAATATATTATTATATTATATTATATTATAATATTTGGGGGTGGGCCCTACAACGGTATAGTGAAAAAGTTTGTAATATAATATTTAGGGGTGGGTCCCACAAAGGTGTAATGAAAAAGTTTGCAATTTTTCATAATAATATATTATTAAATTATATTATATTATAATATTTGGGGGTGGGCCCCACAATGATGTAGTGAAAAAGTTTGCAATTTCTCATAATAATATATTATTATATTATATTATATTATAATATAATATTTGGGGGTGGGCCCCACAATGTAGTGAAAAAGTTTGCATTATAATATTTAGGGGTGGGCCCCACAAAGGTGTAATGAAAAAGTTTACAATTTCTCATAATAATATATAATTATATTATAATATATTATATTAAAATATTTGGAGTGGGCCCCCATAAAGGTGTAGTGAAAAAGCTTGGATTATAATATTTGGGGGTGGGCCCCATAATGGTGTAGTGAAAAAAAGTTTGCATCCTGCTCTCTTTTATAATAGTAGAGGATGTGAAACAAGGGTATTTTGGTCTCAATAAAAGTTACAAAGGAATGGAATGACCATTTCTCTGCCTCCCCTTTTTTGACGAACCAAACGCGGTAATGATCATTATGACCATTCTATTCCAACATTCATTTCAGCGAACCAAATGCTACCTAAGAATGTTAAATCAATGATTAGAATTATCAGATGATATATATATATATATATTTCCATAAGCCTTAACCCTAACCTTTCCATCCATATTACCTCCAATGATATGAATGAGCCTTAACCCTAACCTTTCCATCCATATTACCTCCAATGATATGAATCCATCCAAGTGGCCCACACAAGTTGGACTGCATATGCAAAGTACGCAAAAGTCCTCAACGACCATTCTGTCACAAACGTTGTCTTCATTTGCTTCCCACGTTAAGTGGAACCACAGGCATCAGGAAACTTGCCCATTTCTTCACTTCCCCTTGCCCATTTCTTCACTTCCCCATCACAGAAAGGAATCTACAAAAGCCAGAAAGAAGAAGAAGCAGAGGCAGAAGAAGAAGAAGAGTGCCTTTGTGTTTGATTTTTGGGGGTTGGAAGTGCGAAAACTGGAATCCTAAAACCAAACCTGGCAAACATAGCGGGGCTGAGGGCTCGCTCGTCTTTGAAGCAGGAGATCGCGGGGTTTGAAGACGAGGAGGATTGCAGGCCTTGGCGTCGAAGATTGTCGATGGCTCTCTCATGGGGATCCGTTTTCCGGATCGCCCTGCTCCTCATTCTCTTCGCTGCCATCGCAACCGCTTTCATTACTCTCCCCGTCGAAAAGGTTTGATTCTCTTCTTCTTTCCTCTCTTCTTAAATGAAAATTGAAATTGTGACAATGTTATACAATGTTCTGCTAATTCGTTGTTGGGTTCTTGCATTCTTGCCTTTTGGACTAATGGGTCTATTTTTGTTTCTGAGAATTGATTAATCAGCATTTGTTAGGGAAGAATTTTTGGTTTTCTGCCTTATCTTTTCTGGGTTTTAATTGATGAGTTGAGTTTTGGACAGTTTACAATGCTTGAAATTCTCTCTCTCTTTTCTTCAGTGTTTTTACTTCTCTCTCTTCTTTTTTGGATTTTAAAAAAAATAATTTCTGGGTAGGTCTATGGGGGCTTTTAATGTAAGATGTCATTAGTTTTGATGATTCTCGTTTGTTCTCATGCAAGTTTTTGCTAATTCGTTGTTGGGTTATTGAATTTTGTCCTTTTGAATTCATGGGTGTCTTTTTTTGTTTGTTGGTTTTAGAGCGTTTACTGAAGTGTGTTAATTAGGGAAGGATTCATGTGCTTTTGTTTTCACTCTCTCTTTTCTGGGTTTTGATTGATGAATTCAATTGGGCACTTTGCAATGCTTGCATTGATTTTATGCTGTGGCTCTGCTTACAGTTTTGAGGATATGATTTTATAGGTAGATAGCAGTTTGAAGGGTTTTATTTTTTCAAGTAGGCATCTCGGGCTTTTTCATGTAAGGTACTGCCATTTTTGCTGATAGAAATTGAAATGAAATGGGGACACTTAGTTTTTCAATTTTGACCTTTTGGATTCCGCTTTTTCATTTTAGTTTTAATTGATGAAAAGTTCTTGATTACTCTTTTTCTTTCATTAAGATTTTTCGTCCTTTTTTTTTTTTTTGTCTCGGGTTTTGGTTTGTTGAATTCATAGCTCTTTGGATTCATTTTTTTTTAACTGAAGTATATTAATTTGGAAAGAATTCGTGGGTTTTTCTTTTTGAGAAATAAATTAAACCTGTTGATCAGGGAAGAATTCATAGGTTTTTCACCTTTTCTTTTCAGGGTTTTAATTGTTGAATTGAATTGGGCAGTTTACAATGCGTACATTACTCTTTCTCACCTTGAGTTTGCTATTTGCTTGATATTCTTTGGTGGGTGTTTGGGGTTTTAATGTAAGATATTGATATTTTTATTGTTTATATTTTTATAAGATGCCAGTGGGAGAATTTGCTGATTGTTGCCTCATTCATGTAAATATCTGAATTTTTGTCAATGCCTAATTTAATTAAAGTGATATTGGCCTGCAGATTTTGAAGGATTTCTTGGTTTGGATCCATCAGAATCTTGGACCCTGGGGTCCCCTTGTGCTGTAAGTGTCAAATGCTATAGCTTTTGTTCTTTGACCTCAATGGTTTCTTAAGCTTTTAGTATATTTAATTTGTTAATGTGCTATGCATTTTTTATCCAATTGATGATCATTAGACTTACACCTAGTTTCTTTCCTCAGTTTTTGGGCTCTTGGATGTGAATTTATTTGCTGTAGGATGTTCATGTTATTTTCCTCTTTATTTTGGAAAAATTATGATTCTGTTACTCCACAATCAGATTCACATCACCCAAATGCAAAATGTGCTTAATTGTTTTGTCTGTTGATTTATAAATGTATTGTTTTCTCAATCTTCCCTCTTTATATATATATATATATATATATATGGATGTGAGGGCCCCCGCGCTATCTCTCACAGTAAGGTGAGAGATGCTCTCATAGGAGCATCTCCCATATATATATATATATATTGGGCTTTAATCTTGTGAAATGAACCCTATGATGCGATGGCCCACCTCGGGTTGTGACAATCATGGTCGAGGTGGGGAACAAAACGATCTCAATGAGACCTGTGGGCATTCAAAATATCAACCCCATCGGATTATCCCAACCCCTTGATTTACGATACTCAAGTCTAATGGTTTTAGAGGGCATCATTTTCTGCATTTCAGTCCAGAGGTTGCAATGAGTGTGAAACTTGGACATGCGGCATTTCTTTCTGGAGTGGGTGGTGTTATTATTATTATTATTTTTTTGGGGTGGGGGGTTAGCTTGATCAAAGGTGGGCCATCGCATCATAGGGTTTATCACACCAAATCAAAACTCTATATATCTTTGATAAAAGATGTTTCCATTTCTGATGAAAACTCAATGATGAGAAATTAAAAATAAATAAATAATGATGTTAGGAACATTCCTGCACTTTCTCACTAATAGTTTTATTGGTTTTTGTGCAGGGCTATTTCATACATCCCTCTAACTGTTTTGGCAGTTCCAGCTTCAGTACTTACCGTAAGCATGGATTTTGTTGTCATGGTTCCATGAGCTAGTCAGCATAACGTGTAACCATAATTTTAACTGTAACACTACTTCTATAGCTTCATGCTTGTTGCAGTCATGATGGTTTTCTTTCTCTATTGTCTAAACTTTATTGTTTTTACATGAAGATAATCATTCTAGTTTTTCTGAATTTAATGCCCTCAAAATCAGGTTTCCTTCACTATGCACATATATTGAATGTCCATGGGGATATTGCAAAATCATGCCAAACAAGTAATTCTATAGGTTCACTAGGAATTCTCTCCTATAAACTAGTCCACTTATATCTGGATCAACTTGTGGGGCCCATCTGGATGTAGGGTTGTAATGGACCTGCGTTTATCTAGTTATATGAAGATGCATTTGTGCGATGAGTGGATTCCATGAATGAGAGGAAAATTGTTTGGATTTTCCATGTAGCTCACTGTTTTGTTGTTTGGTGTCCACCTTTACCCCCTTTTTTCTTCGGCACTTTGGACCCCCTATGATGAATCCAAACCCCTTACAGTCACTGCTTCCATGAATTGGTGCAAGGCCAAATTTGACACTCATCCAAGGGTTACCAATCTATTGAAATCCTAAAAAAAGTGAGGGCCATGGATTAAAGGGTTAGGATGATCTAATGCACTTGAAGTTTTGCACGCATGTATGTCCCATCTGGATCTTTCGATCACCCACCTCCCCCACGATTGGCACTTGGCATGGCCCAGGTGGGCCACAAGAGAGAGTTTGCATGGAGGGTCACAATCCTATTATGTATATATTGAAATACAGCACCTATTACATCACATATCAAAAACTACAAAGGCATATTGATTCCCTTGCCCCAGTCTATCTGAATCATAAATTCTGTCATCTGTAATTGATTAAATAAAAGCTAACCTGCCCATCATCTTGCTTTTGCACTTCCTTATATAATCTGCCTTTTCCCAAGGGAAAGGACTACATCTTGAGGCCCATTTTATTGCACCAAAGAATCTCCTAGAACAACACCATCTTGTGTACACAACTAATTAAGCTCCCTACAACCCACAAGAATCACACGAGCTGCATTGGAACAGGCATCCAGTTGAGGAACTGAAAATTCCAAATACTACATGATCTCAAATGGGGCCACATATTCTTGCCCTCTTAGCTTCTCTCTTAGTACTTTCATTAAAAAAAATAAAATTAACAACCTCACATCTTGGCGGAATCTCCAAGACCCCTTTGGTTTATTTTTGTGAAGTGTTCCTGTGTTTTCTTTTCTATATTCACTTTTAGGATTGTGAATCATAGGATAAGTAACTACTGCTTGAAGCTTTCATATGAGATGATTTAAGAGAGACAAGCTTATTTTTCTTATCTTCATTATTTGTTTTAAAAGTCGTCACTAATGAAATGACCTTGTGTCTAAATTCCAGCTTGGAGGTGGTTATCTTTTTGGGTTGCCCGTAGGCTTTGTTGCTGATTCTATTGGAGCTACCATTGGCGCAACAGCTGCGTTCCTTGTTGGTAGAACGGTGAGTCTATTCTCAGTTCCAGTCTGTTGTAACCATATTATGTATCATTATTCAATTGGACATTTCTTTCCTTTCTTCAAATAATCTATTGGACTGGGATCCCTCATTTCTCAAGGGAATACCTTTTTGGATATGAATGTTGGGTTTGGCTCAGCCATAACCAAATTCTTTTTTTTAGAAAGTAATTTAAGATAAAGATCAATACCTGTATATACTTTAAAATATATAGTACAGAGTATAAAATACTGAGAAGTCTGATCTGTGGAGATTTAACTGTATCAGATCCCCATACGCATATCCAATGATATAGAGCAGAATCATTTGCGATGTCAATAAATGATATACTTCTGTTGTAATACTCTCTTTTGGAGCAGGATGTGTAGGCTTGTTCCTTGTTGTAAAAGCTTGCAAAACCCGAGTCAACTCAATGTCCAGCCAAGTAGAATCAACTGGAAGATTTGGTGGAGCCTCTTATTATTGTCATCGTCGTTGTTGCTGCTGTTTCTTTACGGCATGCATTGAACCTTCATAGGACTTGACTCTATGATGGTGAATTTCATAACTAAAGGAAGTATAAAATAACAAAATAGCAAAAGTATAAGGTTTAGGGAAAAGAAAAGTGGAAAAAGCAGCAGCATGGATTCCTAAGAGTCACAGTTTGCTTTTCAAACTTTTTTAGATTTCTCAGAGTTGCATCAAGAGGGTGGTAATTGACATGAAGTCACACCACACATGTAAAAGAGAGAAAAGCATATTGAGGGAAACACGAAATGTGAATATATTATTCTTGATGTTCGAATTTGCGAATATATTATTCTTGATGTTCGAATTACACATATATTGGTTTTTTTCCCTCTCAGAATTATAGGATTTGGGAAATAATAAACCTAAGCAAACTTATTTTTATAATGGTTAAAATATAACAAATTTAAAAGACTTGACATTTTTATTGACCCTTTGATTGTGTTGTATTGACAAAGATTTCTGCATAAGCTCATAATACATCTAGGAGTCCTTCCGCAAAATAATATCAGAATCCCAACAAAGTTGACCCTACTAAAATCTAAGTATCTGCGACCGAAACAGTTATTTTGAAAGACTTTCAGCCAAAGGGCAAAGCTCCTAATAGGTTCTCCATCTTGTGGCACTTTTCATTTGATTGTGGGACCCATTGTTGGGATCTCCTACACCTGATATCTGCATCAGTTACCCTTTCTTTTTGGAAATGATCCACTTGCTCCACGAGAAATTTGTTATTGTTGTATTGAAAAATATAACAAGACTGTATTGGTGAGCCAAGTTGAGAGTTGCATTATAGAGTCTTGACTGAGGCAATCAACTCATTGGCAGTTCAGGTTCTCTGTTGTGGTGCATCAGAAACATATTGGTCGAGTTAATGTAATTGAGCCAACTTTCTGAACTATGCTTTGTTATTGAGATATGCACTACAATAACTGCTTTCTGGGGCGTCTATACTGCAATTAGTGATTAAGTGTTACACTGGGTACACTCGATTCCATAAAGTACTAGCATTTTCTATATATTATATGTCTTAACAGTTCACATTATTGTTCATGAAGTTTCATTTAATCAAGTGTTACGCTGGGTAAACTGTAGTTGTCAGTTGTAACAAACTTATGATGATGATGTGTTTCAGCTTTTCCTGCTAGTGATGAGGATATAGGTAGGTGTGTCTGTGTGTGCTTGTCTGTTCATTTTACAGTAGGATTTTTTACACTAAATGCATCAATCAACTCTTGGGTTGTTTCAACTCATTGGCTTTCCGCTTTGTAAAATACTAAGGTTTCACTTGAAGCATTCTGGAAGCTAATAGATAAACTATAAACTGCATACCGCGTCATTTATGAATTGTAGGACCTCTATTGAAGGCAACTGAGTTTTTAACTATGATGCTGTGATGTAGATTGGGAGGCCATTTGTTATTTCCAAATTGAAGGATTATCCACAGTTCCAGGCAGTTGCTATTGCAATTCAGCGATCTGGCTTTAAGGTGCCTGTTTCTATTCCTACTCTCTCCCCAAGAACATTTGGCAAAACTTCACATGGTTTTGATAACTGGTTTCTCTACTAACCCACAAAACAAGGATAGAACAAGTTTTGCATTTATTTGAATTTAATTTAATAACATATTTTCCTGGATTGTCTTGTTCCCCTCTTTCTTTCTTCAGATAGTGTTGTTGCTTCGGCTGGTTCCCCTACTTCCATTTAGCATGTTGAATTACCTTTTGTCTGTGACTCCCATCAGCATAGGTGAATACATGTTGGCTTCTTGGCTGGGAATGATGGTATGCCTCCCTCCTCCCCTCCCCTAACTGCTCACCCTTGTTATGCCTTTCGCAACATTCAAATGGTTATTATTAGGGATGTCAATGCACCTCCAATCACTTAGTTACCAGGAGGATCCTGCATTATTCCATTCCGAAAAGTCAGGATATGGAACTATGGGATTCTCTCTTTGGACCTGATTGTTAATCAGGTCTGGTCTATTATGATGCACAGCTACTTCAAAATGGGCAACGTGTTTTCACTTTTTATTTGTAAAATCCATGTCCCTTCCGTATCTATCCCGTGCCTCTATCGTATCCATGCCGAATCCGGGCATCATAGGGTCTGGTCCTAGTCTAGTCAGATCCATAGCCAAATCCTTGTGTTCCTAAACTGATATGTATAAAATATTATATATATATATATATTTTATAACCATGTATAAAATATTATATTTTTCATAATATATTAATATATGACATACTGATAATATTATCCATGGAAAAGAAGCTCACATGAGCTTGTAACACTGCTGGTAGCTTCTGAATACTGTATATTTGAGTATTTGGTTTGAGACCTGGTATCAAGAGGTCATATATAATATTATTTTGAATATTTTATAGTTGTTTACGTTGGATCCAGAGTCAGATCTAGGTCCAGTTGGTCCAGCGAGGTCATGTCCAGGCCTAGGTATTTAAAGTAAATTTGGGTCCGGGTCTGGGTCTGGGTCCACCATGGATCCGTACCGAGCCCAGCCAATATACATCCCTAGTTGTCATAGCATTGGGTTTTTGAAAATGTAAAGGCTTATGCGGTGTAGTGACATTAATTTGCAGAGGTGGATGGGTTAGTTTATTCTAGTAGTTTCGAAGTGCTATTTAAGAGGACACCCACATCAAAAGCTTAAGGAATTGGAACTTCTTTTTTTCCAACATATTGATTAATTCATTGTCAATTTACTTAAAGGAAAATGTTTCATTATCTCATGCCATTGACAACTCCTAATTAGGCTGTCAAACAACTTTGTTACTGCATGTAAGGTTCTTGGAACAAAAGCACCTTCTTTTCTTATATTGAATGTATGGAAAAACTACGAACATTCAGATGTGTTAAAACGTCATTAAATGTGGGGACAATGAGAATGAGAATGGATTGGATATTCCCCTTTTCTGGACAAGGAGAAATGTGGAAATGAGAAAAGCAGAGGAGGAAAAATTCGATACCATGAAGCTACAAGCAATATGATGTGATTGCATTTGGCTGGTATAAAGCAACCCTACAACCATATCAAGTTCAATACTTCATTGAAAATTAAGGAGGAAAAAACTCAAAGCATCTAAAAGATTTGGATTGGAAAAAAAATAAGAACAAATTTTCTCCATGAATGCTTCAAACTGCTCAAGTTTGTTTAATAGTACTGTAGAATGTAGGAACTGTCAGTTAAATGCCAGTACTACAATGCCTTGAATTTTTGGGTGCTTGCTACATTATGATATTAAAAAAAAAAAAAAAAAAGACATTAGGTAGTGACTTGTGCAGATGTAAGGACTAAGGAGAACAATTGACACCTCTGTTAGTGGTCAGTAGTCAGTACATATGTAACAAGGACATTCAGTTTTCTAAAATTTTTATGTTTAATGATTTTATCCTTTTCAGACTCAAACCACTTACAATCCTATTTTGGGAAAACTGTAAGATTTTTTGTATTTCTAACAGCATTTATATGCTATTGGGTTTCTTTCTCCTTAGAGGCAACTGTCATGGATTGTGTTAGAGGCAACTTTTTTACCACCACTTGGGACCATTTAAACTTTAGAGTTCTTCAAAATTGTTGGGATGATCTAATTGAGATTATTTTTTTTTGCAAAATCAAATCCACTATGAGACCTTTGTGTCAAACTTCTCACAGAATCCATGACACGTACCTCGCAAAACGTAACCCATATACAATTTGTGTAGCTCTTCATATTTTTATTCAAACATTTAGATTTTTTTATTGCACTAGTTTTCTTTTCCCATATTAATAAGCATTATAAGTATCCAGGTGTTTTAGGTATCCTTGTCATTGGAATGAGTTTCATTCATAATAGTCAAGTTCAGTACATTTAGGCCAAATTGGCCAAAACTATTAGGTGTACTGAACCATTCGACTATACACAAAATATTAGGTCCAAAATTTGGGCTTGTTTAGTCTAAACCTGCAATTTTAGATTTGAATTCATTGATTTAAATCTGGCCAAAATTCCCAACTTCAGCCAACTCACGTGCAAATCAGTTTTCTTTAAATTTCAATTGTTTTGACAAAATGCCCTAAATTAGGGCAAAAGTCCTTTTTTTGTGTCTATTATGAATGGGAAGCGGTTTTAGCCCACCAAAATCCTAGGTTTATATGGGATAATTTGATTAGGATTTAGTTTACTAGGCTAATGGCCTACTTTATTATCATCGTCAAAGCCTTGTCCCAACTATGTTGGGTTGGCTACAAGAATTCTATTTCTCCATTCCGGTCTACTATGAGCCAAATCCTTGGATAGGTTGCACTTCTTCATATCTATTGTTACTGCTTCCATCCATGTCATCCATTATTACTATTTTCCATCATCATCGTCGAAGCCTTGACTCAACTATGTTGGGATTGACTATATGAATTATGTTCTATAATGTCCAAATGTGGATATGGATATAGACACTAATACGGGGATCAGGGATACGACTCCTCACTTTTGAAAATCTAGGGCACGGATATGGATACATGTGTCCTAATTTTTTCTTTAAATCACTTTTGAATCAATCAAATTATCATTGTTTTCGTCCCTTTCTAGCATGTTTTATTTTGATAAGTAATTTTTTTTTAATGATAACTTTCATTGACTAAAGAAATCAGTACAAGAGACATATACTGACCTCAAAACAAACATAAAATAAGAAAATAGTCAGACAAAATAACAAGAAACCCAAAAGTCAAAAGAATAGAAAGAAGAGCAAAAACACTTGGTTACACTGCCGCGACCCCTAGCTTAAGTGAAAGCAATTTCCTTCCAATTATACATGATTTGGTCGCTAGGGTAGTCATTGAATATAGGATTGATCTTCACCCACTAAGCAACAGAGAATTTTATCTTGTCATGTAAGACCTCTTCTTTTAATATTTTTACTTATCACTAAAGAAGAGGTCTTACGTGATAAGTAAAAATATCAAGAGAGCTATATGAAATAAAGGACTTTACAAATAGGATATGTTAAATTTGTTTCCTAGAAGTATCGGTGCAGTATCAGGTACCCATACAAGCGTCGTATCGGTCCGATACAGATACGTTGGGCTTGTACAAGTATCCGGGTATCATAGATTTTGTTTCTCCATTCTGTTCTATCCTGAGTTACTATTTTCCATATATGTGTATATTTAAATTATTAATGTTTTGTCTAAATAAAAATCCAAAATGTAACAGAAATGCTTCACCTGCTGAAATTCTTCAATTTGGAGTCGAACTGATTCTGAAATGAAATTGACGACTATGGGATCATCATCAAGATTCTCATTTACCATGCCTTGGCTACTCACATTTGGCATATTTTTCCAAGCCTTTTCTATTTGGATTAGTTACTGCAGATGAGACGTGATATCTTTACCTTTTTATGTGATGGTGTTAAATTACAAGGACATAGCATGGTTTGGTGGCAAACCTCTACCAATCCAATTACAAGGACATAACATGGTTTGGACTGGCAAGTTAAAGTCAGTGATTACCTAGAAAGGACTCCTTATCAAGTGCTTTGGGGTCCGATCTTTAGGAGGAATTTGCTGGAGTCCGAGATAAACATGTTATTTGCCTGCTGGATGCTTTGTATCAATTCTTCATCTCTGAAGGGTATCATGACAGTAGAGTGTGGTCCTCTAAGTCATAAACCAAATTACCGGTCCCCCTAAGTCATAACATCCTTTATCATTGTTCTGCCACAAACTTTTTAGTGGTTATTTTAGTTTAATGACATTGTCATATATATGTTAAAAAGTGTCAGTAACATCACTTAAAAAACCAAATATGTTGCAAATCAAGTAAACCTCTTCAACCAATATTATTTAACTAATCTAGATTCAAGTGTACAGCACAACACTATAACTACACATAATTGCACATACATGTTCAACTCTCAAGTGTTAGTTAGGACAATGATTTCACTTAAGAAAAGCTTGCAAGAGAAATAAAATAATTTTGTTGGTTAGAATTTATCTAGATTCTTGGAGCTCAATACCATATGGAGTATCATCTTGGTTGTATATTGTTATCATCGTCATTGTTTGAGAGGCTATAAAAACCACCATACTCCTCTCCCTTCCTCCATTTGCATAAGGTGGTGGAAATAAGAACTAATATGAGGAAAAACCTTCTTGAGATGATTGAGGATAGTCATATTCCTGTTTCTAAAAACTGGCCTAGTTTAGTCAGCCACCAAGTCACCCTTCAGCCGATTCTTTTAAAAAAGGAAAATTTTGATCTTTCTTTGTTATTTTACATTTTTTATTGTGAGAAGATATTGGACGGGAGGTTATGATGTCATCCTTTTGCATTGATTTTGGAATATTAGAATCACATTTTTTGGAAGTTTGAAGCATCTAAAGATCAGATGTGCTATTCATTTGAATTAGTATAAAACAAATGTGGTAACTTATCACTACTTTAACTCATTTTTAATGTTTAGAATATGTGTCTTAAAGTTTAGATTCATTAGACATTAATTTCTTTTTTTAATCATTTTTTTTAATATTAAAGGTTTGAGGGCTCCAGGGTGCGACTCGATCCGACTCCATACGACTCTGTAGAATTGACTTGACTTGAGAGAGACCAAGTCACCCTTTGAGATCGAGTTTTAAAACCTTCGATAATGCCCACTTTGCCAATTACAACGAATCTAGACCATACCTACCCACCCGCCCAAAAAAAAAAAACAATTGTCGAAGCACGGAAATTGATTTGGCATAATGTTTTTTCTATTTAAATAATTATTTATGTAAGTATTACTTTTAACCCAAAAGTAATTAAGAAATCCAAATCATGTGGAACAAGATATTCAACATTAAAAAATATAAAAAGATTTTAAAAAAAAGCCCCGATTTTCCAAAATCATAAGTTTTAGATCAGTGATCAAAATCAATAGACTTATGGAAAGCTAACAACCTATAATAAAATTTTTTCACTCTAGGCATTGCATGCAGTCATTTTATTCTTATGGATTTTTTTTCATAAATTCAGGTAAATATATGAAAAATAGGACCAAATCCCTAGATCTGTTTGCAAATTGCTAGATCTTTGATGCTTGCATGATTCATAAGCTATTTCAATCAAAATCTTGAAAAGAAAAGAGAGAGAGAGAGAGAGAGAGAGAGAGAGAGAGAGAGAGAGAACTTAAAATACATATCTCCAACTCTCTTCCTCAAGCCTGAAGCTGCCTGACACTTGAATCTCGTTGAATCAAAAGCTAGCTGTTGTGTTTTTTCGAAAAAAAAAACGGAGCTTCTTTGGGAATTGGGAAACAAGAGTCTCCAAAGCTTTGCAAGTGTGAAAGGGGTGTCAGCAGATAATCTCAAATTATCAGCCAATACGATAAATTGTGTTTACTGGTCTATATGATCTCTCGCTCTTTGTCTCTCTCTCTCTCTCTCTCTCTCTCTCTCTCTCTCTCTCACACGCGCGTGCGCGCACGCACACCTTTTTTTTGTTGTGCACTGTAATTCTGCTCTTCTTGCTGGACTATTTTTATTTTTTTTTTAAATCTCTATGACCATGTTTTGCACACTTCGTTTTCCTTTCTTTCACTATAAAGTGCTTTCATAAAAATTAGAAAGAGGTTAGATTTCCTGCCAAAAGGTTTTGATTTCTTCATTGTGTATTGTTCAATCTCTTACCAAATGTTGATGGAGCTAGTTGTTACTCCAGTATAGCTAAGCTAACAACTAATTAGTTAGTGCATTTTTCTGTCTCCTGTCAAATCGTGATTGGAGCTAATTGTCTTTCCATTACAGCCAATAACACTTGCACTCGTATACATTGGAACAACAGTGAAGGATCTTTCTGATGTGACGCATGGATGGGATGACATTTCAACAACTCGCTGGGTGAGTAATCTTGCCCAAGTTTTCTTCATTTAGTTAAACGCTTACATGAAGCTTTGCTCACCACTGTGAAACACTATTTGTAATAACAACTAACAAGTTTTTGTAATCGCTTGCCATAGTCTCATAGCTGACAATGTTTAATTACTGAGGTTTTGCTGCCCTATGTTTTGGAAGTCCCAACACCAAAGAGCCTAAACACATCTAAAATAAATAAATCTAACATTTAAACAACTTTATAGTTTCTAATCAGGATTTCTAAATCTAATCTAATAAAGAATTAACAATGGAGACTGCTAACAGTAGAGGAGTAATGCTATTGCATGCACAAAGCTTGTGAAAAGTGGTTTTTGGGCAACTTTTTTTGGAGTTTTCATCAACCATTTAAGCAGGGTCCCTTGCGGGCCTTACAAACAGATGCATCACCCCTATTGATGCAAATTGAAAATGGGGCTTTATATAGGTAATTCGTCTATTATGAAATAAAAGAGTAGTTGTGCTTTTGTTTGGGTTTTATTGCTGATTCCAAGCCATCCATTGGTAATGATTTCAGTGGTTCCCCTAGTTACAATTCCCAGGAATGTGTATTTGAAGAACCAACTGTGACTCTTGCCTCCATCCTGCATCACTTCTGCATTGCATTTATTGAACACTCTCTCTCTCTCTCTCACACACACACACACACGCACAACAAAGCTTCACAGAGATACATCATACATGACCAATCCAATATTTCTTAAGCTATCTATCTTTCACTGCTTTTTTTTTTTTTTTTTTATCATGGATGCAGGTACTTATGATATTGGGACTTGTGGTTTCTGGTAAGTAAACAGAGGATCTCTCTCTCTCTCTCTCTCTCTCTCTCTCTCTCTCTCTCTCTCTCTCTCTCTCTCTCTCTCTCTCTCTCTCTCTCTCTCTCTCTCTCATTATTGGTTCAAGCATGATCAAGACCAGCATGATGCAGCGCGGGTGGGGAAAAATAGTCAACGGGATACTCTCAAGACAAAGGCTAGGGATAGGGATCCATGGGATCGAACCGCCTTGGTCTCATACCAGACACAAAATCGAGAGAAAACTCTATGGAGAAATTTTATTAATCAATAGAACTTATCCGTAAGGAAGGATTACAATCCTTTATATAGAGTCTAGACACTAATTCTATAATGGAAACAATTCCAAAAAAGATCAACTTCTAAATCTAATTAAACTATAAAGCAGATAAAATCTTAAAAATAAAGAAAGCTTGCTAAATTCTTGCATAAATCTATATTTTAGCTACTACTAAAAATATGGAAAATCTTGCACGTCCTGAAGATCTTCTCTTTATGGGCTTTTAGTGGTGGGTCCAATGGGCTGGCCGATCATGGATCTGGCCTGTATCACAGTAGTACTTGGGAACTCAATCCTAGGACCTCCTTTAGTGGGAGATGCCAAACCAGTGTGCTTCTCAAGCTGTTGGAGATGCACTCTCTTGTTGGCTGTCTTACAACTGATTATTTAATGATAGAAGAAGAAAAATAAGCAGATAGAAGAGCTGATTATACCACTTGAAAAATCAGATGCCTTATATCACTTTTTTTGCATGTTTTGAAAACTCAGCTAACTCAACTCAGACTCGGTCCCGATTGAGTCGGTTGGGGTCTGAGTCCCTTTTTCAAAATGGACTCAACTGAGTCCCAGTCCAAGTCAGCTGTAAGTCAGAGTCCGAGTGACCAAGTCCCATTATAAAGAGACTCTTTGCAAGGTTTATGGGGGCCAGGGTGACTCGGCTGACTCGACTCGACTTGAGGGGGACAAAGTCACTACCCAAGAGTTTTTAAACCTTGCTCATCTTCTTTTCCCCTTTGAGAAAAGAAAGCAAATGGAATATGCCATTTTTAGCTTTTAACAACTTCTGTTTAATGGAAGTACTTGAGAACTTTGAGTAAAGATGAGCAGAACCAGCATTTGAGTATATCTTTCAGTCAATCAAGACTCAAGAGTGACAACATGATATATCGGGCTGCTTGCGTTCTATGTGGTGAATTCTCATGATTTCATTGTAAAAGGGATTCTATTGAAGGAGTATTAAATGGGTGAGGATTGACTGAAGCATCTAAGGTGGAGATCTAGAATGGACTGATTTAATTTACTAGGGTGATTATTTCCAATCAAAGGGGATATTATTTGATGGCCGTTGTAGAATTAAGCCCCTTTAATAGATAGACTTTTCTTAGAAATAATAGGAATTTAGTAATGATTACATGTATGGGATATAAATGAACGGCCACGAGATAGGCATGCATCTGATGACCCATATTGACATTCGGGAGCTTTCATCTAGTAAGACTGAACAATCTACTCCTGTGGTTTTGGTTTGGGTAACTGAAATGTCTACCCGCTTGAAGCTGTATCTTTTCACTCTTTTTCGCTGAATGTCCTCTCGAAATCTTAACAACTTGATTATTCTGTTGCATTAAAATTGGAGAAATTAACTTGAGCAGACTTTTACGTTATCATTTATCAAAAAAAAAAAAAAAAAAAAAAAAAAAAAAAAAAACATGAGCAGACTCAATAGAGTTGGACAATCCAGTTTAACACGACGACAATAAGTTTTTTACTGACCTACTATGATACCTGGATAGTTATACAAGCCTGACGTATTCGTGTTTGACCGATACAACAATTGTATTGGTACCCGATACTGCACCAATAATTGTAGGGTACAAGTTTAAAAATTCTACTTACCAAGCCCATTATTTCATATAGTTCTTTAATTTTCTTACTTCTCAACATGAAAAAAAATGTTAGAGAGGAACATAAGCAATGATAATTTCATTAATTCAAAAAGTAATCTATAGAGAAAATTAGGACTCCCATATATGTATGATCTTAGATCCTCAAAAGTGTGGAGTCGTATCCCCACTCCCCATATATGTGTCCGTACCCGTATTTGTATCTATGCATCATAGTTGACCTATATTCAATCAAATAACAACTGCTGTGGACTTTGGCAATTCTTTTCCGAAGAAGTAAATTTATTAGAATCTATCGAAGGGCAAAACCCCTATGATGAAAATTCAAGGCCAACATTCCTACAAAGGTACTTAATGCCAGTAAAGAGACCTTGGTACCTAGCCATCTGCAGCACGATGTGTCAGTGGAAAGCTTTCAATATAGAAATTTAATACAAGGGAAGCTTGAGGTAAGCTTAATTAGGACTTCGAGTAACGTTCCAAAGTTTAATACAATGACTAAATTACATCTTGACTTTTGAGTTCGTGACGCAAATATAGAAAAAACTGCTTCATGACTTAATATTATGCTGAATCTATGATCCTATATTTTGGGATTTTCAAATTTGGTTGGATCCCAATACACATGTACTCATGCAACTTCGGAGTTCAGAGGGGTGAATTCTGGCATCCAAGATCTTCATTTCACTTCATTAACTAAAATACATTTACGTCTAGTAACACAGACCAAACAGACATGTCGATCTATAATTTCAATTTCTAAACCTGGTTGACTCATAATCTCATACATCCTTAGATTCTCGGTGAATGATTTCCCTTGGAAACTAACAATTTGAAAATTCAAGCAGGCAGTGTGATTAAAATTCTTGAAGTTATCTGGTCTTTAATTTTACATAAATGGCCAGATGTTTGTCTGTAATTGGGATTTTACCAAGTGCAGGAGTTTTACAATGGTCAAGGGTGAAGGGTCAAGAAATACAAAATTTTCACACATAAATCTGAATTCATTTAATAGGGGGAGGGCGGAGAACCAATTTTAAATGAGAATTTTACTTTCAGCTGTTTATTTGTTGCATACTCTTATCAACTGTGTCTCCACTGCTCTTTCCATGATTGTCCAATCCATTCCCTTCTCTAGGAAAATCCAGTTGCCAATGAGTGTTAACCATTGAGATCGGTGAACCTACATCAAACCATACACATTACTCTATCCATCTAAGCCTGTAGAAAATAATCGCTCGATTAAGAAAACATGATGAAATCCTAGTTTTCTTTTATATGATTTTCTTTTCCTTTATGTGCAGTGGTTTTGGTGGTGAGTGTCACAAAAGTTGCAAAGGCAGCTCTGGACAAGGCATTAGCTGAAAATATGGAGGTCGATGGAATCTTTGATTCACCTCAGCTACCCATAGTATCTGATCCTCCATTGGATCTCCATCAGCCTCTCATAATCAAGGTCGACTCTTCTGTGGAAAACCAGTAAAAGTAATTGTCTCTTTCCATGTAAATTCTTTGTGAACCATCTTTGTCTATTTCCCACATGAAATAATAGGTATAGTGATATAGAAAAAGGGGGGAAATAACCAAAAAAAGTGCCATGCACCCGATATACGTAACATTGTCATGCAACAGGGGATTGGGTTTGCTTCCGTTTTCATCTTACACCATTGTAAATGCAGGAGCTGTAATTTTATGAAGTTCTTTGTTGACATTTCTCACTGAAATGCAGTGTTTTGCTTATATTGTATGGATTTCTTAACATTGGGCTGAGCTTTTGTGGAGACTGTTGTGGGCATGTGGTTTGTTTATTTGGCATAAAAAGGCCCGTTTATTTGCATGAATTTGAATTCCTAGGAATTGATTCATGGCCAAAAAAGAGTTCTAACAAAGGATTAGCATAGAAGTGAGGGAGGTGAAGTCCCCACCTGTTGCTTTGCAGGTGGGGGACTTAAGTGTTTGTAAAAGTGCAAGAGTTGGAACTCCGGTATATCCAAATGAAAGAAAAAAGAAGAGGTGAGGGGTGAAGGATAAAAGGTAAATGACGTAGATGTCACTGGATCTCATGTATCTAAGGGTGATGGGTGGGTATTCATTTTCCATCTCCCTTCGATTTATTTTCCATAAAAGAGAAGATTATTTGATGTTCAGTTATAATTCTCAGGAGACATATTAAATGGTTTTATGATGAAAAACAATAAAACTACAGGTATTTGTACATTTTTTTGAAAAAAAAAATCCTCATTGACGGTATCGCCAAGTACCTGCAACTGTTCTTCTTTTCTTTTCACATCTTCGCCCAACCCACCATATGGATGATTTTCCTTATGTCTATAGTACATATATGATTCCCCTTTTGCCTCTATGTCAATCAATACAAAAATCCCTGATCTCGTTCTAGTTTGGCAGGAACTAATTCAAAAACCTGAACTTTGATTTGGGGAAGAACCCAATTCGATGTAGAAATGCAAAAGGTGAAGTAAATGGGGCTAGCTATAGGGTCCCACTAGGAGTCCCCTTTGGCCAATCACCATGGAACTTGACCCCATGGTCGAATTGAGTTTTAATTACCTTTTTATTTGGTTCTAAGATTGTGTTAACATCCCCAACTCTTATTACAGGGCGTAAGAGGGACTTCAAGACTAAAAATATGTAAAAACAAGGCTATTTTAGCACCGGACAAATCACTATTCCCATTTAGTAGGTTGGGTGAAGGTGGAAGAAGAAGAAGAAGAAAAATTGAAGGTCATTAGCGATGTCGTCAATGTGTTTACATGATATGATATGAGCCTCATTTTTCATTCAAAAGTTAAGGTTAATCGACTGAAGTAATCCTAGTTAGAAACAAACTAAAATGATCCTGAAACTCAAAGCACAAGATATTGAAAAATTAATGGAAGCTTTTACCAAACTAAAATAAGATTAGATACTTTCATATTGATGTACAGAGAGACAAACAGGAACATACATATATTGGATACAAAACAAAAATCATCCATACGGTAGGTTGGGTGAAGAAGAAGAAAAGGAAGAAAAGCCGTAGGTAGTTGACAATAACACCAATGGTTGATGATATCGTCAATGGGGGTATTTTTGTCTAATATATATATATATATATATATATATATATATATATATGAACCATTGACCTATAGTTTTACTGCTTTTTATCATAAAACCTTTTAATGTGAGTCTAAGATTAACAATTTTGTAAAAATCCCATAATTCTACTCCTTTTTCACTTCGGCTAGGAAAGGAGACATATTAAGCGGAAAGTACAACTGGGAGAAACACTTGTAGTAAAGTAACCATACTAATATTCTACAATTCTTATATATATATGAAAGAGACTGATTCCACTTGCAGAAATCATCCAATTGAGTTCAATTTAATTTTGACCATATTAACATAATTATGACCCTCAATTTTAACTCCTATCCACATTTCACTCAATAAGTACTTCTATCATAACTTCCAATATTTCTTCAAACATGTAAGTATGTAACGGTTATATATATGTTGTTCGGTGCATTGCATTCTCTTCGTATCCCCTTCTTTCCTCCTTTACATTTACATTGAGAGGGTCTCAAGGTCTTTGTTTTGAAGGCCAGGCTCAATTGCATCCATCGTACAAATAGTCATTATCCTGTATTTATTTTATCTAATATTTCAAAAGCTGATAAGATGAGAGAATAGTCAGACATAGAAACAAACACTTGTGGCCATAATATATACACCCACAATAAGAAGATGATGGAAGACTCCTTCTACTTCTCACCAAAAGGGTGAAGAAATTAAAATCTTTTGTGGTGAATTAGCTAGTTCTCTTCCTCTCCCAATCTTTAATTTACTCCTCATTTAGTCAAGATAAACAGCCTTTTAACCTTAGACCGCGCGCACATGATTCACTCCAATTTTTCTTTTTGTTTTTCACTTGAACTTGTATGATTGAAGCAGGTCGTAACTTGTAATCTGGAGAGAAAAATGGATGAAAGGGTTTCTAAATTATGGTTTGTACTTGTGTGTGTATATGTTTATGTTTGGAGAAGGCATTATGGATTGGTGAGGCATTTTCTACCCAATACTCATGGTGCATGTAAAACAATGATATGAACCGGTCATATGGAATGAATGGGATGGGCTAGGAAGAGAATTCAGACTAGTTAGGAAATTCTAACCCCTTCATCTGGAGATATTATGGAAATTGAAATAAATGGCCAAGGAGGAGTTTGTTGATTGTTTCCTCTGCAATCCATTTATTAGTTTTTTCAAGAGTTGTGGATAAAAATGGTTACAATTATGAATCAACATATTACTGTTACATCTAACTTGGGCCTACTAATCTATACGACTTTAAAAGGTCATCACCCACTGCGGTTCCACCGAAATAAGGTCCTAGGAGAGTCCATAATCTACACGACTTTGATCTTCTTTTTCTTATTTCTTCCTTTTTCTCTATAAAGTGTGGTGTTCTATCTAATACGTACTCGGGCAAAACTAACATATCCACTCACAGCTTTGGTGGCTCCCCAATAACAAATAGATTCCACTCCATGGAGAAAAAGAAAATCATTAGTGTCTGTCTGAATAAGTATGGTTAAAAGCTCACTTCTCCACGTATGGCTACTGTATGTAGCAGTTGGGGATGACCCTAAGAAAACATCTGAATACCCAAATCCTTCTACCACCACCCGCTTGGTGATGAAAACCAGGTTGGTGCAGTTTTATGGGGTAGAAAGTAGAGTCCTTCCACCAGCAATGTACAATGTTAATGCTGGGAGTCACATTGTCTCAGGATGGATGAGATAAATGTCATTGCCATAAGCATCAACTACGTGACCCGTTGTTGCCTTAGCTATCTTCCCTGTTTGGAGGGAGTTCCAGAGACAGGTTGTTGTGGTTGGCTTTGATTGTTGACCCAGTGGTGCAAGGTGGGGCTTAACATTCCCATGCCAAAATGCATTCCCGAAGATGCCCGATCCCACCTCACATTCTTTGCAGATCAAGTTTTTTAACTATTGTGTGGGCGCAAATTTTAAGACTCCAAGATTATTAATGCGCCAAGCCGGAACCAATATCGCCAGCCACGACCTACAGCCCCGCTCCGTCTCAGTTCAAGGAAGCTCATCTCGGCTAGGCCAGTTCCATCACGGCCAGCACCATCTCGGCCAGGACCATCTCATGATCCCAGCACCATCTCGGCACCTCGGCAATAGCGTCTCAGCTGTAGCTGTGTTACGGACTGCCAACCGAGACAGGCACTGACAGCCATCTCCCCTCTTCAGACACGTGGCATCCGATAGGACCTTTGCTACCAATAAGTCAAGACAGGAGCAGAGCCCATGTGACTGGCATTTAATGTAATGTGGGCTGATGAGACCTTAGCAGTCAGATCGTGGGGCCCACCATCAAATATCAAGAGTCAACTCTCCCCACCATAAAATATCTGGAGACTCCTCTCCTATAATAACAGACCGATTCCAACAAGAAAGAGGATTCAGACTCAGTTGCAGACACACAGATACGCTCTCACTCTGCTTCTCTTCTTCTCCACCCTTAGTTTAGTCTTTGCACTAACTTAGGCATCGGAAAGCCCTGCGCTGCCACAGCCAAGGTCCTCTGACCGGTGTTCCCCTGCCCTTTTCAGGTTCTCCGGCGAACGATCTTTCCCAAAGAAATCTTCCACTACCTGGCTTTCTACAGTCATTTGGGTAAGTCCTGTAAGGCACCCCCTAATCTTGTGAGTTACATTTTTTGCACTTACAACTACTAATTATAAATCGTGGCGTTATCATTTTTGCGGGGCTCTACTAATAATACGGCTCATCTATTTTTCTGTGATATTACTTTGCTTAATACATAGTTGCCTCTTCACATTATTGTAGCTTGTAGAGCTCGTGTAAAAAACTTACAATAAGGGGGCGAAACTGGAGGGGTTGGCACCGGTAGATACGGTTGCAAACGAAATGGTTCATGTCTTGTTTCTAAATAACGGTTCGGATTTTGGATCCGGTTTTAACTCGGAACATGTTTTGTTGATTCTAGATCCGGTTTCGATAGGAAAATCCGGATTCGGTTCCGGAACAGAATCCACCTATAGCACTAGAATCTAGTTTCAAAATCGATTCTAATTTCTTTTTATTCTTCATTTATCTTAAAATTTGCATATCATTAAACTTATAACAGTGCATCAAGTCTGCTACCTCTAATATTATACATAAAATGTCAAGAAAAAAAAGTTGATTTTGTTGTACAATTTGCAATATCAAAGGCTCATATCCAGAGTCTACGGGTCGAAACCTATATGGACTCGGAATCGGACCCGTTTATTAGTCGGAACCCAAATTAGATTCTGGACCCGGACCCATTTATGAATTGGAAATGAATCGGAACCTAAAATAAGTTTTAGTTCTGATTTTTTACGAGTTTGAACTTCCGATAATCGGAGAATAGAATAATCGTTTGCAACCCTACTGGTAAAGGGCCATGGGCTTTCTAAATTGCTTTCAATTAATTAATGTTGTAAGATATTTTTAACAATGGCCCCCTCATTTTAACAAAAAAAAAAAGAATGGCCCCCTCAAGAATTTTACTTTCAACAATGGGGCCTACTAATCAGCCGGTGTGGAGCCAATAGCCATACATGGAAATGGAAAGGATTCTCTCTATGGATGTAAATGGTTACCCAATTCTCCAATTATCCAGAGGTTCAGACCCATTAAAAACCAGATCTGAGTCCTTATTTAGGTCCTGATGAGAAAATAGGTCCGGGTCCGGGTCCGGTTCCACCTTGGTTCGGACCCATGGACCCGAGACCCGACGTATTATCTTAATTTTCGAAAATCTCTCCTAAAAACTTTATTTTTTTAATATCATTATCTACCTAAATCCAGACTTAGATCCAGACCTGTCCCATGTATTGTTTCTGATTTCGGTTCCAAAGCCAAGAAACCAGTTCGGGTCCGGATCCGGATCCGGATCCGGGTCCACCTTCTCTTTAATGGACCGAACAGGAACCGTTTACAGCCCTACCTTCCTTTCGCTGCATAAAAAATGGCACCTCACCTGCAGACTTCGTTATTCTTCTGCAACACTCTCCCTCTCTCTCTCTCTATGGCGGCGGCGGCAGCAGCAGCGATTCGTCAGGTCGTCATTCGCTCCTCTCCCTCCCCTCTCCTCCGGTCCGTCCGATTGATGGCCACATCATCGTCGCCTCCGCCTCGCCACCGGCTGGAGCCTCACGAGTTCTCCCGGCCGTCCGATTTCCTGGGCAGCTGGGATCCCTCCTCCTCCTCCGACCCTCGTGAGGCCCAGAAGCGCCTCGCCCTCCTGAGGCGGGACTACGAGAAGCAGGTGCGTGACCTCCGAAAGCAGTACATCTACGAGATGGAGCTCCAGCGGCAGGAGAAGCTCCTCAAGGACGAAGCCAAGAGAGAGGCCATCCGCCTCGCCAAGGAGGAGCGCAAGGCCGCCAAGTCCGCCATCGCCCAGTCCCGCGCCGCCGAGCGCAAGATCGTCGAGGACGAGTTCCGCCAAACCCTAGTAAGTAACTCTTCTGCCTCAGCCTCATTCATTCATTCAACGTAATGTTCTGTTTCTCGGTCTGGTAAAGTAAGATTAGATTGAGATCAGTGGACTGATGAAGTAGAGCTTGGAATATCTAGTAAAGGAGTATCTGTTACTCTCTTATCAATGTTCCATGAGTAGGGCTATAGCTATTCATGGCATTTTTCCAAATGGGTGAATGGGTTAGAGATCACATAATGCTATTAGGTTGTCAAATTCACATTTTTCATATATCTATGCATGTCTATGTGTGTATGTTAATGATCTTTTTTAAACAAAAGTGTGTGCATGTAGATATCATCTAGAGCAGTTTGACCATTAGTTTTTTTTTTTTTTTTTTTTTTTTTTGTGTGATTTTTTTCTCTTGTTCTCTCCCTTGGATTGATCACACAAAACCATGAAGTTTGGAATTGATATGTGATTTAAGACAATTGCAACTTGGCCCTTAAATCTATAGTTTGAATGATCTGTAGTCACCAATTTTTGATGAATGGATACAGATGGAGCTGTCCTAATTTCTTCTCTAAAGCACTTTTGAATTAATGAAATTATCATTATTTATGTTCCTTTTTTAACACTTTTTATGTTTAGAAGTAAGAAAATTAAAAGAATTAAATGAAATAGGGATTAGGGATACGATTCTACACTTTTGAAAATTGACGACAAGGTTGCAGATACAACCATTCTAATTTCTTCTTTAAAACACTTGAATGAATGAAGTTATCATTGTTTGTGTTCCTTTTTACCATTTTTTATCTTAAGAAGTAAGAAAATTAAAAGAACCATATGAAGCAATGGATTTATTGTCTAGAATATGCTAAACTTGTATCGTTGCAGTATTGTCGGATACACTATGCTTGTACAAGTATCCTAGTAACATTTATATAAATAAAAAATATGATATTTGATAAATGATTTCTCTTTTTTTAATAATAATAATTATTATTATTATCATCATTTTTTGAAGTGTTCATGTTCTTGATGTTCTCTTTCTATATGATTATGAATGTAGTTGAAAGAAAGATCAGAAAAGCTAGAATTTTGGAAGGCAAGGGAAGCCATGATGGAGCAGAAGAGGAGTGACAAGAATGAGCTCTTGCGTCGGCAGAGTTCAATGTGGGTTGATGAAGAGGACTTGGAGAAGAAAATTGTGGAGGCCTTCACGGACACCACAACACTTTAATCCAGGCATGTGAATTATGATTTACGAATAGTGCCTACAAACTTAAATTTGAATAAAGCTGTGATTTTCTTCCAAATTGCAAATGTCCTGTTTCTGATGGTTTTGGCTGTGTTATTTCTAAGATAAGAACACCCAAGATGGTTGTCATTGCCTGGTTGAAACAGTGATACATAATTGTGCAGTGGCTAATCCATGGTGTGTGGATTTGGTGTATGTTGTAACAGATCATCAGGCAGACAACCCGTTCCTATGCATCAATCATGTTGTTTTTATTTATTTTTTTGACAAAGCTAGCCCTGCTTTAGTCGTTGGGAAGATAAGATAAGGAAAATGACTAACAACATACAATTCTAGAGAGCTGTACAAAATGTTTAATAAAAGCTAAAAGGAAGAATGCTGGTGAATAGGACATTTAACCTCTTGGTGTGGTCCAGTGGCCCCATTAGGTACATTGGTGAGCTGTGGATTAGAATTGCATTACCTATTAATAATAGATACATTAAATATCATTGGACATAATTTATAGAAGTTAATAATATAAAATGTAGCAAATAAATAAATCATGGCAACAATTATTAAAATGGAGCAATGTTATTGAAAGGAAAAAAAAGAAAGAAAAGGGAAGTGAATGCCAATTTAAAGCAGTTGGTGCGGCACCTCCCTTCCATAGAAACAACTAGGGATCAATCCCTGGCTATAGCTCTAATGGTGAGGGACTTGGGAGTGTATGTGTGGGTGTGGGTGTGGGTGTGTTTGTGTGTGCTTTTACCTTTCATTAAAAAAATGAAGTTGAAGCTATTATGGTCACATATGTTATGAAGACCAACCTGGAAATTTAATGAAATTGCATTGGATGAAAATTCACATCACTAGAACTGGGCTTTAGTAAGAAAAATGCCCCTCTTAAGATTGATGGGCTCGTAAATGAAATATTACATGCTGTGCTTGATGTGGGGTGTGCCTGCACTTGTCTTGATAAATAATACTATATATATATATATATATATATTGGTTGGGCGAACTTGTCTTGTCTTTCAAGAACACATTCTTCTTCTCATCTCTATACTGAAATGTAGCTATAGATCAAAAGTGATATACATGAGTTGGGCATTAGAGGTGAGAAAAATTGTGGGAGAAGAATAAGGTGTTTACTCTTTTTTTCCTTATTTTTCATTAGGTGTTCATTTGAAAGAATTGTGGCCAAGTTGTGTGATTTACTTGGCATTGCATAATGGGCATTAAAGCTGGGCATACATCACTGAAGTTTCTTTCTTCATTTATTATTATTTTTCAATGTACGCTATTTTCGTCATACATCAGACTGATCAGCAAGATATAGCACAGTTCGAAGGTGCTTTGTGCCCCATCCACGAGGGTCCAGGTTCATGTCATGTTATCAATTATAAATACACACATTTTTAAAGTAAATAAAAAACTCACGATCCAAGCCCTCACCAAACGACCTTCGAAGAGGATGAGATTGAGGGGAGAGTTGCAGGTTTCAACAAGAATAAGTGATGATATCGTCATAAGGGTAATGATTTAGTTAGAGGGGTAATTGTGTCCAAAAGAAATATACAGCACCCTAATCCATCACTTTAATGTTTCATACTCCTATCCATTTAATCAGGGTTTAAGCATAATTTTTTTCGTAAAAATCCCTATATATAATGCGTGGACCAGTGGTTGAGACTTACTAAAGACACCCAGAGATATCTATCTTCAATTGGTGAAACTTGGAAAAGCATCATGCATAGATCACCATTCCTAACGGCATTCTTCTAAAGCCATTGGTGAAACTTGGACAAGCATCATGCAGAGATCACCATTCCTAACGGCATTCTTCTAATGCCATTTGGGTAAAGGCTTGAATTAGGCCATGAATATGATATTGAAGAAATTTCAAGTTCTCAAATTCATTTAAAATGGTCTTAATAAGTTATTAAATCTAGTACTAGCTCTTATTCACAAAATTTATCAAGAAATTAGAGTAACTAATTAAAACAAGGCGAGAAACTGAAAGTGCGCAATTACTAGAAGGGGATGGGTATGCTAGTCCAATTAACCAAATAAATGCACAACGGATGTAACCAACCAAACAAGATAGAACTAGCAAATATATCTACCAAGCAATCACCACAAGAAGGCAGACACAAATTTAATGTGGAAACCCTTATCAAGAGAAAGACCATGATAAAAAAAGAAAACCAATCACTATTGAATACAAGATATACCCTCAGCTCCTTTATCTCAGTCAGTACGTCGACCTAAGGACTGTAGTTGTTCTTGTATAATTTCTCGTTGCCACGACTACTTGCCGCGCACCACTCCCCTTGCTTGATCCTCCTTCAACACCTTAAGACTAAGATGCACACACCTTCTACAAAGAAGTAGAAGGACTTAACCTTCTAGAGCAAAAAGCTTCAACACAATCTCTGAATTGATTGCTCTAGAGAAAAATTCCCTCTCTCTAAGATCTCTCTCACTTAGAATAATGAGAGAGGTAATTGATGCCTTTGGGTTGAGAGAAACACCTAATTTATAGCCCCAAATCCATGCAAGAGACTTCTAATGATAATACACTAAGAAATCAATATGTCTCAAACTCTAACATAGAGTCCGGTTCCAACTTAACTTCGTCTGCCATGCTCGCTATAGCGAGGGCTCGCTATGTCTCTGCTGTCTCGACCCGATGCACCATCGCTATTGTGAACACTCATTCTGGAATTTGGCTTCTAGGCTCCAAAATCCTCATTCTTCGCTCCATTCTTCGCTTCAGTTCTTCCTGCGGCTCAACCACAGTCCATTCTAAAATAAATTGAAAATTACAACTCAAATGGACCAAAGTTTTGTCCATCCCATGAATTAGCCAACACAAAAATACTAACAGAAACTAGTAGAGCAGGTGAGTACAGTGTGGGAGGGTGATGATATGTTGTGATGATGGAAATGGGGCTGGTGTTGTGCAACAACTATTGTGTGGGTTGGTTGATGAAGGGTGATGGTGTGCTCGAATAGGTTGTTGGGTTTGGTGGGTTTGAATGGATTGTTAAGTGTGACTTCTGGATTTGATCCATTTTGAACTTACATTTTTCACTTTACAATTGTTTTTCTTATTTCCCATTTGCTTATTCTACTTTTGAAGTTTTAGGCCTTGTTTGACATCATTCCAATGTCTAATTTCTCCAACCAATCACCTACAACTCACCATACTTAGTCTCAACTTTCAACTAGTCTCACTCTCTTCTTCTTCTTCTTCCCCAATAATCCGATCCACCAAACCCATCTCATCACCCTCACTACAGCTGTCCATCTCTCCAAATCTCTCCCCATCTCTCTACACCCTCACCAAACAATCTAGATGTGGAGAGTAAGAGTGTGGAGTTGCAGGTTTCGACAAAAGTGGTGAAATGGGTGACGATATCGTTAGAGGGGTAACATTATGCTAGAGGGGTAATTATGTCTAAAAAATATATAGCATCATAATCCGTCATTTTTTATGTTTTTGTACCCATATTTGTTTAATCAGAGTTTAAGCACAATTTTTCCATAAAAATCCCTAATATATATAAGCTTAAAAAAGATTGGATTTTATAGAAACTCCACGGGGACAAGGGTGGTTCTCTGGCCTGATGCCAGGGCCCATGTGCAATTGGAAAACACTGATGTCTTTACTTCTTACACAATTGAACTATATCCATCTCCCTCATAATCCACTTCCCCTCTTCCGAGGATCTGAAAAGGGCCATCTGCTCATCTTAAAATGCATCCGTTGACACAAAATGAAAGCCTCTTATGAATCACGACTAACACAAAATATGAGTTAAACAACCACAACCAATGTTTCTGTCTAGGATAGCATAATGGACTATAACTATTTGCCTACTTGGTCAATCTGGATCGAAATCTTTGGGCATTGGATCCCACAAAACATCCAACAGTACTCTAGCATGAAGAATGATCTGCTTTTCTTCCTGTGTGAAAGTTTGCTAAACAAAAGAGATGCAGAATCTACAGCAAAAAAAAAAAAATGCAAGACCATGACTAGAGAGGAAAGAATGAAAAAAAAAAAAAATCTCCCACAACTGGCTTATGAAATCCCTACAGTCTTCCCTAGTAACCATAGTACCAAGGACAACTCAATCCCAAAAATGGTGTGAAGCAACGTTCTGTCCAGCATGAATCCGAAAACTGTGATGCCAGCTCTGTTGTTCTCCAAGTAAGTCACTGCATTAAATAAAAGAAAACACAGCCAGCATAAGCTTATCATCACCTCGTCCACAACATAGGCCAATAAATAACAATTCAAAAAAAAAAACACTTGGAGCTGCAGCCTGCAAGGGATCAAAACCTTCCCCATTCTCCACATATTTATCACATATACAACGAATGTCTAGTGTTATATTATTATGCATGACCAATACTAACACCACCAAGAGTCACGTGCTCATCCTGCACCTTGACTTCCTCATGTATTATTACAATTTAGAAGAGGTCCACCCTTTAATTATTAGTGGGAAACTCTTATGACTCTGACTGCTGAACGCATCTGATAGGTAATGGTCAAAATCCATTGCAGTTGTTTGTGTTAACCAATGATGGACAGATACAGCATAAATAGATCATGCCATGAATGCAGCAAGGACAGATTTTACACAAGTATGTTGGTGGTTCAACAGTGAGCACATTCTCCTGTGCCACAGGCTCTTGTCGAGTGTGAAACGGATAGAATGCATATTTTGAAGCATTCAAATGTCATAGTTTTTGACCAAAAAATCGATAAAGTTTTCTGGGTCACTGAGTACTTTCTATCACTGTCCACAACTTGGCAAGTGGTTGGATTAATATAAATTTCGAAATGGCACAACTGGTTATGCCCCAGCAGTAGTGGGCCACTGTATGGATTATGGAGAGGTAATGCCCCCACCCAAGCAGTGTTCCACTGAATGGTTAATCTAGATCTATTGAATGGTACCATTCAATAAATGTCCAACACATGCCAGCAATGGCGCATCGAGAAAAAAAACTTTTCTATGCAAGTTGGTGGCCCATAAAGGAAAAGGGATGGTCAGAAAAAGGCATGGATGGAAGTAGTAAGGATATATATATCTAAAGAAGTGCAGCCTATCCAACTGGCTCACCTTGTTTGAGGTGGGAACGGGCATGAGAGTGTCTGGCTGTTCAGGTGGTGGTTAACAGTGGTTGGGAGAGGGGATACCTTCAAGCAAGTAGCAGGACGCATAGGTCACCAACATACATAAATGGTCAGAGTATCCATACTCAGGTTACTTTAACCTCAGTAACATCTTTACCAAAAAAAAAAAAACTCAGTAATGTGTAACCTTTACCTGAGTACAGGTATCCAGAGGCAAGTATTTGATTAACTCAAATAACTTTCACTCTAATTACAAAGATACAAAAAGGACCCAGTGGAAGGGAGAGACCAAAGGAATGGGAGACTCACCTAGTGCCTGTCTCTTTTGGAAGGAAATAGTGTGGGCCTGGGGTGGGACGAATTTGGTGTCATCCACATCATCTCCATCTATGGCCTCTTCTTCTGAGTCAATATAGATCGGAAAGACTTGTGGGCATGAAGTGATCTGCATGGGTGTCTCGCAGTCTGTTGTATCATAAGAGTCGATGGTGGCACACACGTGCCACTTGGCGGCATGGTTAGTAATAGCTTGAGCTTTATGAGTGATCTTTGTTGCACTGCGTAAGCATATGAAAACACCAGTAACCAGACCCATAGAGCAAAGCTGCCATAATACAATATAAATCAGTTCAGTTCAATCAAAGAGGAATAATTTAGCATGACAAAAGCTGCAATGAATTACTGTAAGTTGACATGCATGGCTACCATCGTCATTAAGGGATAGTGATCAGCCATGCATCTAATCATATAATTCATCTCAGTTTACTTAATATGCACAATGAGTTTCATCGAAGGTTTAGTAGCATCACGACTGGATGGTGACATAACTCACACCCAATCAACCATACTAGCTAGTTCAACTTGATCATAAGGACAGATGAATATTGATTATCACAAAAAGCTTCTTTTCAAATCAAATCCACATGAGCTAGTTCAACTTGATCATAAGGACAGACGAATATTGATTATCACAAAAAGCTTCCTTTCAAATCAAATCCACATGAACCATCCAATCATGATTGATTGGTAATGGCCACACACTTTATCATACATATACAGATTAGTTTGATGAAAAGTGGTGATTCAAAATGGCCTAGTATGAGCCTGTAGCTCCAAATTATGACTCAAATTTAGTTTCGAAGCCACAATCGAATGTTGTCAACTATCTTAGGCATGAGCATGGATCAAAATAGCGGCCGCTATATCTTCACTGCTACGCTAAATAGTATTTATCGCTGTTCACATCCGTAGCGGCCGCTACGCCCGCTACGAGGCAGCCCCGGGGCCGCTACGGAGTGAGACAGACTCCCAGCTTTCTAAAAAAATTTAAAATGCATAATATGACTTATTTCTTTTCTTCTTCTCTCCAAATAACATTTCTACGCGACTCTTCTACCCTTTTATGTTTAAAAGAACACAAAAAAGCAAATGATCTCGCCGAATTACAGTTGATACTGAGAGTTTTTTTCAAGAATTCTTCTCTGAGTACATCCTATCAGACACCCCCTTTCTTAGAGGTATTCTTTTCTCTAGGTACTCTTAAGTCTTAAGTCTTGACTTCATGACATAGTTTTCTTTTTTTTATGAGCCTTTCATTAGTTTCTAAGTTAACATAGCTAAGCAACATGAATACATGTGAAAAAATAATCATTACTATTATTTTCTATTTATACAGCGATACAAAACCTCATACAATGAGGGGACCACTACGCCCCCTTACTTTAGGTACTTTTGCAAAAAATATGTATATATTTTCTCTCATTTTCCAATATTCTAGATTTTGTACAAAATTTTTTAGATTTTTTTGATGATTTTTTCAAATTGCACCTCCATGCCGCTACGCTAGGTATCGTTTTGGCGGCGGGCTGCTATACCCACCGCTACCGCAATTTTCATCCTTGGACATGAGCAAATGGTTATGCTGTTGGCACATCCCAAAATTCAGGTCAAACACGATTGATAGAGGAGAGTGGGACATGGGGATGAGATGACTTACAACAAGTTCCCCAGCCTTGAATATATTGGCATCTGCATGGGACCTTGTCGTGATCAGTAGTGCAGCAAACTGGCTTGCAGTCACAAAGATGAGGGTGGACATTATAAAAGCTCGAAATCGATGGCTTATGACTTTCAGCTGCCTCCGAATCCTCAGGTGCTCCTTCAACACCATAGCAACATCGGATTCTTCCCGAAAGATCACCTGAGTGAAGTCCTGCAATCGAAGTATCTGTAGGTGGCAGATGAGTCGAAAGAGCACGCAGACAAGGAAGAAGATGGAGGTCCTGTAGAGCCATGAACACAGCTCCAAGATGCACGCGATGGCATTGCTTAAATACACATTTTCTAAGAAGGGTATCCGAGAACCGCCCGAGCAATACCACCATATCTTATATGTGCTTTCAGCTATGAAACAAGGGAGAACAAAGTAGGATAGAATCTTGAACGATCTCTGCACATAAAAGAAAGATGATGAAACTGAAACAACAATCTATATGTGCGCACAAGAAAGTACCAAAGAGGGGGTAGAATTGGTCATTAAAAGAACTTCCATCCTCCTTTTCATTTCATGAATTTTCCCAACAACAGAGTCAAGTTGGGCTGAATGTTTACAGAAAATGAGAATTTGGAAGAACGAGTAATTGGTCATCATTTTGGTCTACTTTTGAAGTCCTCCTTAGCTAAACCATTAGAGTCCCAATTTGTATTCCTTTAGGTCCCATTTCACACCAAAAAAGAAAAAAAGGAGGGGTAAGAGGAGAACATCTAGGGTTCTTGGAGATCCCAGTTTTGTCTTAAAGAGATGAACTGCTGTCGAGGCGATTCAGGTTTCCTGCTGAAAAATAGGTACTCTGTTTAAAAGCAGAGAAAATGGGTGCATCTGGGGAGCCCTTTTTTTCATCAAACATAATTTAATTTGAGGCATTTTCTGTTGGTAATCAGCAAAGAGGAGCGAGGGGCCTTGGGGGCAATTTGGCCTTCTTATTTGCTCTTATTTTGGAAAAGTGAAACACACCAAAAGTCTCAAGTTCATATAGATCTAATTGGGTCAAAGAATCCATCTGATAGTAAGATGTATCGACTTGGAGCATTCAAACTTTCCTGGGTCGTTTGCTAAGACAATGAAACAAAACAAAACTCAATATCTGAGCTAAAGCTGGTAAGAGCACAACCTATATTAAATTGTATAAGTTTTTTTTTCTCTTTTCATGATTTTCCCTTTTTTTCTTTGCTTGAAATAAAAGGTAGTTATATTTGTGGAAAAGAAAATGAATAGATTTCATTTCCAACTATTCAACAAATCCAACCCTTTTAGATGATCAGCGGTCGACTACAAAAACATGCAGGGAGCTTTAGGCTGCCTTCTGACTACAAATACAGAGCTGTGCGTGCCCCGAGCCCGCCCCAACAATTCTTATTCACTCCCGAAAGAAGAAGAAGATGATATAAGAGAGAGAGAGAGAGAGAGAGAGAGGATCATGCATGTCAGAAGAAAGAAAAGAATCAGAGAGAGACATACGTTGAGTTGGTCTGTGTATCCCTGCCGAACCTTCTCGCTCTCTTGGCAGAGCTTGTCGAGGAAGAGGAACCTCCTGAGTCCATACTTCTTGATGAAGCGGGAGAGGCAGCAGAAGGAGAGGGTGGCGATGACCGTGAGAGAGAGCTGCACCACCATGTCGTAGGGCCGCTGGTGCCGGGCATCACAGGTGGTGCACGACAGGATGAAGTGGGACAGAACCGGAACACACACGGCCAGGGCCACGAACATGGCCCATGACAGGATCGTTTGCCATGCTGTCGACTGGTCCACGCACATCCATCTCATCCACGACCTGAAGCTGCGTAGCTCATCCCCTACGTGCGACTTAGACCGATACAGGAAAGCCGACGGCTTCCTGTTCCTCCTGCTGCTGTTCTCATTCTCGTTGTTGTCGTCGTCGTGGTTTAATAGGAGCTGTTGTTGTTGATCCAATCCTCCTCCTTCTAACGCCATTCCCTTTTACCTTTTTATTTCTTGATCAGATCGATCAGTTCCTCTCTCTATATATATATATCTTCCTCTCTGATGATCAGTAATCACATGACATAAATGATGACAAACTATACACCTGTTGTCTCTTTGTGGTGTGGTGGGGGCTGGGGTCCCATTTATGGATGCTTATTGTCTGTGACAAGTGAAGTAATGCGATGGAGACAACATTCTTTTCGCCTCAGATCCGATGCCTGACATATTACACTAGTATGTATGCCAAGGGTTTTCCTTTTTGTTTTGTTCTCATAAGGAGAGTATGGTATCTCCCCTTATTTTTACCCATCAGTACCACTTCTCTGAAAATACGAGCAACCACATGATACAAGTACAACACCAAAACGGCTTCTTACCAAAGTGGTAAACGAAACCTATTTCTCACGTGACTAACCCGCTTCCTGTGTGCAGGCTCAATGACCTTATTTATCTTCAAAAGCACGGCTATATATCTTGGTGCCTACACTAGATCATGTCAATCACAAGAACAAGGGTATGCAAGAGTATGCTGCAGATTAGGCTCTGTGATCAAATCATCCAATACTGTGTTGGAGTGTTCGGATTGGTTTTTTAGGGAAAAAAAATTAAGTAGGAGGGATTTGCTTCTCTGAAAAGCTTGGACGTTTTTATTTTTTCTTTGAGTTTTGGTAGTTGTACATGTACGACAAACATGGGGAGAAAGGAAAAGGACCTAACAATTTCGTTTTCCAAGAGAAAGACACCTAACACACTTTCTACAATTAGTCATACATACAGATCATAGGATATGAAATGTACCCATCCCTCTCTCTCCGCGTGGCATGCTTATATAAGACTTGGATTTGGAACAAAGCTTTGTTTATATGTTGATGATTGGTATACAGATCCCCTGCCGACAAGGTTGCACTTGCACAGGTGGACCTTGCAAGCCACGCATATGGTACTGCCACCTTTCACGCAAGGGCCAAGGAATCAACCTTGCCCACATGGAGTGCTTCTTCCTTTTCCATTCATTCTTGTCTTCATCTTTCCTCACACAATTCTGTTTTTTATTATGAATGAAGAAAAAATATTGTTAGATGACTTTAGTGAGAGTGATGGGCTGAGAGAGAAAGGATCTTTGGCTGTTAGGCATTGATAGGTTCAGCCGTTCAGGTGACCCAGTTGTCACTTTTTACGTCTGAACTTGTAAACTAGTTTGATACGGACTTAAAACCAGCAATTCAGCTAGAGACAATGGCTGATTAAGCCCCTTTTGTAATTTTGGTTATAGTTCTTTTGTATCTTCTCTCTTCTTTCAATTAAATTCCTTACTTCAGAAATAAAGAAAAAAAGAGAGTCAATACATTTCTGTGTCAAGAAGGACATGTCATTAGAACATTAATGAATTCCAGTTGCGTTGGGCGCGTTTGATATCATCATCATCAAAGGCTTGTTCCAATTATATTAGGGGTTGGGCGTGTTTGATATGCCTTCAAATAATGATTCTCCAAGTTGTGGACCTTGTGATTGTGAGACCACATGATGGTTTTTGTACGTATAATAAGTAGCATGCAAAATATTGGCTTTTTGTGGCCCTTAATTTGATGGCCATACCTTGTGCAAACTTATTTGTCATAAAACCCAAAACGAGTGCCGTAAAATAAGGTAATTTAAAGAATTTGCTTTGTATAATATTCACAGAGAAGTGAATAAACCAAACCAAACTAAACCAAGCATTTTCCCACTAGGCGGGGTCGACTATATGAATTTGACGACGCCAATCAAATCTGTTTAGGGTCATGTCATCCGTTAGATCCATGTAGGCAATGTCATATTTAATATTTTTTTCCAACTTCTCTTGGGTTTCCCTCTCCCTCTCCTACTCCTAGCAATCTCTATGCTTTCACACATTTTAACAGGTGCCTTCGTTGGACGCCTTCTAACATGGCCGAACCATCTCAGTCGATTTTCTCTCATTTTATTTTCAATCGGTGCTATTCCTACTTTGCCCCTAATCTCCTCATTCCTAATCCTATCTTTCCTTGTGATCCCGCACATCCATCTTAGCATTCTCATCTCTGCAACTTCCATCTTCTTAATATGATTATGCTTTACTGCCAAACACTCTGATCCATATAACACCGCTGGATGTACCGCAACCTTATAATATTTTCCTTTAACCTTGAGGGGGACTTTTTGATCACACGAGACGCCTGAAGCACTCCTCCATTTGGTCCACCCGGCTTGAATCCTGTGACTTATATCAATATCAATCCATCCATCCTGTTCCACCATAGATCCAAGGTATTTAAAGTTTTCTTTCTCTACTATCTTTTGTGTACCTAAACTTATTTCTATGTTATTAGGTGTCCTACTTTGACTAAACTTGCATTTCATTTTGACTAAACTTGCATTTCATATATTCCGTCTTGCATTGACTTAGCCTAAACCCTTTAGTTTCTAATGTTTTCCGCCACAATTCTAGCTTAGCATTCACTACTCCTCTCGTCTCATCCACTAAAACAATGTCATCTGCAAATAGCATACACTACGGCACCTCATCCTGGATATGTCTTGTAATCTCATCCATAACTAGGGCAAACAAGTACGGGTTTAACGCCGAGCCTTGGTGTAGCCCAATCGTGATAAGAAACTCTTTAGTCTCTCCGCCAGTCGTTCTTATATATGTCACGACTCTATCATGCATATCCTTTATCGCCTCAATATATGCGACACACACTCTTTTCTTTTTCAGTACTCTCCATGGAATCTCCTTAAGAACCTGGTCATAGGCCTTCTCCAAGTCAATAAACACCATATGTAAATCTCTCTGACCTTCTCTATACTGTTCCATTAACCTTCTCAGGAGAAAGATAGCTTCCATGGTTGATCTTTCAGGCATGAAACTAAATTGATTTTTTGAAACGTCTGTAGTTATTCTTAGTCTTCTCTCAATAACTCTCCCCCATAATTTCATCGTATGGCTCATCAATTTAATCCCACGGTAGCTCGCACAGTTCTGAATATCTCATTTATTCTTGTATATGGGTATAAGAATACTTTTCCTCCATGTATCAAGCATCTTCTTGCTCTTTAGCACTACATTAAAAAGTTTTGTCAACCAATTTATGCCATCCTCCCCCAAGCACCTCCAGACCTCAATAGGGATAAAATTTTAAATTTTCATACTGTTTGGAGAGAAAGAAAAAGAATCTGAACCTGAATTGCACTTGTTAATTCCTTGGATGAAGAATTTACAGTTCAAATCAGGCTCCGTCCAGTGTGGGTGGGCTGGTTGTTGTTTACCCACGTGCAATTCAGGTCAGACTCAAATCATCCACCCCAATGCCATCATCTATATGCATTGATCTAATGCAGCTTGCTATCTTGCAGATTTTGCAAGATAATTGTATAGCATTGGTTGTCCTCTGCTGATTCCACACAAGTTGAATCCCAATTTCATGGCCAAAATTTTTATAATGTCGAAGTTGCAGTCGCTCGACTCTTGTTAACATTTTTATTCAAAGGATTTTACCTCAAATCCCATGGTATCTTGGGAATAGCGTATGCCATAGAAATTGATAAAAATCCATGATATCATGGGATAGTCCCATGATGTCATGACTTTTACGTAGCATCTTAGGAAAAAGTTTACCGAATGATAGAACTTGAAAAATGGTGGTTCGATGTGTATTTACTTTTCAGAAATTGTCCTTTATTGAGTTTTGTAAAAAAAAGAAATCACTTGGTGGTTGAAAAAAGTGCATGACATAGAAACCGATAATTCTCTTGATACAAGGGGATGTGACGCAAATAAATAAATAAATAAATAAATTAATTAATTAAATGTGTTGACCCAAGTCAAGCGATTCTAGTGATATTGTTTGGATTTTGATCAAAAAAATTGGAAAAAACCGAGTTTAAGGATGGCTAGTATGCCAAAAAGCCCTTAAAACATTGATGAGACGATGTGGTTGGATCATGTTTTAAAAATAAATAAACAAATGATAGCCAATCAAAACCACTCAAGAGTAGTTAAATTAATGCTTTCTCTAGAATCCCTGTGCTTAATAAGGAAGTTGAGAGAAAACAAAAACATTATAGAAAAACGTCAAAACCATTTAAATATACACATGACAATAAAATTGCTCCATGTCCTCTCACATATTTTTCTCCTTTCCTTGCTCGTAAGTTCTAATCCTTTGTCAGTTTGGAAATTTACATGTAGAGTGGAGTGAAGCAAAATATAAGTAAGTTATAATTATATTTCATCTTTAGTTGTTTGGTAGGAAAAATTTTTTTACTTTTTGTGTAGAAGCGGGTGTGTGTGTTTCTTTTTTTTTTTTTTTTTTTTTTTTTTAAGTAGAGGAAAGATGTTGCCTTTTGACTTATTTTTGAAAAAGAATGAGGGAATTTTGAAAATGTATACTTTTTATGTAATCCTTTTATTGAAATATGGAGGCTTTACTCCACTCTACTAGTGAAGTTCCCAAACAGGCGAGCATGCTTCAGTACCAATCACAATTCATCCTTGCTTGTGCTTTCATCCCCCATGACTCTTCAAGGGAGAACTCATCCTCTTCCACAATTACCGCATCTTTTCCATCCCAAGGTTCTGTCTTGACGATGCTTGGAGCATTTCCTGGAGGGCCTGTCTAAATAAATGAGGAGTGGAATAAAATGAAGTGGATTTCACATGTGAAGTTGAGTGAAGAGAAGTATGTTGAAGTTAAAGTAGAGTACTTCACTCTACTCTATTTAGATGCTTATTTTGAAGTTAAGGTTTGTAGTAGAATCCACTTTTACTCAAGGAAATAAAAGTATTTAAAGTTAAATTTACTCAAGGAAATAAAAGTATTTAGAGTTAAAGTGAAATGGAGTATATATGGCTCACAACATTACTTCATCTATCAAGCCAAACTCATCCAAACAGGGTAGAGTTGAAATTGACTGTTATGGCCCATTTAACTTTACTCTACTCTATTTTTTGCTTATCCAAGACAAAAATTCCCCTTACCACCACTGCCCGCATCCTTTACGAATTCCCCGGGAAAGAAAATTACCATCATGCCTTTTGGGTGCTTGGAGGCTACCACCCTGCCATAATCATGGACAGTGTGTAGTCACTTGTGCATGAACTCAACCATCCCCTCATGGTTTGTGATAAAGTAAACCCATCTCATGATGGTTTCTTCGATGGAATGTCTATATATACTAAAAATTAACCCCAAAGGGTTGGCCGAGTGGTCATGACCACGGTTCCTCTCTTTTCCGGAGCGGGAGGTCCTGATATCGATCTCCCCCTCCTTCAGGAACCGAAGGTTGAGTCCACCAGTGCTACCACTCAGGGGCCACGACGGTTTTACCTGTCTTCTTCCTGGGCCCGGAGGGATTAGTCCAACTATTTTAAAAATCATGTTGATACGTAGGATCCTATATATGGTCAAGAACCACCATAAATTGTTCTCCTTTTTTTCTTCTTTTTTGGTAATAGATATTTATAACGCCTTTTTTCTGGTAATAATGATTATGTTAGTTTTTCACCTACAAGAGTGAAACCAATCTCCGGCTTTAATGCAGGATATTGGGTTTCACTTTCACGCAGTGTAGTCCATGTGGACAGCATTTGAAGGAAAATACGAAACAAACAAAAGGCTTAGGATCTCCTAATCAGGGAAGTTTCTGGCACCGAACTCATAAGATCCACCATTCAGAATCTTCAGATTATCATTACTGGCCCGATGAGTATTAAACCCGGTGGCTCAGCAACCTATAAAATTTGAGTATTAAGTGCAGTGTCTAGGACTCTTTCAACTCTTTGGTCATGAGAGTGCTCCTGTTATGCCAAAGGCAATATGACAAATATGTGTTGCTTGGTTATGACTTCATACATGTGTGGCCCCTGTTTCAACTTTCATTAACACTCAGCATTATGGGGTCCTCAAGTTCATGTGATGCAAATGAAAATGCTATGAACAGAGTATTATGTACTCCCAAAGGTTATTATGATTCTATCAGATCAAAGAGAGAGGGATTCCATCCAGCAAACTTACCTGTAAGGACTCCTTTTAAATTTCTCTGCAACAGATAACAAAAGCTGAAGATACTTGTTCCTTCCTTCAGCTTTTGAATCCAAAATATCAGGCAGGAAAGCTACAAAACTGATGGGAGCTGAACCACACTTATCTTCCATCACATCCTAGCAGAAGTCAATGGGATGACCCATTAGTAAACAGCTTTATGCACAGTAAAATCTCTTGCATCATGTGTTAAAAAACTCTTACTTCTGTTTCTTTTTTTTTTAATAAAATGCAGCCTCTTACCTGGCCAGTAAGTCTGTTACTTCAGGAGGAGAAACATTAGTCTCCAGCTGCTCCAATGCATAAGATTCAATTGCAGAAGCAGCTCTTGGACCCTAGTAAGGATAAGGGCTGTCTTTGTTAACACCAAACACCAAAATGGTAGGGAATCCTTGCACATTGTATCTGCTCAGAGACTGCATGACCATGCTAATTAGAAACAGTAGATTGCCAAAAAGCATGGAAACCAAGTAAACAAGCGAATAGAGCAGATTCATATTTATCCCAAAGTCAATGTTTCCATGTGCATGAGTTAAAACAACAGATATAGCAAGCTTTTGCACCACTAGTGTTTTAGGGCATGTTTGTGTGCATAGATTACATATGAATTGGGTACGTGAATTCATGCCATAAGTGATTTAAAATGTATGCATAAGGTGAATGTACTAAACTGATTATCAAGTAAACTTCATTTAATGGAAAATGAATCAAGGGAAGATGGAAAATGAATACTTAGCCACCCCTATTAATTCAAATCCGAGGAAAGTCAAGGTTTCATCTACATTGCTACCTTATATCCTTCCTCTATCACCTCGTATCAGTCTCACTGCACCTCCTTAATAATCCTTCGGTGGAGCTTAATTGACCATGAATTCTTATGTATTCTATTGCAAACAAACAAGCCCTTAATGTCTAATGTTATAGCTCTACTGGTTAGAGACATGGGTGTGTGAGTAGAGTGCATGAGTTTGAATCCACGCCTATCAGAAATGACACCATGGTCAATAATTGACAGATTCTTCTATTACTAATTTAACATTGTTTTGTAGTTGATAATATAACTGTTAAAATGGTTTTTTATTCTTTTTAAATCTAACAAAACAATCAAAACGATCATTACTTGATCTGTCAGAAGAAGTTCATCCTTTGCTAAGCTGGGAAATAAGAACACAAAACTCATGCAAAATGCTAGCAAGCCATAACCAAGTCAGGTAACTTAGGTGTAATCTGACTTTTCACAAGGGATAAATGCAAAACAAACTTATTCACCAAGCAATAATTGTACCAAACCCAACCTCATTGCCATATCTAATAACTACATTCTCACTCCTCAAATATATAGTCTCCATAAACTCAGTATTCCATGCAGAAAGATTAATACCCATTTTGTCTGAATAAAGTAATATTACCTTTTCAGCATCACAATCAACATGGCCCAGCTTCACTTTCCCCTTCAAATTATTTGCAGCTTTCTTCCACTGGGCTGCCAGTGTCCACACCTATAAAGCCGAAATGAAACAGAATTCCACTCAAAGTTAACAAGCACAATCCGAGCATCACTCTAAGCACAATTCAAACAGTATTCTATGTAATTGTATCTAATTAGAAATTTTGAACGCAGTCCTCCCATATATTTTTTTCTAGAAGACATTTGCATGATATGCATGGAAGACATCCCACACTAATTGGAAGTATACATCATTGCAGAATTTATAGCTAATTATGTAACTCCACCTTAATATAGTTCAAACACTGAATTCACATCTCGCTCCTACCCCATCTTGGAACCACAGTTTAAAAACTCGGACTTGGGGGCAACTTGGTCACACTAGACTTGAGTCCGCTCAGCCAAGTTGGGCCGAGTCACACCCTCGAGCCCTTCGTTCTTTGAAAATTTTGTAAAATGATAAAAAAAAATGCTTTAGAAAAATAGAAAATGATGTCTTATGAATAAAGATTTTGAGATATATGTTTTAACCATTAAGAATGAATTTAAGTAGTAGTAAGTCGCTTTTTCCCCGAGTTGAATGAATAATACCTCCAATCTTTGAATGCTAAAACTTCTACAAAAATTTGTTGCTTGTCCATAATAGTAGTATGAGTTTGATTTCCTTTAATGGGCAATTTCTACATCCCCCTTGTACTTATGTGCTGCTTTAATAAAATTCAGTTATCAAAAAGAAATCTTCCACAAAAAATGTAGTTTTGATCTTCCAAAGTCATTGCATAAGGACCCCAAACCAACGACATCTTAATAGGTCAAAGGCCAAAGTACATGGAAAAGGTCAAAGCACATGTTTAAACAAATTTGAACTGGTAAAGGCATAAATAATTTTTCTCTCTATAATGAATGAATGAATGAACATAGATTCAACAGTCATAACTCAGACATCTAATCTAATATAGACTATGATTTGCAACTTTAAAATATCATTAAATCAACCATGCACTTACCAAGGTGCAAAGAACTCCACAATCCAAAGTTTTTTAATCTAAGTTTGACACCTTACTAGCATAGTAAAAGTTAAGCAAAGCCTACATTTTTCAGACAAGATATCACATCATGAGCACTTTAATTCAAAACTCCCTCCATCTTTTCAAAAAAAAAAAAAGTAAAAAAGCAACCACCTTTATCCAAAAAAAAAAAAAAAACCTCCACTTTCCTATACAGAAAGTCAAAAATATTTCATAACAAACAACTTAAAATAAAATACCATCATAACTCACTTATATTTTATTATTTATTCAAAATCAACTTTACTTCACTTAACTCTATTAGTATAGTTGCCAAACTGGCCCGGACTAGTACTGGTTCTTCAAAGTTGCCAGAATTCAATTCCACTGATGCACTTGTTTCAGTTTTTTCTCTTGACCCTCCTGTAGCCTTTCCACTCAGGCCCTCCTTCAAGAGTGCCTTAATCTGTACATGATTAAACAATCTGAGCAGTTTTTACAATAAGATAGAGAAGAAAAAAAGGCAACATTTATGAAGAATATAGTCAATTAGCTGACAACAATGCTACACGGCAGACATGCACGATGTAAGAGTTGGTGGATAGAAAGAAGAATTATATTGATCACTAGAAGATGTCGGCATTATTCCAGCAGCAAATGATTTCTTCTTATCATATGTTCACAGAAAAAAAAAATCACCTTTCAAAGTGGGAGCACTGGTGAATTAATCTGAATTTCTCTTCCTTTTGAATAACTAAATTTCAAAGTGGAAGCCTGTTTGGTTGCAACTTGCAAGCATTTGGAGATATCATTTTCGGCGAACTTGAAGAATTCCAAATGTCATCCCTCAAGAAGTAGAATTCCAAAATAATAATGAGTCTAAGAGCATTCTGAATTCAAGAATGCAGCTGGCTAATTGGTGAAAGTAACTTTTCACACTCAGCAGGTTTTCACCTAAAAAATCTAAAATCAAGTAAAGAATTCAAAGATCTCTGTGCTAGAATTTTCAAACACAGTTCATTCTCATTATCATCTGAAATATTCTCGGCACAGCCTTGCTTTAACCGGCCTGTTTTGTATTTTCTTCGTGGCAGTTTACACGAGGATCTTCAAGGCGGCTACACAAACTATTGGTTCCAATTGAATCAGCCCCTACATGTCCCTGAACCATTACATGCATTCCACACCACTGATTTTGAGGTAAGCGAGTGTAATGTAGTGATAGAAATCGGTTTGGAAATCAAAACCCTAACAAAGATTACTAAAAGAAATCAAAGATTAGGGATCCAGCGTCACACATGAGAATTGAGAGGTTGGGGGGGGGGGGGGGGGAAAGAGAAGCTCATGGCTTTTTTTGTTTGGGCATGTCGGTGTACACACCCTTTCAGCGAAAAGAAAAATTACTAATATCAGTAAATTTCATAGAAATGAAAACCTCATAAAAGGATTTATGCATGATTTAAAAATTCATATTTAGTGCGAATTTTTTTTCTTCGTCGAATTGGCACTAATGTTATTTGATGTGGCTGTGGATTCCTTATAAAAAAAATTAAATTTTCTTATTTGGTGAATTAATTTTTTTAAAAAAGATAACATAACATGTATATTATTTTATTCAACATCAAATAATAATTTATTTAAAGAAATAAAAAATAAAAGAGTTGTAGGGTTTTCGATTGAAATAGAAAAGAGTGAGGAGAAGAGGGAGAAGTTTTTTGAAAAAATTCATTTTCCATACCCGCGTAGGAATCTCATTTCCATTGTGAGCGAGAAATAAGCTGATGAGACAAAGAAAGCCTTCATGTGAAATTATTTCGCACCAAACACTTAAAAAAATATATTTTCTGCGAAAAAGTATTACACAATCATACACTTCCGATGTTGGGGATGTTGACTTACAACAAGAGCGTGATCTATGGAAACAATGATGATAATCATCTGAGTCCTGTTTTGAAATCTTCCCAGCATCTCTCCGTAATTCGTCCTCCTCTTCTCTTACAACCAGCAGCAGCTGCTCTTCAGTTGGTGCAACTCTCAAAATGGTGAAAAAACAAGTCCAGTACTCTCTGGTATTATATAACTCTCATCTTCTTCTTCTTCTTCTTCTTCTGTTGGTCCTTTTTTCTACTTCAATTTACAGGCTGTTGATTGCTCCATCAGGTCGATGCCTTCACCGATACACCATTTAAAGGGAACCCAGCAGCAGTGTGCATGTTGGAAGAAGAGAGAGGTGAGGAGTGGATGCAATCTGTTGCCAGGGAATTCAATGCCCCTGCATCGGCTTTCTTGAAACCCATCCCCCCTCCTTCTCTGGAGGGGAACCAGGAAGACCCAGTTCCCAAATACCATCTCAGATGGTTCACTCCAATTGCAGAGGTAATGCTTCTATACATTCTCTTTTCATTTTTATTTTTTTTATTATTTTTTTTTTTTATGGATGGGTAGAGAAGATTTCAGGGTTTTTTTGGTGGTGAAGTGATTCTCTACCTTTTGCTTTCTCCTTATTTCTTCAGCTTGTGGGGATTGAGTTCACAAACTGTGGAAAGCAGCAGATGGAGAGCTAAGGTGTAGGGCTCAGGGTGAAGATTAATACAGAAAAACAAAGAAGGCCAGTTTATTTGCTTGGGATGGAAATTCTGATAAATTTATTCCTTAAAGTTCTTAATAATGAAGATCTCAAACCTCATTAATGATCCTTTGTTGCAAACATTTTACCATAAATTCCTAGGAATTCAATTCCATGCAAACAAATGGGCCTAAAGAACAACTATAGGGTGGGAAAATGAGGAGAAAACTAGGGGTGGGAATCTCCTCATGTTAACCCGAAGGGGTTTGCCGAGTGGTCATTACCATGGTTGCTTCCTCTTCTGGAAATAGAGATCTTGGCATCGACCCCAGTTCTTCCCTCTTCAGGAACCGAAGGTTAAGTCCACTTGTGTTACCACCTAAGGGCCACAGGGGTTTTACCCTACTTCTCTATGGGCCCGGAAGGAATAGTCCAGCCCAAAGGGTTGGGAACCTCCGTTAGCAAAACAAAAAAAAAAAATTTCCTCGTGTGGTATCACCACTTTCCTCTAAGTAGTGATTCTTCACTTTGTTCAATTTGAATGGAGAGAACTATGAGGTGGTGAAAATCATTTTAAAAAATAGTAGAAAAAAAGAAAAAGAAAATCCATGTTAGTTATTTTGAAAACAATAAAAGAAAATCCAAATGTGGAAGGATTAATGAGGAGTAAGATGTTAGTTATTTTGTTTATTTATGTTAAAATTTTATGGCTGGTCATTGGTGGATAAAATGTTACAGTTCTATGCTTTTCTCTATATAAAAAATATAGATTTCTTATCCCTTGCACTGTTTATGGTCATTGCAGATCCAACCTTGTGGTCATGGAACTTTAGCTGCTTCACATTTTCTTTTTACATCCGGTCTAGTGAGAACAGATAGAATTGAGTTCCACACTAAAGCTGGACTTCTGACTGCCAAACGAGTTGATAGTTTTCAACAATCAGATGACACCTCAGGGTCTTCGAATGACAAAGCAGAATACTTTTCTATTGAATTGGACTTTCCTACAATCCCGGTGACTCAGTGTGATTCCACAGATATCCCATCAGTTCCAAGAACATTGAATGGTGCTCCTGTGATCAATATAATGACAACGAGCCATGGTTTTTCAATTGTATTTCCTTGTCACCATTAACTATCTCATACTTAAATATGAAAATATTTTGTTTGTTCGATAGAAACCTTGTTAAAGTATTCAATTAAGAGTTCACTAATCCTACCTGTATCTCTCTACTCACACCTGTCATGCTTGAAGAGGGAACATGCGTATCTCTGTGGCTAGTGGCTACTCAATTATACATCAGTTTGATTGTTCGACAAAGTAGGTCAAGCAGATAATGCAAAAGCTGCATTTGTCTTTGAATTTGGACTGCTGTCAGCTGTTAACTGTCAATTTCTTTTCCTAAAATCTAGCTGTTATCAAATCACAAACCACCCCAAAAACAACCACCCCCCCCCGGCACACCCCCGTCGCACAGCTCCCTCCAAGGTTCGAACCCTGGAGTGATCCTTTCCTATACATCTCCTGACCACTGGGGCACCAAGCAAAAACAAAATGCCCACATTTTGGGACTAGTTCATAATTTTGGCAGGCCCAACCTGTTTCTCTTATGGATATGGCTACTTTGTGTTGCATGGTAGACGTGAGTGGAGAGCCATGAGTAGCTTAGAAGTTTAGAACTCTTCAAAGGAAAAGGAGAAATCATATGATTTACGGCCTAAGAATTCACGTAGTATCCTCTGGCCTTTAGTATGGTGCCCATTGTTTGAATATCCGGCCATTGATTTAATGTGAGAGAAAACATGCCTATCCAGGTTGTATGGTCATTTTCCTGTTGAATGCAGTCCATTGCAGGTTGTAGTGAGAGATTGCCTCATTGGGTTTTTCTTGGACATGATTTAGCACCCTTGGTTGATCCAGTAGATCAACAGTCTGTAACTCTGTATCACCAAACCACCAGCTACACTTTGGCTTTTTGAGGGTAAAACTGATTCTTTCTTTTCAAGAGCATAATGCCTTGCCGTGCAGAGTTCATCTTTGTATGATACCACCTCATCTGCATTTATTTCATTTGGTAAAATTTTAAACCTTCTTGATTTTGGCAGATGGAGCTCTCATCAGGAAAGGCTGTTGTGGATATACAACCACAGTTCGATGAGATACAAAATTCCTCTGGAAAGGGACTTATTATAACAGGGCAGGCTGACCATGACTCTGAATTTGATTTTATAACCCGTTTCTTCTGTCCAAAGCTGGGCATCAATGAGGTAATACATTCAGGATTGGGATAGAACGATGGCACTGGATTTATGGAGCTAATTTTGAGCCATTGCCTATGCAATAAAGAAATATTTTAATGATTTGTGTTCTAATTTGATGCTCATGCATCTAGTGCTTATGTAATAAAGAATACTTAGATGATCTGTGTTCTAATTTGACTTCCACAAATCTAACTTGTGTACTTCCAAGTTCCAGCATTATAAACACATCTGCATAAGCTCAAAACAAAAGTAATTATCTGGAACTAAGTTTTGATTTTTTTTTTATTTTTTTTTTAAGAAAATGTTCCTTTTCATTTCCTTTTCCTTTTCCCTTTCCTTTTCTTTTTTTTTTTTTTCTTTTTTTTTGTTCTATTCTACTAATAGATCTTAATTACATTGAATTTTCTGGATCATTTGATGAGAAAAAAAATAATGAAAGATGAAGAATGAGGAATGTTCTGTACTGATAAAATGCAATGCAATGGTCTCAATTACCATTTTTGTACAAATTGGAAAAGATAATGTAAAGCTATGATTGGATTAAAGTAAAAAACATAACATGTAGGACAGTCTTCACTGAGCAAAGTACAAACTGTAAACTTTGAAAATACCAATTCAATACTCCTCCTCACTCTAAATAATGAACACTTTCTCAATGCTTCTTCTTAGCGCTAGTAGTTTTCACTCCCTTGTGAACTGAAAATGAAGATCTTCTATTCCCAGCTTGCTAACAGGGCGTTGAATTTGATATTCACCAACTGCCTGTGTAAGCAAGTTATCATCGCTTTTGTTTGATGTAAGAGCCATAGAAGTCTTGGTGATGCTCTTGCACGCCTCTCTTGAAAAAAATTATTATAAGACTATCTCAATGTTCTTGGTCTCCTCATCAAAGTTCGCTACAATGTGGATTGTGGAATTGTTCATCAGACTTTAATTTTCACAGGAGCACCACCATCTCATCTAACCTTTCCATTATTACCAATGTCATTGAGAAACCCCTCATGTCTCAGTATTCGAATTAAGTTACTGCTTGCTTCTTGCTTTTCCATGCTATTAATTGTTGCTCCTTAGTGACCAAGACCCACTTATTGAACTACTATCAGATTATGAAACAGCTGCAGCAGCATTTGTGTCATTAAACAGATGCCAGTAGAGGACCAAGGGATCTGTGGGGCTAGTCTGTTTTTCCTTGTCCGCTCAGTCACATTTTAATTAAGAATGGTAAATTTATCATAGTACTATTGGGTGCTGACAACATGGCTATAAATTGGGTGATTGGAAATGTAGAACTCACAATGTTGACTGTAGATAGATCGGATAAGGCTTCGATGATGATGAAGATCACTATTAAGTGATGAGTGGTGATTGCAATAAATTTTAGTTTTACATATTGAAATAACACCATAAATCTTAAAGGTTATAAAAATTGACAATTTGTTTGAAACTGATAGAAGAAACATTAGTCTTTCAAATGGTTCGGATCCAGGATGGAACCATGGTGGATCTGGACCTGGATCCATCCCTATTGATCCAGTTCTGGAAATGGATCCGGATTTGACACAGAACCTACTTCTTGTATCGAGATCCAGAACTGAAATAAGATATAGAGTGCATCAGTATAATTGGATAAAAGAGCTTAAACAAACATTTTTAATTATACAAGTGGGATTATCAAATGGTATATGATGAAAACTATATAGATTCTCAAATACGAGTATAATAATTAAGACTTGTTTGAGATGTTTTGGACATCTCCAACAAAGGACAACATTTCCTATGGGCCCATCAGCCCCGATCCAATTGCCAACTAGCGTTGGTAATGATTTGGGGAAAAAAAGGAAGACAAACATCATCTTTCGTGCGGGCCCATCAGCCCAAAATTTACAAAACTACTGATTATATATGATGATAGCAGTGGTAATCGTTTTTACTGTATTTTGGTATTGCCAATGTTGGACTTCTAGAGAAACAAGCAATCTTGATGCAGGACCCCAAGACTCTCTATAATTATGTCTATTTAAATGTGGGTTCAGAATCAGCAAAGAGTCAGTTTTAGCATCTTATTTAAGAGGAGCTTCTTAGCTAGTTTAGGGCACGTTCCATGTTTGAAAGGAGAAACTCTCATTAAAGAAACATTTCTCCTGATTGCAGGGAACTCTACTCCGTGAATCCTCATGATCATTATCATTATAGCCTTATCCCATCTATCAAGAGTCAGCACTTAAACCCCATGAGTGCTTGATCACTTGAGCAAAATAGTCAAAACTCTACTTGATTTCTCCCTTTGTATAGGTATCAGAGAGAGGTAATTGACTGTGATTTTCATGAATTGAAGCTTGTTTTTCTTCAGAGCAAAAACTTGGATTGCTTTCATCCTAGATCTAAAGCTGAAGTTTTGAATGTCTTGCTTGATGAAGCAGATATATCATATTGCTGTATCATTTAATTTTTATTTCATTTTTTAGTTTGTTAGACTCTTAAATGAAATGAAAAAATAGCACAATTTATGCTAATTACAAATCAATTTGGGCAGTTCAACCTAATTTAAAAATAATGCTAAATTCTCCATGCTGCTTATTGGATCTCTCAGTTAAATCCTTTTTGTATTCTTGCAGGATCCTGTTTGTGGTATGGCAAATTGTGCCCTGGCACCATATTGGAGTGAAAAATTGGGAAAACGTGACCTTGTAGCCTATATGGTACTCTCTCTCTCTCTCTCTCTCTCTCTCTCTATATATATATATAGATGTTTGCAAGCAAGCGTGCTTGCTTGTGCTTTTGTGTCATGTGTATGTCTGGTTTGAGTGCATTCATGTATCTTGCTCTATTGTGTGATCCAGGCATCTTCAAGGGGTGGAAGATTGGACCTCCATGTAGAGGAGAAAACTGAGCGAGTACTGATTAGAGGGAAGGCTGTTACTATTATGTTAGGTTATCTGTTGGTTTAGTTTTGAAGAGACTTGGCCATCCATTTTGGGAACAGATTACCATATCCATATTGTAATAGAGTTGGAGGGAAGCCTGTTATTTTTAAGCACCTTGTTGGGCCTATGTTTAGTTTAATGCAAGCATCAGTGGTCATTTACACATCATTGCACACATGTTAACAGGCACGTATGCCTCCAAACAACTTACTAGTATTTATTTTCCTGTCTCAGAAATAGGCCTGCCAATAATCAGTATGTCCTGTACCATGTATCTTTCTGTCTAATTCCTTTATAAATTCAAGATATAGACTGGGCAATTCGGATATTGGAAAGATTAATATCATACTTGACTTGTTCTTGCTTGTATATATCCAAGTGTAGCTGCAACAGTATAAAGCACAAACCCAATGAGAGGAAGACTGTAAAATAGATGAATCATGGAAACTTGTATAAAATAGTTACACCATAAGTATAAGGAGTTGGTATGCATCTCTAGTATTAATTTTTTATACTGGTGCTTCTCATCATCATCATCATCAAAGCCTTGTCCCAACTATGTTGGAGTCGGCTATACGTATTCTGTTTCTCCATTCTGATATATCTTGAGCTAAATTCTTAGATAAGTTATTCTTCGTCATATCCGTTTTTACCACTTCCATCAACGTCCTCTTTGGCATACCCCTTCCCCTTGGTAGGCCATCAACCTTCATGGCCATGATTAGTATTGTTGTGCTTATATGTAACCTAAATATTTAGATAGATTGGGTACTTTTATGATTATTGTAAGTTCTTATGTTTTCTTTATAAGGATATTATGAGTATATACTAATTACCATGATGAGTAGTACTGGTGTTGATTCTACAATAAACTTTTTGCACTAAAATCTCATCTTTTCCGGCCTTGTCATCATCTAAATGTTGTCCCACTTTGAAACTTCATCCATCCCTATTTAGATGTCACTCTCCTTTCTTTCATATTATTAATTTGAAGCTGCTTCATTCCAAGTCATGATTAGCGTCGTCCTGGTTATTTGGACTTCAGTTTACACAATTGTGCAGAACAATGTATTCTTACCAAAACTATATATCAACTCCAGTAGCTAAAATGACTTGAAATCAAGGTCTTTTAACTTAAAGTTATTCAACTACTACATTCCAAATCCTTATCAGTCTCCTCCTAGTCCTTTGTACTTTTGACACTTAAGTTGTCTGTACTTGCTGAAAAATCTGTTCCTGTTAAAATTATATACCAGCTTTAGAACTATATTGAGTGATCTGTACTTGCTGAAAAATATGTTCCTGTTAAAACTATATACCAGCTTTAGAACTATATTGACTGGAAATCAAATGATCTCTCTTTTCAACTCAAGCTAAATAATAAGTTCTTTACCAAAAAAAAAAATCATGCATTTAATGAAATAGTATTGAAACAAGCCAATTTAGTTTCTTTGGTATCGAAAATCATATATTTCTGCAAAACTCCTACAGACTTCAAAGATGGTTAATATTGTGGAATTAATTTCACAAATTTGCAACAATTAGTGATAACTAATATCCAGATATTTCTGCTGATTGGAAGAATCGTGTGATTCGGCTTTGATGGACTTGTTTGTCAATGGAATTTTGGGATTGGAAGACTATAATAAGAGATTATGAGGCCCTATGTTACAATGAAAGATAACAGTGTGCTCAGCTTTTTCCTTTTTTTATATTTTTTTTATTTTCATGTAGCTTAATACAAATAGCCAAAGCTTCACTTTCTCTCTTTCAACAGAAACATTAGAAAAAGAGACAATCATGACCTCTCATTCTTTGCTGGAAGGAAAGCTAGAGGCATATTATCAATTTGGCCAGGCGAAGGTGCTTTTTATAATACTAAGGTTGAAATTGCTCTACAAGTAATTGCTTCATTAGTCTTGGTTCAACGTGGATTTAACGCTAACAAAACTATAGTCGATATAGTGTATCTCATCTTCAATCTTGTGTAAATTGATGTTTCTGCTTTCCTTGGACTCTTACCTCTCCATCATCTGCCCTTTTTAGAGGGTTTTTTTTTTTCTTTTAGTCACCGTCACGGACAAAGTCAACTAAGTCTTTGACCATCATGGCTAAAGATCCCCTGCTTGTTTCTGTGGAAGGGAAGTGCCACGTTGAGCTGTCCCTTTTAATTCCCGTTTTCTTATTTTTCTGTCTTTTATATCATTTGGCTTTCTTTAATAAAATTATACTCATCATCCAGAAAAACTGTGGGAGAAAACTCTCCCTCTGTTGTTGCTGGAGAAAATCTTCTATTAAAAAAAAAAAAAACACAATCTTTATCTATGGGCTCATTATTTTATGCTTTTGAATTAGATGGCTATCCCAATTGATTTATGGTAGATGACTTATTCACATACCTCTTGTCCCTAGTGGGGTTTGTTTGTACCTCCCAAGATGTTATCTTAAGAACTCTAGCTTTCCTCCAGGAAATGCTCATAACACACCACGTCCATTCCTAGGAAGGACAAAATCAGAGAGCATAAAGACAAAAGTCTTGAGCCCAAGTCCTCTCCATCTATTCTTCTTCAAGTTCTCCCCCAAAAAGAAGAAAGTCAAGTTCCTTTAAAAAAAAACGGAAAAAGAAAAGAAAAGGAGAAAGTGAAGTTATATTCATGTGATTAAACCATTGTTTTACCTAGTTCACAAATTCGTTTACTGTGCATTCAAATTGCAATTCTTAATTAAACACTTAGTTTGATCATAAAATTTGATGGAGTAGGTTAATTTGATTTGGATCTTACTTCCGAAGCCAGTTAGACAAAAATTTTATCCGTCCCCTACTATAAGTGCATTACTACGTCCTCCACATCTAAAATTCAAACCAATCAAAATGATTGTTCTTTGCATTTAATTTAGGAAGGCCAATTCTAATTGGAGTTAGTTATTGATTAGTGCTAACACATAGGGGTGCTGGGAATTATTCAAAATAAACTATTCGTAATTCGAAGGCCTTCTCAGCAAACAGGGCAACTATCGATTAAACTGGTACATCCCAACCCTTAAAATAATTGCTATAAACTCTCATCCCTTAACACATTCCTATTGGCACCACAATAGCAAGGGTGTACTTAAAAGAAAAAAGGAAAACAAAAATGCACAAGCAAGTATTTTTTAGGTTTTTCCCCAGCTTTAACCCACTTTTATACAAGCTCCTTTTTCTGCTTTCTTTATCAACAATGATTCGCTAACAATCAAATTTGGCTTTGATTTGCCATTAACTATATTTAACTTGACAACAAGAGGTAGCTTAGCTAGTTGGCAGCCCCGCATTTCATCTGGCTACCTTTTCTTGGGTCTTAGCTCTCTAGCTAGGCCACGCTAGCATACCAAAATTAAAAAAAAAAAAAAAATAGTTGAACTTAATAACAAAAATAAGTACATATAAAAATTATTAAATTTTGAGTCTTTATAATTGAAAGGTTAGGATTATCTGATTGGGTGGGGCTGGGGCTGGGGCTCCCTCAAGAGGGAAGCAATTTTAGCAAGACCCTGGCCATGGAAGAGAACAAAAACAACCATATGCGCATTCTAATTTCTAGAACACAAATTGTTTGATTGACTTCTCTCTTGCCTTTGAAGAGGGAAAGGATCTGCCAATGTTCAACAATGATACACATCCACACATCATCAACCTGCTCCCCATTCAGTTGACCCTTTATACAGATGATCTGTTTCTGCTGACTTTCATGCCCATGCCTTGTAAGCACATCTCAACCATTGATCAGGCTCAGCCTTCCCTATTCCCTACCCTTGTTGATTTGTCAAAACCATCCATCATTGAAACCATCACTCATGACTCTCCCCATTATTCCATTTTGACAGGTCAAAATGGTCAGCTAGCGCCTTACCCAAATTCAGATGATGCATCATCATTGCCAATGTGGGGCCCAGAACAGGATGTGTGGGCCCCACCAGGGTAACATATGAGGAAGTGGGGCTGTAGCAAGAGTCAGCAGGCAGATCTCTCTGTCTTTCCTTGTGCAGAGAGAGAGAGAGAGAGAAAATCTTCTCCAGTTCTAGAAGAAAGAAATTCTGCAAACATCTGTATCTCTTTCGCTTCATATTTTATACCGTCCTCTCTCTCTCTCTCGATTGATCAATCGATCGATCTCGATCTCAACATGGGTCAGTCATCAAGCAATAGAAGAAACAATCAAAACCATAATCGACCCGTTTCTCCTTCTCAATTACTCTCTTCTTCTTCTTCCTTTTCCTCTTCAAATCGTCCTCCTTCCAATGCTTTTCCTGGGTTTCCTCATCCTGCTCCACCTCCTCCTCCTCCTCCTCCTCCTGCTGCTGCTCCTACTACTACTAGCTTTCCTGGGTTTTCTACTGCTCCTCCAACCTATTCTCCTGCAGCAAATTATCCTTACCATTCACCTCCTTATCGCCCTCCATCCACTTATCGTCCGCCACCACCCCCTAATTTCTATTCTCAGTATCCCCCATTGGGGAATCGACCGAATTACTCTTATTACCCCAATCAGAATCATGGGTGGCCTCAGTTTCAAGCTTCTTCTTCCCAGGCGGTGCCTGCGACGACTCCGCCACCTTTAGTCGAGCATCAGAAGGCGACAACGGTGAGGAACGATGTTAATTTGCATAAGCAGACTATTCGGCTCGAGGTGGATGAGCAGAACCCAGATACCCATTTGGTGACATTCACCTTTGATGCGGCGGTTGATGGGAGGTATGCGTTTTTGGGTTTGTGGGGGATTCTTCTTTTCTGTTTTGTTTTTAATCCCCTGTTTGTTGTTTCGATTGAATTGAATGATGGTGTTGATGAATTTTTTAAAACTGGATTGTCAGATTTTAGTGGAGAATGTCTGAATTGTTTGTTTGAGAGGGGTTTGAATTACGAAGCCAGATAGTTGGGATGAGAGTATGATGAAGATGAATTAAATGATTGAAGGATTTCAATGCTAAAATCTTTTATTTTTGTTTTATCTTTCATTGGAATGAAATCTGAAGGTAGGACTCAGGAGTAATCTCAAGTTAGGGGTTTGTGTAGGTAATGCTTTTATTATGTATAATTAGATCCAAACATATGATTACATTAAGTGCCTGTTGGGTTGCATATTTAAGTGGAGACCATGCTGCATTTACTTGAGAGAAGAGTGTACATGGATCCTGGGATCAGGTGGTAAAGGGTTGAGGAAAGTAGTAAATCTTTACTGAAGTTTTTTGTGGGTACATAATGCTTAACACCAATTTAGGTGCAATTTTGGTGAAAGCTTGATGGAGGAACTGGTGACTGTGGAAACAGGCATGAGTGAAAGTTCTAGAGATACAGGTGTAGTCCCTCGACCAAAATGGGAAACCAAACATGCCCAAACATCTGTAGTTTTTCACAGGGTAATACTCAGACAAAATGGTATTGTCTTACCGTCTTTCCTTTTCCAAGTTGTGTAGTCAATATACTTTTCAGTTGCAACAGACAGTAACTTCCTCTCCCAATTTGTCCAGCCGATGAGGAACTTTTTATTGATAGCAGTGAGAAAGAGAACATTGGGAATTGTTGAAAGAAAAAATAGGTAGGCACATGATCAAATCTGCAAATCCTTATTTCAGTATCGTAACCTGAATGGCTTGTAGTGTACATAGGATCACTGGAACTGATGTCGTTGGAAAACAGAATAGTGAAACTGATGTTGTTGGAAAACAATATAGTTACTGGGATTATGAAAAAGAATTGACCTATGTTGATTTGGGGGACCAATATAGTCTTGTATTTGGACCATCCAGAAAAAAAATGTCGTCTTGGATTTGGGAGCATAGATATGATTTTGGAATATTCTAACGGTTTTTCATTTTGATATGTTAAGTAGGGAATAGTTGTAACGCCCCACCCTACACGCATGCATGATATTGTCCGCTTTGGCTCACAGGCCTTACAGTTTCGTTTCTGGTAGGCCTCTCCAACCCACCAAAAGGCCTCATGCAAGGTAAGGGTGTAAGATCTACATATAATCTCAGTCATTTTTCTCTCTATAGTCGATGTGGGACTACAGGGATCACAATAGTACACCGTACAGTTGTGAGGTTTTCTTATGAAATAAAGCCCCACTTGATAGGAATTCTTGATAGTTGAGTTGCTAGGTCCACTATTTCCATTCTGTGCACTTTGCTGTAAATTATTTTATATATATATGTGTGTGTGTGTGTGTGTGTGTGTGTGTGTGTGTTTTGTGGGGTTGGGGGTGAAAATCTGGGCCATGCCGGCACACTGAAGAAGGGCCCAGCCGTGCCCTGGCCGGCACGGCCCATGATAATTATGTGGGCCGGGCCCAAGGCCTCTGGGGTCAGCCCAGCACGGCCCAGGGCACGGCACAAGCTGGGCCCTAGTCGGGCTTGGGCCGTGCAGGCCCACATATCCCCCTCCCCCTTTTTTTTTTCTTTTTAACTTCTTTAAGTCTTAAAAACTTAGACTCTTCACTCTTGGTCTTGGACCAATTTCATTAAAATAAATGTATTAAAAGAGATAACAAGTAGAATAACACTAATGATGTTTTGAAAAAATACATCAAATAAATTGTATTTCCTTGAAATTTAAGTTACAAAAGTTCAAAAAAATTACAAGTTTGAACTTGGATCAATATATATAATGAAATTCAAACCTTCTAATAAATGAAAAAAGAATTACAACTTTAAAAACCTATGATACATTCTAAAAAATAAATTACAACTTTAGAAACCTATGATATATTCTAAAAAATAAATTACAACTTTAAAAACCTATGATACATTCTAAAAAATAAATTACAAGTTGAAAGCCTATTATACATTCTAAAAAAAATTATACTATGATATATGTAACACCACTAGCTCGTCTTCTATCTCGATCTCATCATCATCGAGGTGTTGTTCCCTATTCTATGCTTGATACCAATCCCGTAAGCACTTGCAGGTCTCAACGGTTTCTTCTGTAAGCATAGTCCTCCTGTTGTCAATAAGGCGCCCACTTGCACTAAATGCCTGCTCTAATACAACTGTAGACGCTAGTATTGTTAGTATATTACGGGTTATGGTGGAAAGCACGGGAAACTTAGTTTCGAATGATTTCCACCGTGCCAAATGATCAAAATCATCTTTTTCATCATCCGAGATTACAACAGGATCACTCCATAGATATATTGTTAATTCATTAAGGTTGTAAGATCCTCCAAAAGAGGAGTTACTTTCATGAGATTTCCTCATAATACTCCAAATAGCCTTCTTTTTTCCTTTATGTACTTGGGGAGGGCCTGTTGGGACCGTGGGTGCTATGGATCTACCTAATCGGGTAGCATAATCCAAATAAAGTGTTTCTAATTGTGTCTTAATTGTTGTCATGTCATTTATATTAGCTGTATTCATATTAGAGTTTATTTCATTAAGAAAGGTTTCGACACCTTGTAATTTCAATCCAGGGTCTAATGCAGCAGCTATACAAAATGTTATAGGAGCTATTCTCCAATATGATGAAAACTTTGCCTCCATTTGTACACACGAGTTGAAAAATTGGAAAATCTCTATACTTTTTAAAAGTAAGACTTATTTCATAAAAATGGCCTAAAGCTTGATTTGATGTGAGATAATATACCCCGGAAAAAAACAATGTTGCATCATTAAAAACTTCTAAAAATCTCTTATTATCTCAAGAAGCGTCCATTTATCATCACTTATTAAAATATTTTCATGCTCCAAATAAAGTTGACAATATTGATTTAGTGCCATTTTATAGGCACATGATTCTTTTAACATTTTATAAGTAAAATTCCATCTATGCTTTACATCATATGATATTTTCTTTGGTCTTAGATTCAAATTTACACATATGTCCCTCCACCATTGTTTTCGCTAAGGAAAACAAAAAATGTATCCTACAATCCATTTAATAATCTCTAAATCATCTCTAATTAATTTCACCCCTACTTGTATGATAAGATTTATGATGTGGCATGCACATCTATTGTGAAATAGATCTCCATTTAAATCAAGTTGAATCAAATGTTTTAGTGAATCTACTGCGACATTGTTAGTGCTTACATTATCTAAAGTTATAGAAATTATTTTATTTTCAATTTGATATTCTCTAAGTTTTTCAAGGATGGTGGATCTTATCCTAGCACCAGTGTGTGGAAATTCTAGCATAGAAAACGAAATTATTCTTTTCTGCATCACCCAATCACTATCAATATAATGTGATGTGACCCCAGATTTTGTTTAGAGGTCCATAAATTTGAAGTTAAAACCACTTTTTGTGGTAAATTTGTAAAAATATTTTTTAAATTCTCGTTTTCTTTCAAAAAAGTTTTTATTGCATCATTTCTAGCATTAACTTTAAATATTTTCTGCCATGAAGGAACAAATGCAAACTTAAAAAATCTTTCAAAACATCGGTCTTCGGAAAGTATAAATGGAAATTGGCGAAAAATTATAAACTTAATAAGTTGATATCTATCATTAGTAGGGTCATAATTGAAAACTCCTAAACCGTCAGATGAATCTGTTTAAGAAAGTTGTGTTTGAACCATCCCACCTCTTTTTACGTATATACTTTTTCATGTGTCTACTAAGGTGGCCAGTGCCGCTTGATGATTTGCCACTGAGGAGATCTTTGCAAAATTTACATTGTGCCTTTTCCCCTGTTCCTCCCGTGGGACTTGGGACAGTAACTCTAACAAAATAAGTTCATACAGGAGAAGTCAATCTTGATTTTCTATTCCTTTTAGTTGTAGAAACCGAAAATGCAGGATTTTGGGGACTGTTACCATCTACGTCTATGCCCTGACTTTGATCTAAATGAATAAATCCAGGATCTTCCTCATTTAGAGGTCAAGGTGGAAAGGTTGTGATGGTCCAGCCATTTTTCTAAATAAAAGATTTTTTTTTTTTAATAAATAATTATGTATAAGATGTTTTTTGTGATAATTTATATAAGAAAGGGGAGAAGATGAGACTTAATATATAATATTACTATGTATATTATTACAAAATAAAACTCAAAATTAAAGATAATAAATTCCTTTATGAGAGAGTGAGAGCTAATGATGAAGTTCTTCTTAGTTGAATCCTCCACTTTAGAGAAGTCACCATCACTCTTCACTTCTTAGAAAACTTTGTATAGAGAGCTTAGACTTTAGAATGATACTTAATAGAACTTAGAGCCTTAGAACTTTAGAGGGAGTGTGATAAATGAGAGAGTAGATGAGTGTAGAGAAATGAGAGGAATGAGGGCTATTTATAGAATTCTTAAGTGATAAAATAACATAAAATACCCCCTCATATGACCGTTTTATAGCAGTTGGGGGGGGGGGGGGGGGGGGGGGTTATAATGGTAAAAAATGATCAAAAGAAAACTAATACCAACACCCCCCCCCCCCCCGCTTTGACCGTTTATAGCTGTTGGGGGGGTTAAAAATGTATTTACAAAAAACCCATTTGACTGTTTTTTGAGAGAAGGGGGTTAAAAATGTAAAAAAAAAAACCCATTTGACTGTTTTTTTTTAGAGGAGAAAGGGGGGGGGGGGGGGGGGGTTTGCATTTTAAAAAAAAGAGCCGTTGGGGCCCTTTGCGGGTTTGGGGTACTGGCCCAGCGCAGCACAGATTTTAACCGTGCCGTGCCGGGTCGGCTGGGACTGTCGGGCCGGCCCATTGACCAAGTCAACGGGCCCAGGCACGGTTTTTTCGTGCCGGGCCCATGCTGGGCTTGGGCCGCCCGCCCAGATTTTCACCCCTAGGCGTGTGTGTGTATGGGTGTGTGTTGCATTGCATGTACTTCAAATCAAAATTAGTTTGGATGTTTTGGTGGATTCGATGGTAAATAATTATTTATTTTGCTGAAAACTTCGGGCAGAAGAAATCAGTAAGGCATTTGGTGTAATGCTGTTTTTCTAATCTTTTTGCCTCAAATCAATATTGTCTATTGGAGATGGTAGTGATTTGAGGCAGAAAATTAAGAAAACAGCATGTCGCCCATCTAATGTGGTTTGGTTTTCCATGCTGTCATGCTGCTCCAAATGCAGAGAATCAATAAGCATTTGTTCTCCCACAATTTTTAAATTACTTGCAATTTGACGTACATCCGGAAATGCCCTTAGACAATACTAGAAGAAAATCTATATAGAAATTAATCTCAGTTTCTCTCTTATGACAGTATCACAATCTTTTACTTTGCTAAGGAAGGGTCCAGTTGCAGATTCTCTCCCTTGTATCCTGATAACTTTGTTCCAGTGACGGCATCTTTTCAAAAAGGACTGAATCAAAAATTTCGTCAGCCTCTAGGAACTGGAATTGATCTAGGATTTTTTGTGCTGGAGGATCTTGCAAAACCCACATCAGATGATGTGTTTCCACTTGTTATTTCTGTTGAGGCATGCTCACCACCCTTGCCTACAGATAAACAGCTTGGGCAGCCTCCCCCTTCTGGTAATGCACAGATCACTGAAGCAGTTATTGAAAAACAAAATGGTGAGACGTTCCAAGTGAAGGTAGTCAGGCAAATATTATGGGTTGATGGTGTTCGCTATGAGTTGCAAGAGATTTTTGGTATTGAAAATTCATCAAAAACAGAGTTTGATGATGATGACCCAGGAAAAGAGTGTGTTATCTGCTTGTCTGAACCAAAGGATACCGCTGTGTTGCCTTGTCGACATCTGGTGAGAATCTAATACACACCTCTTTTTTTTTTTTTTTTTTTTTTTTTGTTCTTGTTGTTTCTTTGTGCCTTCTGTCTGCTTTTCTTTCTGCTATCCTCAAGAGCTTGTTAGATGCACCCCATATTGCAAGTGGCTTGAATATTTTTACAGAGCAGATGGTTATCCATGCCCCTATGCTTTTGGGTGGTGTAACATCGTAGAGTATGCAATCTTAAATTGTACTGCTGGCTCGGTTCTTTAAAATGAAAAATGTTGGCCCCATCTTTTAGTGATCAAAAGTGTGAATATGTTTATGGATGTGAGAAAACCCCAAGAGTCTCCATCATCAAATGAACTAGACTGTATCTTTTTTCCCCCTCACTGAATGTGGACTGCTGATTTCAACTGCCCATTCATAAGTCACCGATCTAGACTGATCTTCTTCCAGGAGAGATAGTTGGGCATCAACCTTTTAATAATGGGACTACAACAGAAGTCACTAGATTACCAAAAGGTAGATTCCAGCTGATGGACTGCTGGATGAGCATAAAATTTGTCATTTTTCATCTTTTTACACCTTAACAATAAGAAATCACAGTGATGGGATACTTGCTTTCACCATTCTTTTTGCCCCAACTCATGTTCAATGCTGATTCTCATACTTGGTTTTGCCTAATGAGTATCCAACCTTGTCTCCGCAAGGCTGCAAGCGCATGACAGAATGGGTCAACTGTGAAAAGTACTTGAACTGATTGTGACGGGGTATATTGAAATGAACCCTAAGTCCATGTTTGGAACTTTCCTAATGGCTTACGGATATGGCATTGTCCTAATGATTTCTTAGGATAGTCTCTTTTGATCAAATTGGTGAAGGGTGATTGTGGACATCTGCATGCAGCCATCAATTTTAACACATTCTGGAGTTTATTTCCATAGGAGGATGGAGAACCATTTTCTTTGTAAAATTGACCAACCACTTGCACTCTTCTAACCAACCATGGCTCTATTTCACACCAAGAATGTTTTGAGGCCTTCACTTTCTTAGGAAAATGACAAACATGAACCTGTAGACTTACACACGGACCATGCCAGTAGATGTTGTGGTCCACATGTAACTCTAGAAGGTCATCAACTGGTTTAACAGTTTTAATCACTTCCCTTCTTTCTTTTATTATTGCCACCTTGCAGCTTCTTAAAGTGTAGCAATATTGTTTCCTTTTCAGTGTATGTGCAGTGAATGTGCAAAAGTATTGAAGTTTCAAATGAATAGGTGTCCCATATGTCGCCAGCCAGTCGAGAAACTCATCGAGATAAATATGAAAAAAGGATAACCAGTGAGAAACATTTATTTTCAAATGGGTTCTTCTGGTATGATATCTTTTGCATTCTCTGCTTAGGTGTGTAAACTGATGTTTGATGTATGTATCTTTATGTTTATATACTTTTAATCTTTTTTTTTTTTTTTTCCATCTTGCATGTTAAACTTTTATTGTATAGCTCCATTGGAATGCTCTTAAATAGCATGTTAATAACGATAAAGAAAATAGAAAATCCATTCCAAGATTCGCATGTATTATTGCATGGAAGCCTGCATTCCTATTTTATCATAATTTTTCTGTAGCTTTTATTCCTTTTCTTCTAATTCAATTAGGTCTTGGTCCATTTCCCAGATTCTTCCAGGCTTCTCTTGTACCTTTCCTTCTGAGTTTAGTTGCCACACAGGCAATTATACATATTAGTCCTCAACGCCTCATGCAATTGTGTTGATACAAATCTGTGCTACATATATATCTATGCTATCTCAAGTCCAGTTTCAGTGTTCAGAATGTGTATGTATAGGTGTTGGATTGATTCGATAATATAGAATTATTAGTATATTGGTACCTTTTTTACTATTTCTTTTTTAAAGGTTGTAATGTGACTCGAACCCACTACCTTCTGGTTGTAACAGTGAGCACCTTCCAACTGTGCTAGGATCTCTCATCAAATGTTTTTTCTTATATTGTTGACATAAGTTTTCACTATTTTTTACCTCTTAATATGACTTTGTAATTTACTAAAATCTGAGTGTGGCCTAGACATTCTGCCATGGATTCTATGGCCACACCCATGCCATGCTATGCCAGATCTAATGCAGATAGCTTAAGAGATTTCAGAAATCTGGTTTCATATTTCACAGTTTATGCATGCGATACACAATGTGAACAATTCAACTCTCAAGTCTTTTGTCAAATTTGCAAAGGTTTCTCTCATAGTGGAAAAAAGGAAGACGGAGAGAAAGATCAAGATACATTCATCTTTTACTGTTCCAAGGTTTGAAATATTATTGTGTATATCTCCAAAGTTTTTGATAGAAGTCCTATTTGAGTACTTCATGATATGTAAATTTACACGTTTCCCTTTTTGTTCATTGTCTTCCAAATCCCAACACAAATCTGAGCTGGAGCTACTGGGAAATCATTGCATCCAAGAAAATTGGAAAATTGACAGAGATGCATATCCCTGAAAATTGAAATTCGTTGTCCAATTCTAGATTCTTATAAAAATATTGCTAAATTGTTATGTATTCTGTGTAAATCACAAGAAATCTTCCAATCTGAATAATGACCAAGCAGCTAAAGGGATATAATCAATGATCAATATCATGGGATACCTGTTATCCAAATCCATGTCATTGATGTCTTAAAGAAGAGGATGCCATTCATAACTCTTGCCCAAGCCCATCATGAGGTTCTTATGTTTACGTTTACACGCTTAGAATTAGAAATAAGTGCATTCGGGACCATATAGGGGTCACATCAATATGTGATAGATTAATAGTGACTCATTTGAGATGGTCTATACATGTCCAACCCAAGCCTGCAATGACGACGTCAAGGAAAAGTCTTTTGATGCAAGTTGATGGCCTGCCAAAGAAAAGGGGTAGAGGCCAAAGAGGACATGGATTGCAGTGGTAAGGTTAGATCTGAAAAGTGCAACCTATCTGAGGATTTTGCCCAAGATAGACTAGACTGGAGAAACAAAATTCATATAGCTGACCCCAACCCCAACATAGTTAGGACGTGGCATGCTCTAATGATGATGAAGAATAATTAAGAAAAGAAACGAGATGGAAAGATATGGCCTATAGAGAGAGAATAGAACACCAACAATAAAGTCAGAGTAAACCAATAAACGGAGAACAGTTTACTAGTCATCTCATTTGGTATCACATGCAGCATCCATACTGTGAAACAGGACTAGCTAACATTTTTGGAATAATTCTCATCAAAGGGAGTTGCTTTGCATATACATTGGTAGCGATGTTGCCATATGGTAGACCTAAATCAGTTTGTAACGCTACATAGTTTGTGAAAATCTGGATAGTGCCCAACACCATTGTTATCCAAATCGTATGATTTATAACTTGAACCTTACTTCTTTTTAACTGGTAACTACTAAATTTTATTAAAAGCTAAACAGTATAAAAAGACACATACTGAGAAGCAAACAACTGAAAAACCATACAAAAGAAAGTAAATAAATAAAAGAAACGGCCAGAAAGCTCAAAAAGAGGTCATTGAGCCATGTTGACAACCAAGATCCGCCTCCCAACTCCCTCCGTAGGAAGACAATTGGCCATATCATTGGCTGATCTCTTCACATGCGAAAAGGATGCGTTTAACTTCAAAGCTAGGTCTGGAATTTCCTCCGTAATGTCTGCCAGCTTCTAGGGCAGCTTAGAAGAGCCTGACGCCCACCGGAGATAGCACACAAGATAGTCTCCCTCCACAATAATATTGGAAAGACTCAATCTAGCAGCTTGATGAAGACCCATTCTCAAAGGAAACACTTCTTCCGCATTCACAGAACAGAAACCGGAAGGGCCTGAGAAGGAAACGATGCTTGAATACGACGATTGATCTGTGATGATACCACAACTTGAACCTTACTATTTGAGTCTAACAGTTATGGGGACAATTTGAATCTTATGCTTAATTCCCTTATTTTGTCTCTAAGAATCTTTCCTTTTTTTTTTTTTCTCTCTTTTTTTTTTCTTGGTGAATCTTATGATTTTATGATTTAAATTTAATTCAATTAAAGCCTCCAATTCCTTCTTTTTTTTTTTAAGAAAGGTGTCATGATTTTTGTACAAAAAATGTAACGGTAAAATTGACCTTAGTCCTTTTGTTTTGCTTTTTTTTTTTTTTCTCCTTCTTTACCTTCTTGTTTGAAGGCCTTGAAGCCCAAATAAAATCATCTCCAACATAAATTAAACAATCATACACAGACCTATGTCTAACAACACCAGTTGGCAATAAAAAAAACAAATCATACAAAGACTTAAATCTATATTGATTTTTAACTTTGGCAGAAATTAGTAGGTCATCCAACAACACCAGAGATGCACTACTTTATATAAAGAGGAGACCCAAGTTCCAACTTGTACATGAGACTCCAAAAGTAAATGTTAGATAATTAACGTATCAGCTGTGGTTCTTACCCCTTAGATGTATCGCTTGAATCGTAAGATTCAATAAAATAAGTATCTAATCGTAAGTCGCTTGTAAATAGGATTATAGGATTCATCATATGGATATGAATCTTTTTCCTAAGGACTCCATACAAATCATGGGATTCGGGTTACAAATCATAAATTTCTAACAACAATGGCTGTGCTGGTACTTTTTTTCTCTTTGGTTGAATCTCTACGCAAAACTTAATACTTTTCTATTCCAAGGATGTAAGCCTATATCGGTAACCTAATCTACTGCACTTCTCGAGTCTTTTCCTAGTTTTACCACACATCAATTCTCTACTACATTAATTCTGTGCATGCATTACTTCCTGACTGGCCAACATTCTTCTCCAGTGGTCAAAGCTGGTGTAATCATGTACAATTTTCCTTTTAATGTTGATGGTACACATTGATCACAAAGAACTCCAGAAGCAAGTCTCCTTCAACTATCCTGGCCTTATCCTACGTTTGGTATCTTCCTCTATTGAGCCAGGGTATTGGAATGCATCTATCTTCTTATGGTTATCTCTTGAGCTTCCATTCTCATATGTGCTTTAGCTCTATGCACATTGCTACCGAAGTTGCAATTCATCTATTGAAATTAAAGTGGTTCAACAATTAATGAGTGCTCAATGTAAGTAAGTTCATTAATTGACAAAAAAGAAATCTTATTGCTGCAGTGGTTGGTACTACATCTTTTGTTACATGGTAGCTGAAGAAGAACAATATCCTTTCGGGGTTCTCTTCACATGCCATGAATGTCAAAGAAAGAAGTGCTAAAATAGTAGTGTAGAACCACCTCTCTCTCCCTCTCCCTCTCTCATCATATTTGGATGAATGGACCTTCTCCCATGAATTTCTTTTACACCAGGAAATTTTTGACATCTGAGTTTTAAAATCTTACTGTCCTCAATACGTCTATCTTATTGATCCAAATGGTGCCTCTGTTTATGGATCGATGGGGGAATATATGGATCCCAATGGTACCTTTGTTAGCCATTAGGAATAGATGTATTGGATCAAATCATCTACATGGTGGGGCTTGAAGATGTCTTGGATATTGGAAGAGTGTGCCTGCCATCTTTTTACCATGGGTGAATCAGTAGGAAATATTTGAATTGGATTAATGTGCATATGTTCTCTTTTTTCTTTTTCCTTTAGAAAATAAAGGAAATGTATTCTTCCAAGTATTCACTTTCCTTCCCAAAATGAGACCAATATTCTCTTGCACAAGCGCGTGCACACACAAAGAGATTGCTTTCATACATCTTAACTAGAAAGTTAGTATATTGATGATATAGCTTATTCTATAGTCAATTAGTACAACTGTTTAAGCTCATTAGATTGAGGACTGGAGGCTAATATGATGTTGATGGTGAAGATGAAGAAGAATGGTGTGAGTTGGTTTTATTTGGTGGTGTTGCTTCTATCTGTTGTTGCAGACAGTCAAATAACTACAGTGAAGATGAAACCCAGGAATTATATGGAATAAATCTCAATAATAAAGAATATGACAAGATGTAAAAATTACATCAGAATATGAAAAAAAAAAAAAAAAGAACTTGGATCTCATCAGAAGCATGCCTAGCACGCTTAAAAAGATTCCTACCTCACTGAGATACAATGGATGTGGAATGCCTTGTTGAAAGATATTATGACTTCCTTTTGTATTCCTTTATTGATCGTGCACTCAATGGGTGGAGCTTCTTGACCAGAAAACGCTTCTACAAATGTGATGTAAAGCCTCTAAAAGAAGTGCGCGAAAAATAAGGAAAGAAGGGAAGAAAGCATCTGCAGAGGGAGGAAATGAATTCCTATCCATCTTCTTCTCTCTATGTTTTTCCTAAAGTCAATAAAATGAAGGGGAAAGAACAAAGCCACCCATCTTTCTCCCTTCTCTTGCTCCCTATGATGCCCAGATATGCACGGATACGGCAGGGATACGCCATAGACATGGCAAGGACACGAATTTTACATATAAAAAGCTAAGTATCAGATACTATACGGCACGATACATTGCCCATTTTGAAGTATCCGTGCATCATAGCCTGCTCATGTGCACATTCAACGATACATTGCCCTTTTTGAAGTATCAGTACATCATAGCCTACTCATGAGCACATTCCATTCTGTTGTGAACATCAATATCTAAAGGGAAGCTTGGAGAGAGAGGGAGAGAGAGTTGTGTGTAGGGCTTGGTTAACTCTTGACTTGTATAAACAAGTGGACATGCAAATAGGAATATACCTTCACAAGTACCCTCAAATTTGGCTTGATGAGGTTGGAGACCTTCATCAGCAGCACATCACCATGAAGGGTAATCAGAGGTCTACTGTTATCCCACGTCCTTCAGAGGTTGATTGATATCCCTACTGCTACAGAACAAGAGGCTTTGCTAAGTCTTTATGGGCCCAGTTTGTATGTAAAATGTATTGACATACCGTCCATTTCAAGGACCCCAAAGATGTAAGTAAATAAGGGGCACTCAAGAAACTGTAAGTAGGCTTATGTTTGTTGAACATGGGCTGTCGAATGGTCTGGCCAGGCGGGCAGCCTTGACTGGGTATAACTTGTATAGGCCCAACCCAAACCTGAACCTCTTCTGTTGTTGACATATGAGGCTGAAAATGCGTACCAAAATCCAACTGGGAGTGAAAAGGGATCAAGCCCAACACAGAATTACCAGGTTGGGTTTAGGCTAGCATGTTAGAGTGTAATGAGTTGACCCCAGATTGTGTCTATCAGTAGCAAGTACGAACGCAACGAGAACATGAATGATTTGCTAATAGGATCGATAACCTAAGGGTCTATAACTATTTGTCCGATAAAATACACAGAAATCTATGGTGAAATAAGCTCCTTGGAAGGATTATTAAAGAGGTGATGAGTGAAAAATAAAAGGTGGAGATGTAGTGGGACTTTGACTTTCTTAGATATTGAATTACTAGGGTAATGGCTACGTATTCATTTTCCATTGTTCCATTATTTGATTTCCTTTAAAGGTGAGTTTATTCGATGGTCGATTTTGGAAATTCATATTTGGTTGTTCCTATTTAACCACTTTATAGAAACACAGTCCATCAATTACATGAAACAGCCCTAAGCGTTTCTATGCTTGGTGTATCTCAAAGCCATGATGCCAAATCTGATGTGAATACAAAACCAGGTGGATCCCAATTGAATGCAACTCGATTAAATTCAGCAATCAACAATGAATCTACCAAGCAATAGTTTGATTAAATATCAGTTCCTGGAAATCATGATCATAATACAACCTAAAGAAATTCTTTTGAAATAAATGGGCCGGATTCGCATAAGATTGCCTGAGGTCCAAATAAACTCCTTGGGTTACAGTTCAAATGGAGTCTAGTCAAGTCCAAGCCTGCTGCGTCCCACAAAGTGAACTAAGGCAGGGATTGAAAATCTTGCACTCAAGTTCTGAAGGACTTGCGTAGGAGATTGAAACCCTCTATAAAGAGTGGGGAGTATGTCCATGACTCCTAGTTTCGATGGACTCAAGCGCCCGATTGAGCCTGCCAAGTCAGCCCAATTAAACATTTGTGCTTGTGGACTTGGATCCAGACTTCTAGAGCATATTTGTTGCATATAATATTATATATAGGAATTGTAAGATTTCTACTTCTAAAAGTGGATCAAATTGAAGAAAGAAACAAGAATTATCAAAAGCGTACATCAAATTATCTCCCCTTAATGAAAACTGAATCCAGAGGAGATGGTAAATGAATACCAATACATTACTCTAGTAATTCAAATCCATAGAAAATTTGAGTTGCATCAACATCTCCACCTTATATTCTTCAACTCTCACCTCAGCCCTCACATCTTTAATAATCATTCGATGGAGCTCATTTGACCATAAATTCCTTCATATTCAGTATCAAGCCCATTGATGCCCTTTCCATGTATGGTCTGTTGGATCGATTGTTTAAAAGGTGCGGCCCACATGACCATTTAATGATAGAATCGATCCTTCCACTTAGTTTTCCCCCTTTTTTTTTAATTTGTTTTATCTCTTAGTCAAATTAAATTTGATCAATTGCTAATTTTGCTAAGGTCAAGGGATAAGGCTTGATTCACTTTTCTTGATGGGAGGAAATGATTAAGGAAAATCTGGATCTATAAATAGGACCCTTGAGTAATTCTCTTGGCTACAGTAAAATTTCTTGTCTCCATTACACCTACCTAAGAAGAAAAAAAAATCCACAAGAAAGTTGTAAATCTTAGATGGGTTATAAAAACCCATTGATGCCCCTTACCCATGTATGATCAGGTTATAGTTTTAGATTTTAGTGAAATTCACCAAATTATTTATAGGAAAGGTTTAGAAATCCAGCTGGATGTTTAAAACACCACTCTTATTTCAGTGCCTAATGTTCCTCTGGCCATTGAGAGAGCATGCACTTGTCTTGTCAAATAGGGAAGCAATCTAAATGAAGAATGTAGCTTTTATCAGCAGAAATCATCATTCACGTGATGTTGATTAAATTGGGGAAGAAAAGGCGTAGTCATGCAGGTTTTTTTGGACATGTCTGTTTTGTCTGTAATACGTAGGAATTTATGGTCAAATAAACTCCATCAATAGATAATTGAATTATTATTAAAGAGGCGAGTATGAAAGAGGCGAGGTAAAAATAATGTAGAGAGAACCTTAACTTTGGTAGAATTTTTAGTTACTACAGCGGTTGGGTATTCATTTTCCATACTCCCTTGATTCAATCTTTGTAAAGGGACCTATCCACCCCACAACCCTAAACCCTGATATCACCCACGAGCACCAAAAACATCCTACAAAAGAGTCATTTTATCCCAATTGTTAACTACAAAACCAGCCATCAACAAGAAATGATTCAAATTTCAAGGTATATATATAAGGTACCTCTTGTGCATGCACCCTTTTTTCTAGAAATGACCCGGAACCTCAAAACACTGAGATTAATTTCAATTCCAATCCTAATACCACCAACCATGATGAACTAACAACACAAGAAAAATCTTAAAACCTTAATACCATCCACCATTCAAAAACAGAAACAATATATGGCCCTTATCAACGTAAATGCTGAGATCTTGAATCTTAAAACACCCTACATGGAAAAACCCTCTAAACAACTCATGCCAACCTGAAAAAGTAACAGCTAAGAGTGAAAAATGTATGTAGAGAGGATGTAGAAATGAAAAGGACCTGTTCAGATTCTGCCGAGTCAAGCTGACCCCGACTTGACTCGATTGTGGCCGAGTCAGGGTCAAGGCCGGGTTTTTAGACCTTGGCTTCCCATAAAAGCCCAGCAAAATGAAGAACCACCTCAGCCCAACAACTGTTCAACCAATAATCTTTGTCTGTGTAAAGGAGAAAATACCAAATACCTTAGAATTCTATGATTTAACTACATAAAAATGACCTGTGTCTTACTGGGCTTTAGAAAAAAAAAAACTTTAATGACTAGTAGTAGAGTAGTTAATGTTTTAATGTTTTTCATGATTGAAAGATGGTAAGATGTAGGATCACATAATTGGATTATGGTAAAGGGAGGAAATAGTCAAAATAACCAAATTTCAAAGGAAAATTTTCAAATAAGGCCTTAAATTTTTACCTTATTTCATAAAAGGACACAAGTTTCAAAACTTTTTAAATTAGTCCTTAAGTTTTACCGGTAAGTTTTCAATTAAGGACATTTGGCCATTTAATGGTATTTTTTTATGACTTTTTTCCTCAATTTTTTTAAATATCAAAAGTATACTTGATTTAAAGCCATGACATGGTTTCAACAGCCACTACATTTAGCTGATCACCGTAGAAATGCAAGCTATCCTCAATCACTGTGAGGATACCAGTGAAGAAAATGAAGAGAATATATAGGAAGTGAAGGGGGATTTTATTTTAATGAAGGCTAATTTGGATAATTCAAGATTTTTTAGGGAAAAGGCAACCAAAATATAGCTTTAAAATGATGAATGTCCTTAATTGAAAACTTTTTGAAAAACCAATGGACTAGTTTGAAAAGTTTTAAAACTTATGTATTTTTTTGAAATAAGGCAAAGACTCAAGGCCTTATTTAAAATTTTTCCAATTTCAATCCAAGGAGTTAACTAGTTATCATTGATCCAGAGAGGTTTTAGGTGTTTTGCAAGTCTGATTTGATTGAACTAAAGTAGGTCCAATTAGATTTATTTGAAATAAAGTTGTTAATTCCAATTTGACTTCAAAAGTTTGGCATTCTTCATGCAATTAGAAAAGCAAACTTAGCTTGTTATAGAAGTTACTTGGGAAGGTGTGATATAGTTAAAGTAGTATGTGGATAATTCTCGTATCATAAAAATTACATGGGCAAACTTATCAAAAGTGTCTAATTACTTTCGATATTTATGTTTATTCAAAATAAAGCTACCTTCTTGTTAATTTATGAAAAAGAGATAAAAGTTATAAAAGTTTATTGAATCAAACATTTTCATAAACTTTTGTAAACAGTCTAAAGTCCTCAAATATTTATTTGAATTAATTCAAATCAAGCATACCCAAAAGGTAGACTTGCTAAATTCAAATGCATCATTTTTTATTTTTTTTTCAGCATGTGGCTGCACCTATCTTGAGAGCAAGTAAATTGTGTTCTCCCACTGGTTTGGTTACTTAAATTTCTATCTGATTTTGTTGGCATAAAGACTTTATCATCATCATCATCACTGTTAATCTTAAAGACCTATTTTGCTTTTATTTTTTAAGGGAACCCTTTGGCCAAGAATTTCAATTTTGTATAAGATATTCTAAAAAATGTTGAACAGAATCCCATTAACTCTCCCCGCCCCCATTAAATCGGTTGCCTCGACAATTTCTATTTTCAATGTGCTAGTACTTCAATTCCCTAATAAGCATAGGATGCTATAGATAAATTGTTTAGAAGATTCTGGTGGGATGAAAATGATGAAAAAAGGAAACTCCGTACTATTTACCGGAGTGAAATATGCAATTCCATTGACGAAGGAGGATTGAGCATTGGGACATGAGAAGTAATAATCTAGCCTTACCAGCAAGAACTTATTAGAAATGCCTAAATGTAGGGTCGTAAATGGGCGGCTCTGGTCTGGGTCTATGGTGGACTCGGAACTGGAACCCTTAAGGAGAAGGTGGAACCAGATCCGGACCCGGAATCGTTCCGGACCCGGTTTCTTGGCTCCGGAACCAGAACCATATATGGGACGAGTCTAGATCCGGGTCCCGGTCTAGATAGATAATGATATTAAAAAAATATGATTTTTATGAGAGATTTTCGAAAGTTAAGGTAATATGTCTGGTCTGGGGTCCACGGGTCCAAACAAAGGTGGAACCGGACCCGACCCATTTACTTATCGGTGCCTAAATAAGGACCCAGACCCGGTTTTTAACAGATCAGAACTTTCGGGTAATCGGAGAATCGGGGATCCATTTACATCTCTACCTAAATGGGGATAAGCTTTTCTGTTTAAAAATTATAAAAGCAAGATATTCCTTTAATAAGCCTATTTGAGAAGCCAATTACCCTAAGGGTAGTTCATGGTTCTGAAAATATTTTGTTGAGCGGGTTGAATTTATTAAGGAAAAGGAAGGTTGGATTATTAGAAATGGTGAAAATTTTTCATTGTGCGACTGTCTGTGGCTTCAATGTAAAGATGGATTTAACAAACCCCTAACAATATGTTAACCCAAATCTCAAAGTTGAAGACCATTGGAGCCGTGATAGAAAATGGAATGAAACTGTTATTAAGAATGTTTTTGACAACTCAAATGATGTGGAAGACATTTGCAAGATCTACATCTCGTTACAAAGCCATGATATGTGCCCGCCAAAACTAAGAGAAATAAATTTACATATCCTCCAATGCCCTCGAATGAGAATGACTGTTAGTCTTCTCTGACGCTGCCTTTACAGAGTGTGCTGGTTGTGCAAGTACTCTTAAAGGACCGAGTGTTGAATTTTAAAAGGAATAGTGTGTGCTAGTTGTGCAGGTGCTCTTCAAGGACTGAAGGTCTTCTCCTCCAGGGAGGCCGAAGCCAGGGTGGCTCTCCTTGCATTGATGAAGGCAAAGGAAAGAGGCTTCGGTAGGGTCTGTGTATTTTTAGATGCCAAGGAGGTGGTGCAGGCGATTAATGGAGCTAATGGACTATTAATTTAACTGTTTTGAATATTAAGTCCCTAATTTCTACTTTTGAGTATGTCAATTTTGCTTATGTCCCTCAAAGATCGAATGGAGTTACTCATTTGCTGGCCAAACTGAGCTACTCCTTGAATAGGAGCTTTATTTGAGACGGAGTCTTATGATGTAGGTTGAGCTCTTGTTATTGGGTTTGATGTTTCCTTTTAATGAAATTACCCTTATAGCAAAACAATATAAATAAAAAATAGATTACAGTTAACAAATTCCTACTTCCATGTGAATTCAAATCCATGTAAGACATCATCAGCATAAAAGACATGTATTACTTTTATTTCAAAAAGAAAAATCTCACGTTGTTAGAAACTCTAAATTCCCTCACTTGTCAGACTAAAGATCCCTTTGACCGTTTTTTTTATTTTTTTCTTTTTCATACCGGAACTGTCACGCCCCAATTTCAGATCCCGAGTTTACTGCTAAGGCCCCCGGATTTGGCGAGCGACCTCCCGAAATTACCGAGAGCTTCCAGGATCATAGGTTCGATTTAAAACTTTTTAAGCAACATTAATAATATATAGTTAAGTGCGGAAGCAATATGAAATAAGCGGAAGCAACATCATAATGATCAAATGATATCATATTGCATATGTCAAATATAGGTGGCAATACTAGAATATCTGTTGAGAAAATAAGTGTGTTTATACAATCCAAAGGAAAAGGAGCCCATCCTCATACAAATGACACCCAAAACCCAAAATAAAGGAGATTACATAGCCCACTCTTTTGGCTCTCCATCATCAGATATTGCCACAAGGTCACCCGTACCCCACCTGTACTTATCCACTAAAGACGCCTCAAGGAACGCCTCGATCATCCTCCGAGATAACGGCCGGGGTCAACAATGACACCTAAGCACCAAATAACGGATCAGATCTAAAACGACTTAGCAGCCCAGTATACCAACAATATAGTAGAATGTAAAAGGGAATAATGATAGTAATAAGATCAATAAAGTAACAAAGGTAACAATGCTAGGCAACTCGTGCAATAAAATAAATAATATTGATCAATATAAAGGAACATGCTAAACCATCCATCTAATCAATATGGCACATCCACATAGGCTGGTACCACGAGAAATTATGACGATGCGCTCTCGTACTACACTCGAGCTATGGAAGGGAAATGCAGAGGATCATACCCCAGCCATATTAATATTACCGAAGTCTGCCGGCCGTATAATGGTATCGTGCTATGTACCCTAATGGCGTACATCCACCTTACCAGCTCATCATAATGACCTTACACACACACATGCATATATCTATATATATATATATATATATTTTTTTTTTTTTTTTTCCTCCTGAGGGTGATCAGTGCCAAGGCTAAGCTCATATCAACCGAATGGATGTTTATGCCAACTTCAATGAACCACATAATCAGTTCAGTATCTAGCTAGGCTACCCTTACGTGAGTAAGGTCTCACGTGTCCATACAAGGTCCTATATAATAGTCCAATCCACATCATAACCCATATAAACCATACATCTATCATAACGTCCATATAATCATGCCATAGTCAAATCATTATATCAATAACATACAGAAATTCAAAATATAATCCATCCATCAATGGGGAACCTAATCCATGCACATCATCCATCTATTCCAAGGTGCCATGTCCATTCATTCATTGGGCCATAGAATAGTATGCATAACCACAGACATGGGTCAAATATCCTCCATATACATCCAAGGTCAGCGCTAGGTCAACCCTACGTTAAGATCCTCATTTACATTTATTAATCAGGTTTAACAATTGTAATAATAACATTAAACAACAAAACGAATGTACATAAAGCATACAACACCTTAATTTTAGGGTATTTTTAGTTTATTTGCACAATTCTCCAAGAGAAACCCTCTTAAAACTTAGAAAATGCATCTAGGGGCTTCTAACTAACTAACTCATCCCTAGTAAGTCCAACTAGGCCCCTAACAATTCTAATACACCGAAAAAGACTAAACTACCTTTATCAATCCTTACTAATTAGCATAAATAGTTATAATTAGATATAATTAGCATATAATTAGGCTAGTAAAGGAGCACGGCCTCATGGGAACGAAGGGGGCTAGACCCAAAAGAGCACACACACGTGAGAAGATGAAGCCTACATTGTGGGAAGGAGAGCCCGCAGAAGTGGGAAGAGGAAGCCTACATCATGGGAAGGAGAGTCACCACACATGGAAAGAGTGGCATATACAGGAATCAATCCTTAGGAATCCAAGTGATCAGATGCGGGGTTGCCAACCAACTAACCAACCCCTTGTTTTCGACTGTTAAAACTCATTAACATACCTGAAATTTTCTAATTGCTTCATGGTGATTTATCAGTTGGAGGATTTAAATATCATTATTTTAATATTTTCTAATTCCTCCCGACATAAATTCCTCAATTAATTTGAACCTAGAATCACTTTTAGAGTCCTTTAGATTTGGGTTCCCAAGATCCATAGATTGGGAAAAAGATAGCGTGCATTTGTTGAAAAAGTGATAGCCTCAGAATTTCTGAAAAACTCATTTATATTATGGGTGCTTTTATATTTTTTGACAATGGCCCCCTCCCCAATTTTCTTATTTTTTTGCTTTGTTATTATGGGTGTTTTTAAAAGATAGCGTGCATTTCATTTTTCTTTTTCTAGTCATTTATTATTATTTACATAGTCCCACCACTAGTACAAAACTCCTGGTTTCCCACTATGAATGCCATATTTAACTTAAAATAAATGACTAGAGAGCTCTTTATATGTTTATTTTTTATTTTTTATTTTTGACATGCTCAATTTATTGGGATACGTTGAGATCCTTGTAAGATGGTATCGAGGTAAAGACTTCACCTTCATGATCATTAATGTAAATATTTGCTTGACTTGATTTTCTTACGGAAACCCTTTGTTGTAGGGTATTCTAATTTTGTATAAGGTGTTGTCACAAATCTCTCATAGATCCTATGGATAAACTCCCACATTCATGGGAATTCGAGATTTAATTGAGATTTTGTCAAACAAAATCCCACATTGTTCAGAATTCAGATTATCTTCAGATATTATAAGTAGAAAGACTTCTTCAACAGTTCAAATTTATTTTTTGCAACTCGAATTCTATATAGTGAGATGTCAATTCTATCCTTTAAAATTCTCAAAATTTTAGAGTCTCGAATGCCCCACAATGAGTAGCATTTGGAGAATTTAAAAGACCTATCACATGAAAAGTTCTCAGATTTTTAAACCTTAGGGCCTATTTGGCATCGTTTTCATATTATTCTTAATTTTGTGCTCGGATGAGGTTGTGCTGAGATCAGGTTGTGCCGAGTCTATATTCTGCGGAACTTATTTGGCAACATTATATTAAATTACTCTACTAAAAATATGCCGTACGAAACTTGTTTAATAACATTATAAAAGTTTTACTCCAAGGAGCAAACATAGGATTTACAATGTGGGACCACACCTTTTATTATTTACGTAACTATTATTATCATATATGGGACCCACCTGTAGAAGTTATAACGTGGTACTCGCCTTTAAAAATTAGAACATGAAACTCATATCCATTGGATTTATAATGTAGGCCTACCTTTATAGTAATTATAATGTGGTTCAACTTTTTGTAAATGTAAATATGGAATCCACCTTTAGAAATTAGAATATGAGCTCACATTCATAGGATTTACAATGTATGTAACTTTTGTAAATGAGACCATGTGACCCATATTTATGAATTACAAAGTAGAGCCACATTTTTTGTAATTGGAGACACATGGCCGACATTTAGAAATTAGAATGCGGTCCCCACATTTAAAAATTAGAACATGGGAGTAGCACATTTATAAAATCTACAATGTGGGCCCACCTTTATACGAATTATAATGTGGGGCCATACTTTTTGTTGATTGTGAATACGAAACCCACCTTTAAAAAATACAAAGTGATACCCACATTTAGAAATTGGAACATGGGGCCATCATTAAAATATGGGGCCATACTTTTTATTAATTGTGAACACGGGACCTACCTTTAAAAAATTACAGTGTGACGCCCACATTTAGAAATACGAACATGGGGCCACCATTAAAATGTAACTATGGACACGAGACCCACCTAGAGAAATTACAACATGATGCCAACATTTATAAACAATTTATAATGTGGTCCCACCATTATATAATTATAATAGGGGCCCACCTTTTGTGATTGTGACCATGTGACCCACCTCTAGGAATTATAAAGTGGGGTCACCTCCTTTGGGATTGTGAACGTAAGGCCTACATTTAAAATAAGTGAAGATTTAGAATCTTCAAATGATATTCTTTAAAAGGCAAGAGATAAGAAAAAAACAATTGTGCCCGCAAGTTGTTTCTTAAAAAATACAAAGTTTTTTTTTTTCAACTTTTATATGCTGGCGGGTTAAGATTTTGAGATTCCTTCCTATGAGAACAAAATTCGGAACAAGCATTTATACATACCAAATAAGTTTTCTACACTCTTTATCTTATGGGAACATTGAACATCCAAATGGCACGCGCACAGTTTCTCTAATTAATTTAGTCCTAGAGTTGGTTCAGAAAAAATGGGATAGGTTGGATTCTCATGATCCAAAGAATATGAAATAAAAAACAATAAAGAGAGATCTCATCAGCTAAAACAACTAATGGTCTACTAAGTAAATGATAAAAGCATAAAAATAAAATAAGAGACATGAGTGATCTATTTAACCAGAGAATGACGGAAGAATGCCCAAAATGCTTATTCCTTTAAAAATGCTAATCTTATGTGTGCGTGTTTGGATGTTTGATAATCAAAAGAGAAAACAGATCCATAGATCTTGATGTGGATTAACAAAAGGACCAATCAGTCCAAAGTTTGGCAATTTACTATTAAAGTAAATATAATGTAAAACCTTCATCATTCGAACAAGTGTCACATTAAAAATACACATTTTTAAAATTTCATCCTCTTAAAAAAAAAAAAAAGAGTAAAAAACCAATCTCCTTTATCCACTAAAGGACGAAAAAGTACTTACCTTTTGAAACAAAAATTCAAAAATTTCCTTATCAAACGGGCATGGGATAAAATTATATTCTTTTGATTTGATACTTTACTTTACCTTTATTTTACGATAAAATTATCAAACGGGCCTAGATATTAAAGGGGACGATACAAATGCCTTTAGATCTGTAATTTATTATAAATAAGTTAAATTTTAAATATTTTCCGTAAAACTATTTATATAATAGTGATGTAATATCACCTAAAATACACTAAGGAAAGATACGTGTGATATTGTAAAATCCTAAAATATCACAGTACACTATATGTGATATGGGAAATAATTAGTGTACAGTCCCAAAATATCACAGTACACTACTTGTGATATCCAATATGCTTAAATTTCCGAGTCCTCACGCCCATGGAGAACTGCACTGGCAATGTCCCAAATTTAATAGTTTCCAAATATGGTGCAGTTTAGTTTGAGAACAAGTCCAAGCCCAACCTAGATGTTGGCACTGATCGCTGGTGGGCAACCCCTACAAAAACCTACAAGGCTGAAAATTTAGGAGGGTGCTTATGTTTGATAATGGCAGGGTAGTTTATCTGACAGGTGCATTCCACTGAAGCTTTTGATCACGGAAGGCACCCTACCTTGGCTGCATTGCATTGCATCATTAATAAATGGCCTTTCTGCTTTCCATCATCCCTCACCATTTTGGTTTATAAACAGGTAACTGCTAAGCATCCAATGCCAAAGGGTAAAACTTGAAAGCCTCACAACCCAATGTGTTATTTTCTCCCTTTCTGAAATCTTTCATAACCCATCTCTATTTGTGAGACTGTTTAGGTAAGCCCCCAACAAAAATAAAAAGGGCAATAAGCGAGAAGTACTGGATCTCCCTCTCTTCTTTAGCCCTCATTTCAAGTGGTAGCAGCTTTCTCATGTACTAGAGCAGGCGGCGTCTTGCAAAACTGCAGCATTTGTAGGTCTCTCTCTCTCTCTCTCTCTCTCTCTCTCTCTCTCAAAACCCACATGGAAAAAGATTAGGAAAATATATGAATGTGTGTTTGTTTGTGTCACCCGCTAATGTTTCAGCTCTCATTCTTTATTGGACATGTCATTTTGCTCATTCACTATAGCATATTTTGGTTTTAGTGTTCAGAGGAAAGAATGAGTAAAGGAGAAGACATCAAGTTTTTGAAGATCCAGGTACCATTCTTTTTTTTGGTTTTGGGTTTGCTTCTTCCCAACTCAAGATGTTGAATCCCCCTTACCTTTTCTAGCTTTCTTCTTGCCTTGGATTGTCCTGTTGCTTAGTATCCATTCTGATTAATTTTAATCACCCACAATTGCAAGCTTCCTTTCCCCACTTTCTCTTTTGTTTTGTTGTGTTTTGTTTCTTTTTTCTTTCTTTTCTTTTAAGCAAAATCTTGGGTGTCTTACACTTGCAGACTTGTGTTCTCAAAGTGCACATCCACTGTGATGGATGTAAGCAGAAGGTGAAGAAACTGTTACAGAAAATTGAGGGTACTTCCTCATTTCTCACTTCTTAACAGAGTTTTTTTTTTTTTTTTTAAGGAAAAAAAGGTTTTCTTCTCTGTTGCAATTTTACTTTAGAGATGTTCTTTTGATATGCATCTCTCTTGAAATTTTTTTAATGGTTATTATTATTTTTTTCCTTATGCAACTTTTTTATTTCTTGATCTGGGATTTTAGGAGTGTATGAAATCAAGGTAGATGCAGAGCAGGGGAAGGTTACTGTTTCAGGTAATGTAGATCCATTCACTCTAATAAAGAAGCTCCAGAAGAAGGGAAAGCATGCTGAGCTATGGGGTTCAAAGGGTGGCAACAACCAGTCCCAAAAGAAGCAGATTGAGCAAGGCAAAGGTCAGAAAGATGGGAAGGCTCAAAAGGGAGGAAAGGACCAAAAGGATAAGAATCAACTGCCTCAACTACAACAGCAGCAGCTGCTGCAACAGATGAAAGGGTTGAAAGATCTGAATCTACCCCAATTCAATGGCATGAATCTGGCCTTCAAGGACCCCAAATCTGTCAAGTTCAGCTTGCCAGATGATGATGATTTACCCAGTGATGATTTTGATGATGAGTTTGATGATGATGGGTTTGATGATGATTATTATGATGACCTTGATGATGAGCAAGTGGGGCTGATGATGAAGGGGAAACCACCCATGGGTGGTGGCAATGGCATGATGATGAAGATGGGTGATGGCCATAATCCATTCATGGATGGCAAGAAGGGAGGAGGCAATGGGGGTGGGAATGGCAAGAATGGTGGTGGGGCTCCTGTGCAGCAGCAGAACAAGGGCATGGGAGGAAATAATGATGCTAAGAATGGCAATGGTGGAAAGAAAGGAGGTGGAAACAATGGAGGGAATCAAAACCAGGGTGGAGGTGGAGCTCCCAAAAATGGGGGCAATCCTGGAGGTGGAAATAACAAGAATGCCAATGGGGGTGGGGGCAACAATAATGGTGGTTCAGGGAAGAAAGGGGGTGGTGATGTGCCTAACAATAACTTGGCCCAGGCAATGAACATGGGCCAGGGCTTCCAAGGCATGAATCTGCCTGCCAATATCAACTTGGCCCAAATGGCTAGGATGCACAATCCCATGGGCCAGATGGGGAATATTCCAATGGGTCAGATGGGGAATATTCCGGCAGTTCAAGGGCTTCCGGCGGCGGCACCGGCGATGAACCCAAATGCATACTTCCAAGGTGCAGGGCCTGAGATCATGGCGGGACATCCATATGCACAACAACAACAACAACAACAACAATATGCGGCCGCGATGATGGCCCAGCAGCTTCAGAATGGGCATGAGAGGTTCCAGCCCATGATGTACGCCAGGCCGCCACCGGCGGTGGCCTACTACCCACCACCACCACCACCACCCCCATACTCCTACTTCAGTGATGAGAACCCAAGCGGCTGCGCCGTAATGTGACCGGAGCCTGAATAATAATCCGCCAGAGATGCCCTCCCTGTGCTTGCTTTGGTTTTGATTGGTGGTGTGTGGATATGTTGATGCCTTTTGTTTCCTAGGTTTGAGAGGTCCTTCCTCCGGTGTCTTTCAAGGAGCAAACTTGGGTCCGGTGCAAATACATGGAAGTGGGGCCATTTTGCCTCTTTAATATTTTTCATTTTATCTTCGAGCATAGCTATATATGATATTGTTAACTGCATGGGAACATAGATGGATCAAAGATATATTAATATGGGGGATTTAGTTGGGTGAAAGATGTAATGAGGCCAGATATATAATCATGCTTCATGAGAAATATGTGAAGATATGTATTCATAAGTTGAGAAATAAGATGCTGGAGCAAGCTTATACCCATTGCAGTGTTTTGAATCACAAGCAGTTAAGTTTGGCAATTACTCTACTCTTTGCAAGTGTCATGCATATGTCCTTAATGATGCTTTGGATTCAATTACATGTTTGTCCATTTGGAATGACATCATCATAACATGGGCAACCTTTCAATTAAAAGAGTTCATAAAGTGCTCTGTAGCATCATTTGATAGGGGCATTGACTGGAGAGAGAGCTAGTGTTCCTGCCTGCCCTGACTAATAATTGTGGCCACCTATTTAAGCAAAAGATTTCCCCTACTATCATTTCATGCATTGTTCATATGCAGTCCTCATGGGGATCAGGTTGAGATCCCATCACTGATAAGGACTATGCAACAAGTAGCCCTGTTTGACCATTTTAACACTTTAATTTGATAGTGTCATAGTTTAATAGTCTTTTAACTTAATGCTTTTTGAGAGAAATAAGGTGACTATAGGAGTATTATGGGAGTGAATTTAGCAAAAGCAGGCCCCCGCGGGTCCTGGTTTGCTTTTAGAACATTTCTACTGTTTAAAAGCAGTCAAGTTATTGGCTTAATATGAACTCTTACAAAACCATTGAACAATGAAGTATGCAAATATGGAAAATGTTATCTGGCAGAGAGAGAGTGTATTCCCCTGCTAGCAGTTTACGCTTTATGGGGCTCACCTTTGACCAGTGTATCCCTTTGATAGTGTTGTCATCACATTATCCGGCATCACGACTAATTTTACACTCAGTGGACGTTCACTCACCATTGCAATCAATCTTGAAAAAACTTATGACTAAGATGCCATTAAAATTTAAGGTTTTTTAAATCTAGGGCAAGGATAGTCAATGGGGGTTATGGGGCTGATTTCTCTGCTCCTTGTCCATGAGGATATCATTTCCTTCTGCCCTCCTCCCGATCTAATATCAGGCTCTCCTTTAATTTATAGATGACAATCTTAATCAATATTTTAATCCTTATTGTTAAAATGATTTAAGGTAGCGCGCCATTCATGGCGAAATTCTTCTTGTTAGATTCACATGTTTAAGGAAGTGAGAAGGCCTACCCTGAGGTATGCCCTTGATTTGCCTATGCTCTACATCTGATAAAATGAGATACCTCACCTAAAACCATTGTTGTGGGTTCGGGCAATGGTAAAACAATCTTCTCGTCATGTGAAAAAATTAAGGTGAACTTCGTACAATAAGGAAAAAAAAAAAAAAAAAAGCTTATAAATGAGGCAAGTGTGGTATCCGGCTAAAGATATTTATATTATCTTCTTTCTCGAAGAGTCCAAAATGCAGTGGGTAGGTTTTGTCACGATTTAAGCCGTGTCAAAAACAATAGCCTTTGAGAGATATGACTCTGGCTCTTTTCTATGTAAGAAAGCACAAACATGGTAAATGCAAATTTGTCTGAGAGTGCAATGTTGCATGTTACAAGTGTCATTGCACTTTTGTCTTATTGAGCTACGGTTACAATTCCTGTATATTGTTTTTATCTTCCGTATATCTCGCCCCTGTTGCTTCTCTGACCCATGGATACTTGGCTTATGACTACAATGCACGTGGACAGTGTGGGGCAGATTTTTCTTTGCATTATATGGATAAATGAGAAAGATCTGAAATCCTTTGGAAAGTGAGATTGCATTTACAATTTACTAACCGCCAGTTCATTTCTTATGAAATTGAACTTCCATAAGTTGATGATGATAGAAAATCTGCAAATGATTATCAAATAATCTCTTTATTTCATTGAAAATAATTACCAAACTATGTCCTAGTAAATAACATGATGTTTATATAGGAGAGTTAAGGTCCGTATACGGTTAATCGAACCGAATCATACGGTTCGGTTCGGCTAATAACTGTGAATTATTACGGAAAACCGTAACCGAACCGAACCATGCGGTTTTTGGATTTCATTAACTGTAACTGTAACCGTAACCGAACTGTGAAATACGGTTATTAACCGCGGTTCGATTTGGTTCGGTTAGACGGTTTTTTGGATTTTTTTTACACCCCTAAATAAAACTCTTAGAAGAAAAGGGACACTTCCAGTAAGACTTCCAACTTATATTTAGGTCATTATGAGTAAGCCATTTTTTAAGAATGCATTTATAAGCTAATTTAGTAGAAAGATCGTCGGTATTAATAGCGGTCCATATTCTCCTATTCTCCTCCATAGAATGAGAGCAGGCGATTTTTTCGGATATTCTTCCTTTACTGGTTGACATGAATGAAAGTGAGCCTAACTGCCTTAAGTACAAACCAAGTTATATATGGTTTTAAAAAGCAACCATATTTAATTTTTTGAAAAAGTCTAAATGGACAGAACTTTGGGACCGGTCACCGTGACCGGTCCCAAAGTTCTGTCCGTCTATCAGGACACTAATTTTTTTCCTATTTTGGAATGCTAGAAAAGTTTATGGACAGCTAATACATGCATGCTTGCCCATTTTTGCAATCCTTATTTGACTAGTCACGAGTCAATTTGACTTGCTGCTTGTCAGATTTGCTATACCTCTGTCGAGTCAATTTGAGTTGAAGCCAAGTCAGGTTGGTATTTGGTCACACTCACCCAAGTAGTTTCAGTCAATTTGCAAGTTTTGAAGCGTTGCAGTCAGGACCTTTCCTTCTAGTACTATGGCTCTAGCACCCAAAACAACTATGCTATCATCATAGAATGCTCCAAAGCTTAGGAATTTTATTTTGGGTTACTCAGCCCAAAGAGCTAGAAATTGTGGGTGAATTAGGAGGAATCTAAAGATCAAACCCTCATTTTCAATGGTCCAAAGTGTTGTTTTGCTCTTATTTTCTGGAAAGAATTTTTATTAGTTTCGAGAAGAAAGAATTTACGCACACACCAAAAAAAAACCCTCCATTCAAGAGTTTTTATGGTGATTTTAGGTAGAATAGTTTTTATTTAAATTTCTTTTAATTCTTTTACTGTCATCTTTTATAAAAGATAAAAATGATCACTGCCAAATTGTATGCAAGGCCAAAAGTAGGTTGCATTAGATGTGGGGAAAGCCTAAAACAGGGATTTCCCACTTCCCACTAGGTGGAGAAAATTTGAGACTTCAATTCAGATTTTTAGAAGAATTGGATGGAATTATTATGGATGTAGACTAACAGCAGTATCTGATTCGGATACCTGTGATCTTGGGTAAATACTTCCCATCAAATGAGTTTTATTAGAACAGCAAAACCTCTTTTATAGATATAGACCCCAAAGTCTGATTCTTCACATGCAAACAGGATTAGAACTCCAAATTTCATTTTTTACTATGTTGCAGTTATGCAATTTCAGTTCGACTACAGCCCCCAAGAGTTTGACATCATCAAAGCCTCAATTACAACATTTTTTTCATGGGCTGATTCTGTATGATCTCAGTCCCAGAATTGTCCTGCTCAGTGTTTGGGCCGCAAGTGCAAATGAAACGAAAGATGTTACAAAAAAAAAATAAAAAAATCATGTTTTAAAATCATGGAAAGATCAGAACTTGGGGGGTGTTAGATGCAATTCTTTTACACTTAAGAAAGTTGCTAATTCTTGATCAATTATATTAAAAAAGCTAATACTTTCCCAAAGCCTTTTCGGGCATTTTTGTTTGCATTAAAATATATAGGAATTGAATACATATGATTTTATGCCATAAAGTGGTTAAAATTGAATATTGAAGGTGAATTTAAAAAATGAGCTTTGAATAACATTTCCTTTTATGGAAATAAAATAAAAGGAATATGGGAAATGAATATTCAACCACCATCTTAGTAATTCAATTAATCTAAAAGTGAAGATCCTTACATCTCCACCTTATATGCTTCACCCCCTCATCAGTCATATAGTGACCCCCTCCAAGTAAATTTTTGAGGTTCTGCCTCTGGCGGTCAACTCATGTCCTTCACCACTCACTTTTTTAATAGTCCTTTGGTACAATTCATTTCACATTATATTCTTATTTATTTAACTCCCATGTATCTTAATGTGACAATGTATCTTAATGTGACAATCAGGCCCAAAAAGTTTAAATCGGGAGTTAATCTTATATGTAAATCCGATTAAAGTAGAGGGTAAAAAGTGCTAATCTATCTAGATCACAAATCCTTGAGCATCTACATAAGTGGTCATCCCATCTATGCAAACCTTTAAATAAAAGATTTGTGCCAATCCTCATGATCTAAGTCCTTCCATTACTCCCATGGCTGGGTACCAAAAAAAAAAAAAAAAATAGAAAAAAAAAGCAAAGAGTCCTTCCATTGACATGGGCCCAAATATAAATAGTCTGGATCAGCCGACTTTCTAACTCATGCTTTTGGAGAGTATAAAGGGAGTAAAACTCCACTATGGGCACCTCTTGTTAAAAATTTAAACCGGTTAAAACAAGCACCCTTCCCTTCACTAAGATGTCCCAAAATCTTGCTGCAATTTAATACAACCATAATATTGAATATACAATTAATAATCAAATGCATTAATTAACCATACGATCAATCTTGTAGTTGGATAAACTCTTATTAGAATAAAATTAGAGACAATTGACCCAAGGGGAGCGGATTCATTTTAAACGGTTTGAATTTTCTGTAGGTGGCTCCCACAGTGGAGTTCTAGTGTCTTCAGTGTAGAAATCCTTGCTGAGACACTCAAGGGATGGAGGCTCGAGAACAAGGGCTTGCCCAATTGGTTACGAACCCCACCTTTGGGTCTCTCCCTCTTCTCATGTGTGAGTCTCATCTCCTAACATCTGCAATTCTTCCACTCCCCTCGAGTGTTGGTGTCCTCTCTTCACATGTGCAAGTGTGCAAGTGTTCCTCCCAATATTGGCGATATCTTCTTACTTATACAAGTGCTCTCTCCTCACGTATGTAAGGTACTCTCGTGCGTCCCAAACCCCTTGGCCGGCGTACCAAAATGCCGAGGTGGCCCCAAACTGCTTTAACCTGAATATAGTAGTAACAACAAATGCCGCTTAAAAGAAGGTGATAGGATCAATACCCCAATGGAATATATTGATAAAGTTCTCTCTCTCCACCGGAACTCTGATAATTTGGCAAGCAAACATCAGACATAAGATTTATGTAGTACACACACATCTTCCTCGAGTATAGTAGGTAAAATCGATGCACACAAAGCAAGCAACTTGCATCATGAACGCTTTGTGCCCCAAACCCCATGCACAAATATTATAATATTCCACTAACCTCGTTTCTCTGCTGGAACACCAGGATTTTCACTGTTGCCTCCAAAGCGTGTATGTAAATATATATCCACCACTGAAGTCAAAGGCCCACCACTCCACCAGCGGGCACATGTCACAAGTGTAACTAAAAGGTGCAACTAGGGTCAGGCCAAATTTGCATGCAAAAGGAATGGCCTGACCAGAACTAAAATTTGGGTTGAGCTTGTTAGGGTTTGGTTCACGTTTAATTAGGTCTAAATAATGAAATCCTTGAAAAACTAATTAACTTCCAAAGATGTAAGCCGTTTTAACTCTATTGACATAAAATAGTATGTTTCATCTCTCATAAAATTACCATGTTTATTTTATTTTTTTGGTAAAGATAAAATTACCATGTTTTGGTTATTGGAACTGTTCAATAAATGAACAGTTTTCTCCCTATATAACAGTATAAAAGTACTTCAATGCATTGAGAAATTATTTTCACTTTGAACAAATGCCACTTACTTTTTTTTTTTATTATTTGTCAATCCATGTATATCATGTTCTCGGTTTTAGGGTTTGTTTGGGAACTTTATACGTAGAATGAAGTGAAATAAAGTCTCAAATAGTGAAAGAATAAAATATAAATGGATTATAATGATATTTTATCTTTAATTGTTTGGCCAGGAGTCTTTTTTACTTTTTTTTAAAAACTAGATGATTTTGTCTTTTAGTGGAGAAAGGAGGTTACTTATTTATTTATTTATTTATTTTAAAGAGGGGATTTTGAAAATGTATACTATTGATATGACTTCATTTTCTTAAAATTGGAGGATTTACTTCACTCCACTCTACTAGGTAATATGTGTTTTTATGTGGGTGTATTAGTATATACTACTGCGGAAAAAAAATACTATTTAACATTAATTTTTTTAATATGTTTAATCTTAATATTATTCTGAAAGAACAGAAGCTTGGGTCGTGTATTAATACATAAAGTTAGGACTGAACTGATACGTTAGGATCCATCCAATGTCAACCCCACTGTATGAAGATTATGATGAATATGTGATTGGACAAATTTTCTGAATTTGTCCAAACCAAATTAGTTAATCGATCTTGACTTACTCAGATAAAAGATGAGTTGGCATATATATGGATCCTAAGTACTAAGCTACGTATATGTCCTGCATGTCTGAGAATCAACTATTCCCAAGACACATAAAGTCTTTATCTTCCGCATCCATTAGATAAGTCAGGCTTTTATCTAGACAAGTGGCTCTAGATAGAGAGCACGAGTTCAAAACATCAACCTTCAGTACCTAAGCCGTGGTCATAGCCAACTATGCTACCCCTCAGGGTTAACTACATGATGATTAACCTTATATAAACACTCTCTATAAACTAACTATATATTTAGTACTTCTTCTAAATCTTATACCCTTGGAATCAAATCAAATCAAATGCTGGTAAAGAAACGGTCCCAAAGTTGCATTTAGGTGAAAATCTTATAATTTGGATTGGAAACTTTGAGTTTTATTGAGGTGGGTCTGGGTAGTTTGAATTTGTCTAAATTCATTTGGGCCACACTTGGGACGAGCCACTATCTGACCCAAACTGCTGAGTTGCAGCCATAGTAATGCAATAATTCCATTAGCCCACATCTAGAGTATGGACAAGAGAGGGTAGGTAAGAAATCACATGCTATTGCTGGGGAAGAGAAATTATAGGGTCTCCTTGTTATCTTGGCCTCTAGACCCACCCATGCGGCCATGCCTAAAAAATTCAAATCGTTCATTGCCATTCTGTCACTTAAAAGAAGGTGCCTTCCCATCATTCCAAACCGAACAAGGAAGAAAATCAAGAGCACTGCAAAAGGTGCTCTTTTCCATGATGGGAAAGAAGAGAGGTTGAATCATGGCAATGGTGACAACCTTCCTTCTTTTACTCCTCTCTCTTTTTTCCTAGTTTGACTCCTTGAATGTCATGACATGTTGTCACTTCAACTGCTGAAATCTGGTACGTTTCACCTGCTCAAAGGTCTACAGATTAACGAAAAAGTACTTAGTAAGGATGAAATATTTAAGTTTGGAGAAATTCAAAACTGCCCAGGAAGAAAAAAACAAGTTTGGTGATGTGAGCTTTACTCACAAAACTTTGTGGTTACTCAATCATCATATTGCTTGCCATCACGAGTGTACCAATCCATGCTGGCCAAATTATGGCACTTTGGTTTATTGGAGTGAAACCCAAAATGTAAGATTGATTAAAAGATGCAAAATATCTGGTTTTACGCTTTAAAGCATGACTGATTATTATTGTGCTTTAACTGTTCAATTGATGGCCGAGGAATTTGGGCATTTGTCCCCGGGGAAATTTGTGCATTTTATGTACACTAAATGTTGTTTGGATGAATTAAAAGGGTGGAGAAAATTGACTCTATTTTAAAATTTTATTTTAGATACTTAGCTTTCTCTCCCTCAAAATATAACTAAGAATCTATTTGGTTGCGAGATATTTAAGAATTTCTGACATCAGGGAGATAATGGAGTTCTCCAAATGTTGTCACCGATTCACAAATGCTTGAATTCCCTCACATTTTGGTAGATAGAGTCCGAATAATCTCATAAGCCAAAAGTGACAATCCATAAGGCTCAATTGTTTCGGTCTCAGTAATTAAAAGGAAAATTCTAAATACTAAAAGACAACAATGGATATTATTAACAGGAATTTCTAATATAAGAAATTCATAAAGAAAATCCTCTGAACAAATGCCCACTAAAAGTCCTCTTAAGAAAATGCACACCAACAGTAATATATAGCTGCAATTATCTAACAATTTCATAGTTGATGTGGTGAGGGTCATGGGTATGTGAGTAAAGTGTCTAACTTTGAATCCCCAATGTTACCAATAACAACTTCTAGAGTTGCCAACCTTGGACTTGAACAACTAAAAAAACATTGGCTGAAGGGAGGTGTGTAGTTTTCATATAAATTATTTTGAAAATATTTAAAGATAAATTAAATATTTATAAAATTGAAAAATATTCAAGTGCATCTATCCCTCACCATGTGTGGTGAGGGACACTTCTTTTGGAGAAGTTTCAAGTACAAAAAGGCTTTTGTACTTGCTGAAAAGATGTCCTTTTGTACTTGAAACTTCTCCAAAAGGGATGTTCCTCACCACACATGGTGAGGGATAGATGCACTTGAATATCCCTCTATAAAGTTTTATATATATATATATATATATATAAATCCACCTATAACTTGTGATGATTAATCCAAATTATAAATTTACATATTTAAAAAATATGAAATAAAACGAAAACAAAACATAAAAATAAAATGTCATATTAAATTTTTTTTCATATGTACACCAAGTTTCCATGGACAATAATGGGTTGTTTTGTTGATTGGCAACCCCACATATCAACAGAGGGATATACAACTCTTCTCACTTCGTGTGGGCTATCCTTTCTACTTTGTGGGCTTCCATTTTTCACAGTGTAGACTATCAACTCCCGCTTTTGTGAGCTCTCTTGCATCCTAACTCCCTAAGTTGGCACAAAAAATAAAGGAAATTAAAGAACAAAATTTCTCCATTAATTTGACTCAGCTCTTTTTCAAAGCAAAGGGACTCAGCTGAGCCAAGCGTCAACTCATTGAGTTTTTGCAGTGTGAAAACAAAATCCAGTTTGCCTGGGCCACTACCAAGTCAGGCCTTTAATAGCAACATGTGGGGGAATGCGTTGCAGACGTGATTTCACTGCATTGTTGTTCTCGTGATGCTGCACATTGTCAAATGTTCAAAAGTCTCAACATGCTTTTTTACTGGGACCCACCATATGCGGCCATGTTAAAAAGCCAGATTGGACACTTGCTGTGACAAGAAGTAACCGACACTACAAACCTTGCGTTGATTATTGAGGTTTTGACTTTTTAGACACTCACCTTAATTAAGTTTTAAGATACAACCACAACATTTAAGGCATGTTCTTAATGTCCGAGTCTTCAATACTAATGATAATAATAAGGGCATGTTTGTCTAGCCATTTCCATGGAAAAGAATGTGATTTTCTGTGAAAAACTTTTTTTTTTCATGTGTCTGGTGCAATAGTTTTCCACACGACTGTTTTTTCGCCACATAAGTTTTTTCATTCCTAGACATGAAAATAGACTTTCTATGAGAGGGGTATGAGAAGTTCATTTATACGAAAAACTGACCATCCACTTCCTCACTCCCATCCTCACTCCATCCAACAACCCTCTTTCTTCCCCCTCTCATCCCAATTCCACAAACCCTCACCCGCCCTACACACATACCAACCTACCCACCCAGTAGTTTTCACTAAACAATAGTTTTCACTAAAAGAAATCTGCAGCTACACCAAACAACTTTAGCACAAACTCATCGAAGAAATTTTTTTTGCACCAAACATGAATTTCTAATTTCCTCGGAAAACCTTTTTTGAGGTATTTAAAAACCATAGAATTTGCTAATGTGGCAATTTCTTCTTTCCATAGAAGTTACCTTTACACAAACGTGCCCTGAGAGTTCTTATAAAAAAACATCATTTGAAAACTTATTAACTATCTAATAATGACTTTTTTTTAATATATGTGAAAAAAAGAAAAGACCATACAAATTGATGACCCACAAGAAGAAAGAGTAGGTTAAAAAAGACGTTGATGAATAAATTTGAAAGAATGGAACTTAATTGAGGATTTAGCTCGTGATAAAATTCAAAATTTTTTTTTTTTTGATGACATTAATTAAACATGTTAAGAATGACGTTGGCTAGTGGATGGACATGGGAAATGTTGGTATTGTTAAAAATGTGGTGTACGAAACGTTGGACCCCTGTGGACTTCTTTCTAGCTAGTCTTTCTTAAGTTAACCAAAATACATTTAGTTGCATTAATTAATTGCTCATTGATTTTATGATAGCTTGTCCTCCACATGCAGTATTGGCCCAAGCATGGATCCACGCACTGCATTGGAAGCCTATAGGAAGTACGTACATATTGCAAAGGATGCATTTACTATGATTTTTCCCACGTGGTTTGATGGCCACTTCAACCTTTTCCCCGAGGTGGCTCCTCACCTCGTTGAAGGGCTCCCTTCCTTTTTTCCAACAACTTTCGGCACGGGCATGATTTCATTAGATCTTAGACTCATAGGATGTAAATAGGTATCTAATTTTGTAATTATCCGGGAGTTTGAATATGTTAATAATCGATTTTGAGCCTTTATTTAGATCTTGATAAGTAAAACGGTTCAGGTTTGTATTCTTATTTTAGATCCGTAACCTAAACGGGTTCAAGTTCGGTTCCATATTGATTTCAATCCGTGGATTCAAGACCTGACATATATATTATCTCAAATTTTGAGAATTTATCTTAAAAGTTAATTTTTTTTTTCTTAAATCATTCCTCACCCAGGCATGAATAAAAAAACACATCCCATATACATAACCTCATCTACAATTTCGGTTTCGTAACCAAGAAATCGGTTCTAAACCGATTACAGTTTCGGATCCGGTTCCATTTATTTTTTTTCATTAATAATTTTGATTCCGGATCTACCATGAACACGGATCGAAACCAACTTGTTTACATCCCTACGTAGCCCTTTTACTGGGGTTAAGAAAAAATTACACATGAAAAAACTCTTTAGACGTTCGATGCATAAGAAAGTCCCCGGTAGAAGTGTGTGTGATTGGAAATGGCCCTATGGCCTTTTTCTTAAATAAGAAAGCACACTGCTAATATCGATGCTCCTTTTTCTAGCTGTACAAGCGAATCATCGATATCGACGCTCCCTATGTTTTTTACAAAAAGGGGCCAAAACCCTTGTTTTCCTCATTTTGATTATCTTATACTTCCCTTCTCTAGCAATTGCAACACTTCTCCTCCAAGGTTGCACCATTTTCTTTCAATTTTTCATTACATTTGGAGGCTTTGAAGGACTTGGAGGTATCTTATTGTTTCCATCTTCATTTTTGTGCCCTACACAGCGACATGACAAAGGGTTTTTAATTTAAATTCGTCCACCCACCTCTTTAATGAAGTTAAAATAATAATGAAACCAAGAATGTAGAAGGTCAGAAAATGAGTTTTCCAAAGAAAACTCGTTTGAAAACACAAAAAGACAAATGAAAAGCAAAATTGCATATGAGTTTTTAAACATGTAATGCATGAGCGTCAATATTGGCATTTGTTTTCACATTTAAGCGTCGATATAGATGCTTAGGCTTAAAGGCAAAATACCTGTAATGCCTGAGTGATAAAAATGGCCACCCTAAATCTGCATATAGGACGATTACTAACTGTGACAACTTTAGCATGTCAAGCTCTAATACTGATTAGAAAACCCTATGGAAATTGCCAATCTCCCAAAAACAAATGTTTGCTTGGTTGGAAGTACTTAAATATGGCTATTAAGTCAAATTATTTTCTTAAATCTAAGATTAGTAATTTTAATGATATTTGTGGTGTATGCGAGAAGTGAAAACTATAGAACATGCTTTATTCCATTGCAACTATACTAGAGCTGTTTGGTTGAAACCCCATTTCTTATTATAATCTCACAGTGTCCCTGAAAATGGGATTCTGGAATGGTGGAATGAATTTGTGATGCCAAGATCACCATTTCGTTTTAATAATCAATCTTCAGAATCTTGGATCCTTAATTTATATTGAAAGATTTGGAAAGCCAGAAATGATTGTAGTCCAAAGTTCACATCCTCTAAAATGCCAAAGTAATTGATGTTATCAAGGAAGTTATGGACTGATCTAGAAATTCTATGGATGTGGATGTTTTGGAATCTGCTAAGGACTTTTCTAGTATTGATTTATCCCTAGGAAGTTTTGAAATGATATTTGGATCACTCAGGTGTTGATGTATGCTTGTGTGTGCATCAAATTTGATCACATTATAATTGGCCCCACACATGATAGAAGTGAAGTTTCAGCTGTCATAGTTAGGGCAGCATTTTTCAATTGGAGCCATTTCTTAATTTGTAGCAGTACCACTAAATGTCACTGCACCAACCAGCACTCCCTGCCTGAATGTCTCTAAAAAATCATAATAAAAGTCCAAAAAGTGTGCCCCACCATCTTTGGCTGGGTCCCACTTCTAGAACCCTAGAGATTTTTAATGAATAAAAAATCCAAAGCCCTTTTGCCTTCTGATTGCTATCATGCCCACCCAAGGCAAGATTCCTCATGTCCCCTGAATGTGTGCTAGGCCCCCCCCATGATTTAAGCCCCAAAATGGCCCAAATCAAACAAACAAGACAGGAGTGGATTTGAAACAGCTGCGTGTAGTTATCACTACCCAAATGAACATAGTAAGTTCCACTACCGTCACAAATATGCAGGATATTCTCAGATATTAGGTTTCTTCTAGATGTAATGGGGGTGCATATTGTAGAAAATTAATTAGTTTTGTTCACTTAAACACTTCTTTACCATAATTTAGGAAATTCTTGTATGAAGAATTTATAAATTCTTGTATGAAGAATTTATAAATTCTTCTAAAGTTGTCTCCTAATTGAAATTCATTCATCTTCTTCTTAGGTGGAGAGTTTTCAAATTCCAGTCGAATAAGAATTCTGATAATACAAAAGGTCTTTTTTGAGACTTTTCAAATGGCTGAAATATGAAATTATAGCAAAGGAACGTAGTATTTTTAAATACTAAGGGGATAAGTTATCATATTATGCCTTTGAGTTCCCCAAATCACAAATTCCTATCAGAGGTTTTGTGAAGAAAAATATGCCCTCTATGTAATTCTTTTTACTTTTTAGTTTTCATGGAACATTTAGATCTTTTTCGTTTAAGGTTGCAAATAAATCTAACTTACTATTATTCAATTTTTACAACAATATAATCAGGTTTTTCTCATAGTGAATCCAATGGTTATGGTATTCTCGAAATATTATGGATATTATTGACAAGGCACAAGGTAAATTTATAATACAGATTTTTATGAAAAAAAAATAGTTCTAAATCTTGATTAAATCAATTGATTAAGAAAGACACTAAAACATCAAATTAGGGTATCATACACAACCAAAAGATCACTTTGCCTTGGAACGATAGATATCATTAGGGCTCCTTTTAAAAATATCGATCTTTCTTCCTTGCACGATATTGTTAGGGCTCTTTTTAGCTTTTCTCTCTCTTCTTTTATCTTTTTTTTTCTTTATTTTGTTCCCCAGATGAGATATCTTTATCTTCATTTCCCGCTAGAAAAAAAAAATAAAAAAATCCATCATCTTCTCTTGCCTCTCTTCTTTTTCTCTTTTCAAATCGCAACATCTATTTTCCTACAATCTCTCCTTTTCAAAAATCTATTTTCGATTTCTCCCTTCTTGCCCAAAACAATATCATTAATTAGGCCTCATTGAAAAAAAAAAAAAAACCCTTTTATTTCTTTTTCTCTGCAATTTCGAGTTCGATGATTGGCCGATGACAACGATCTTCCTTGATGCTCCTCATAATGTGGTTCCTAGTTTTTTTATCCCACTTGTACTATAATTTCTTTTCCATTACTTGTGCTCTCCATTGCGGTCTCAGTTGTTTTACCTCACCACCACTCTCCAACTATTGCAACTTAAAAGACATGACTGAGGTGAGTTTTCTCACTCTGTTATCACTTTTTTGGAAAAGAGAGATTATATGAAATGAAAATTTTTGAGTCGCAAAGAGCAAAAGGGAAAAAGCAAGTGAAGACAATGAATTTCCTTTTTCTAAGCGAGAAACGAAGATTGGCCAAAAATATCGTACGGGGAGAAGAGGAAATAAGAGAGAGAGTAAGTTTAGGGAGCCCAACGATATGGTCCTATGGCAAATTTATCTTTCGGATATGTACGACACCCTAATTTAATATTTTAATATCTTTCTTAATCAATTCATCTAATCAGTTTTTAGTGTCTTTCACCAGCTTGCTATTATGGAAAAGTGTTTCTCACGGCATTTCAATTTTCAACGTTGTTGTCATTTTGAAAATATATTAATGTGATTGGAATTTGAAAAGAGAAAAAACTTCCTCAGTTTTCTATAAATCATGATGTAACTATTTTTCTTTTTAGAATCCGTGAGGAGCGCCACTAAGTTTTGACCCACTTGTACCAACACTTTCAAATCTCATTGTCTTTGAGATTTCCTGTCTCGAGAGATGTAGCTCAATAATTACATGAAACAGTCAAAGCCAATTATTGCAATTGAAAGGATGAACTACTATAGATTTGGATAAGATGATCCAAACAAAATGCCAGTCTTAAGTGGAATATAGTGCATAGGGATTTATTGGTGCTATGAATGAGGATTTGATGATATATAAATATATATATATATATATATATAGGGAGTGTTCATGTGCATCTATCCCTCACCATAGGGTGAGGGACACTTCCATAAATGAGATTTTCAAGTACAAAAAGTAAGTTTTCAAGTACATAGATGAGGTACACTCATTTGTCTTTATATGCAAAAAGGGGAAGTGTCCCTCACCCTATGGTGAGAGATGGATGCACATGAACATTTCCCTATATATATATATATATATATCAGAGATTGAACTCTCAATTTTCTTTAGCTAGATCAATTATGATTATAATTATTTTAGGTGCGTTTTTTTGTATTAAGAAACATAGCAATTCATGGTCAAATAAGCTCAATCCAAGGATTAGATAGGTACGGGGTCAATGAAATAATGTGAGATGAAAAATACAAGGTAAGGACTTGTGACTAATCTAAAATTTGAGTTACAAAGGTGATGGATCGGTATTCATTTCCCATCATTCCTTAATTTACTTTTGATTACAGGAGATGCCATTTGATAATCAATCTATTAGATGCAAACAAACAAGCCCCGTACAAATTACTTTTCATTTTTTGTTTGTTTCTAAGTTTGGCGAAGATGGTATTTTACCATTGACCAAGCAGCACTTGAACTATCATCTTTAAAAGCATTTGTCATGCATGTGAAAGCTGCTTTTACATTTGTGAACTACTGACCGAATCAGGGAATTTGGTGGCACTATGTGAAAATTTAGAAAAAAATGTGGGGGGTTAATTTTAAAAAAAGTAGTTTTTCTTTTTTTTTTTTAACATTTGAGAGTTTTATAAATTTTCCCTTGTTCTCCCCCTCCTTTGACTGCATGGTTGATGAATCTTAATAAGGTCGCAATTTATGGCTCGATAGCCATGCAAAGAGAGAAAGATCAGTCTAGTGAAATGGCGTGGCATGTGAGAAAAATAATATGATCTATTTTGATTTGTGCCAACCATGAAGGGTGAGATTGAAAGATCTCGACAGATGTTAGGTATGCAAAACGAAATCAACACCATTTAGTCATCTTAACCCCTTACAAGAAATTGGGAAATTTGTAAAAGATCCCAACAAGAATTCCCATATTCTTGCAAACCATAAGCCCTATGCCTTTTAGGGCTGGCATTAAGAATCCAAAATCCTTTTCAATAAGGTCAAGTTTCCAAATATGGACAGATTGCAAATCATACACATATGTATGGGATTTCACAAATATATCTCACAGATCATGTTATTCGAAAAGATACATAAATGTTCAAATATGAAATTATATTAAAAATGCATATAAAGACATGAAATACTATTAACCAAAAAATGACATGCATATACATGCAAATACACATATATACAGAGTTTTTGTTCTCAAACTTCTCAAAGAAAATTAAAATGTGAACATGTCGGGCTTGCTTGTTTCATGTAAATGAACTTCGGAGTTCTAAAGCTTTGCATCCAATCATAACCATCAAATAAACTCTCTTTAATAGAGATTAAATAAAGAGAGCATTGGAAATGAATACTCAACCATTACCTTGCCAATTCAAATCCTACAAAAGTCAAAACCCCATCCACCGTCATTGTCTTTGTTCTTTTCTCCTAACATCTGTAATAATCCTTCCGTGTAATTATGAGTTTCTATGTATTCTAAGAAACCAAATTGGCCAATTAGTTCTTTACATTTTAACATTTTCATAGTATTTTGGCCAAGTCTTTACCAATTTTTTGAATCTTCAATTCAAACTTTAACTTAATGGCTCTCTACATCACTTTTGCAAATGAATAACTCTGCACTTAGGACCCCACCCATTTGCAGCTCTAGTTCATACTGTCACCCTCCACATGAAATAAATCTTTATGAATTTAGATAATTAAACATTTATCATGATCCATATGATCTATGGACCTACACATTTTATGAACAACATTATCTAAAATTGAAGGTCCCAGAAGGCAACCATGGGATATCAATGGAGAGATAAGGATAGAAGATGAAGCCATAGCACTAGATGAGGATCAAGGTACTGTGGAACAGTGTCATGCCCATTCTTAATCCACTGCAGCTGGATGCGTCTCTCTGGAAATGTCTTCTTTTGCAATCTTGGAGTATTCAATGGACGTTTCTCTCCAGTGTATTGTCATGTCTGTTGCCTATTTTATAGGATCCCAACATAGACCGTGGTTGCATATCTTTGTGACTTGTGTCCAAACATCTTTCAAAAGAGATAACACTGATTGGCATACAGGAGACATGTTAACGTTTTCTCAATTGATTCCTTTGACATGTGACATTTGAACCATTGGTCATGGACTCATGGCTCGGGCTTTATAAAAAATCCTTTCATTGAGAACTTTCATGAAGAAAGATGTTAAAATGATGCTGGTATTAAGGGAGTGAGGACTGCGGACTGCCTGATGAAACATGGAATAATCTCTTCCTCTTTTCCTTTTGTTCTACTTAATCTAGTATGAACAGTTGGTGTAATTATTTTTTTAAGTTAGAAGAAAACAATTAAGAAATCACCATAAATGTCCGATGCATTAAAAAAGTCAATACCCATAGGGAATATATACCTTAACTTATCGGATGGATAGAGATTTTGGCTTTGTGCATTACAAGGACACATTGTTTTTTGTAACCATGTTGTTTTAGTCAAGGCTATAAGGTATGTGGGTGTTTATGTTCGACAAAAAATAAAGCTTACTTCTTATGGTTTCCACCTGGATACATGAAAATAAGAGGGAAAGTAGATATTGTGAGGTGAACAAGAGTGACTAATGTCCATTTTAGTGCAATGTTGGAACTATCTAGGGCTAAATCAAATCACCACATAATTTTGTGTAAATGGATTGGATTCATGATGGGTCAACCTCTTATGTTAAAAATTATAACAAAAATGGAGTAGCTAAAGTGGGCATATTGGAGAATTTGCCACCTCTATCTTCTTAGAGGCTGCATGCGAGGCATTATTAAAATATACACTTATTGCCACTGCACATCTTTTAATTTTCTTAATGATAGTGCCCCCGGCACTTGAAAGAGAGTCATGGGTTGGATTGTTGGGAAAGGGGACCATGCTCGTGATGAAATATGATTTGTAAATGGTGAAAAGGATACTTTAATCAAATTGCTTTCAGATTAAGAATATATGAAATGGTACTGAGTGAGATGTGCTACTTTGTTGTTGGCATTTGAAATACTTCAAATGAATATTTTTTGAAAAATTCACAGAAAGATCTTCTTCACTTAGAGCCCCTTTCTTGTTTTTATATAGGAGGTGCACCCACGATTAATCCAATCCTTTTACACATCCCTACTTTCCATGAATTAGCACCGATCTAAATCTAACACCGATTCAAATGTCATTCTCCATTAGATAGTAATCACTAAAAACATGCGCCACAAAAAGCATTAAACTTTAAGGCAGTAATGTTAAGAGTTATGATCATTTTACATCCAAATATACACATTCTCAATAATCCAGTAGTTGTCATGCATATAAATGGGCTCCACGGTGAGTGTTTTAAGTTGAAAAACACTCGTAGGCTGCGAAACTCTCATATTTAAATACATGGTTAGATAAATGTCTAATGTTGATACTATTGGGCATGCATGGATAATCATGAACCGTGTGTGATAAGGAAAAATAATAATAATAGGTGCACTTATTATTGGACCCTACTCACATGCTTAAAAGGCAACCAATACGGAAAACATATGCATCAATTTTCTATCATATCCATGGAATTATAATTTTCATTTGGGAATGGAAAGGTGGGGACTCATTTATTGCAAGGAACTGGCCAATCCCTGTAGTTCAACTATTTCATGGCTTTTAGCTCTCATCAATTGTTATCAACATCTCACCCTTTCCAGTTTCTCAAAAACTAGGTTGAAAATGCATTAACATTTTCTAGTTGATTATTTACTAGAATTTAGAGAATTTCTATTTGAAGAATTTTGATGTTTTCGGACATAGTGAAAATGAAGTTCCTCAATACTCTTAATACTTGAGCATCCAACAATTCCACTAAAAAAAAAAAGAGGTGGGATTCTAAGAAATTTAAAAGTCATTTGAGACCTTTTAGGTCGATGGAATTTTGGAATTATGGTGAAAAAATATGGTATTTGTACATGTTAGGGGACAAACCATCACATTATGTCACAAGTTCTCTAACACACCAAATTCTTATCATAAATTTTAATAAAGAAATAGACCCTTAGTGGGATCCCTCCTAATCTTGCTCTAAAGGGAGAGGCATTCATTTTTGAATTGTCCAAATTCTAATAGGTGGGCCTTGTCGGTCCTTTTGCTCATGGCAGTATGATTCCAAGCATAACCCCAAATTTACTTCAATTGCATTAGGATAAGGATAAGAATTCATGACATGATGTGATGGCTTATCCCATACAATTTGCAAATGCAATGTTTTTTCACCAAAATTGTAAAATTTCAACCACCTAAAAGGCATCAAATGACCTTTAAAATTACAGGAGTTTTAGCCCCTTTGCTTTTTGGTAGAATTTATGGATGCTCGAGTACCAGAAATCTCTGGAATTACGGTAAAGAAACAAGTAATGCCAAAGAAATTATTACTCTTAATTGCTTCAAATAGAAATTGTTTCTCAACTTTATTTTTTTTTTTAGATAACGGAGGGTGTCCTAGCCCAGGGGGAGCCGGATAAATCTCTTGTTGTTCGAAGCCAGAACCTCCAACTCATTACTGGACTTCCTAACTACATGAACAATTTAAATGTGGGTAACAATTTTAGTATGTTTAACAATTTTAGTGTGGGTTTAGTTTTTGAGTGGAAGTCTTCTAAAGGGTTTAGTTTATGCATGATCATTTCTCCTCTTGCCCATGCAATCCATGATCATGATAGCGAGCCCATAGGCAATTAATTACCATTGCTTCAGATCAAATAGCTGTGGATGACCATGGGAGACCTGACCTTGTGCCTTAAAAGGGTCCATAGCTCAGTCGAAAAGATCCAACATTAGTCTCATTTGCAATTTCTCTTGTTGAGGTCTTTCGGGTAGATAGGTAAAAATGGAATCAATTGCCAAATCCAATGTCATCTTTTTGGTCTAATAGGTCTAGGCCCAAGACCAATTGGATATACACACTTTCAGGTATTTTTTTTTGGTGCTATCGGAGGGTTCTTAATTCTTTGGGCTGGACTAATATCTCCGGGCCAAGAGAAAAGCCGAATAAACACCTCTGTGACCCTAAAATAATTAAAGTAGTGGACTCAACATTCAATTCCTATGTAATGTGAATCCAAAAGTCAATAACTACCTTCGTGTACTGGATAATTGGGTATTGAACCAAATGTGCTCAAAAGTCAAATCTGATTGGCTTCTGACAATTTCAGAACCTTTTTTTTTTTTTTTTGTTTTAAGTAGAAAGCTCCAGAACTATAAACCCTGAGCCTGACTACATTTACTCACATTTGGGTATTAGGTTAGCCAGGTGTAGAATCAAACGAACACTAGACCCATGCCTGATGGGTCCATCACATTGACACCTTTGGGTAATCAGGTAACCAGAAATGGAGCCAAATGGACCTGGACCCAGTTACATGATAGACCCATAACTATAGACCACAAGTCCAATTACGTATACACACACTTGGTTTTTTTTTTTTTTTTTTCTGTAAACGGAGGGTTCCCAATCCTCTGGGCTGGACTTACCACTTTAGGCCTAGAGAGAAGCTAGGTAAAAACCCTGTGGCCCCTAGGTGGTAGCACAAATAAATTCAACCTTTGGTTCCTGAAGATAGGGGAACCGGGGGTCGATACCAAAACCTCTAGCTCCGGAAGAGAAAGGAACTGCGGTCCTAACCACTCGGCAAACCCCTTGAGGTTACACACTTGGTAATTTAGGTAAACAGGAATGAAAGGCCCATAACTGCACAATGACATGAACTTTACTAGCATTCAGATAACTGGGTCTGGATTCTAAAACAATGGTGGGCACAGGTCTATAGCCTTAAATATTTTGATCCAACATACAAATAGAATAATAATACTTATCAAAGGATTGATAATAACTAATTTTGTTGACTAAGACAGATTGGGCTCTCAAGCCCAGAAACACACATAAAGAGATGGGTTTGTTTGGCTTCCTAGTCCTGACTCCTGACTCCTGACTCCTGACTCCTGACCATGACAAAGTCCACACCAACATGCATGTGTTGTTTTCGCCTACAGATAGGTCCAGGAAAACATATCAACCCGTGACAGGGATGGGTCCTTTCTGCATGGAGAGAAGTCGAGAAGACATGAATCCGTGACATGAATCCGTGAGCACTGGAGCTGTCTTTCCTACCGACATTCGTATAGAAATAGTTGTGACTTTGGTTGAATTCATCTCAGTTCACTTCCCAATCCCACTACACATAAAAGAGAGATCACAGATCCTAGTAGCATTTTGACTCATGATTAAAGCTTCTAAGTTTCAAAGGCTTTTTAAATTTTTAGTGCTGCCTTTTTATCTCCTTATCCAACAGTGGAAAATGGCCTGATCAATTTCAAAGTGCCACAAGTGGTAAGAAATAAAGGGAAGAGAATAAATGAAGAGGGGGCAGTTAGAAGAATTCTCCATGTTATACATGTGTAGCACAGTAGCAGTGTAGGTGTTCTTTTTTAAGTGCAGCATTTATTTTTTCAACCAAGGGTGGAAAATGGACCCGTCAACTTTAGGGCACGTTTGTGCATAACTACAAAAACCGATTTTGTAAAAAACCTTTTCTACATTCCACATAAAACCAATTCCAATAGCTCCGATTGGAAATGGTTTTATGTGTAGTCATGAGTTAGTTCACTGCCACATCAAACATACATGGAACCAAGAAGGTGTTTGTGCAATGCCAAATTCAGTGGAAAAGGAGGCCTTCCTCGTCTTCGTTTGGTGTAGCGAGGAAATGAGAGTGGAAACTGCCTTTTTAGACGTGTTTTCTTTGATGGAGAGCATCTGGACTTCCTCTTTCAGGTGGTAGGAAACTAGTGCCACAGAAAAGTCAATGTGGTATCTCATCTTCCATGGCGATACACAAATGCATCCTAAATACTTTTCATGCTTTTTCCATGAAAAAGCAAGTACAAGATCAAAAAGCTAGACTATTATTTCCATACGATTCCGTTCCTTATTATTCAGTGCAGCATGACTCCATTTTTCTTTTTTAATATATTACAAGGGATTGAAACTCACACACCATATATGCACACTATACATGTTTTCAACTTTAGAATTATTGGTGCTTTAATTAAAAGGACTAAATCTCTCGGTATAAGGCTTTGACATAAAGAAATGATCTTGAGTTGAATGATTTGACACCATGAAACTTCAGTGGATCCCTCCTAATGAAAATCCGAGCCACTGAGAATAAATTCCCTTCCGGTTTATAGGATATTCCCAAATTTTACTCCATTAGAAGTTAGTCCACCATTAGATTAACCATTTGATTAATAAATGAAATCTTATGCAATTTTTTGTTATCTTACAGTCAAACCAACTGCTATTAGGGTAAAATTTGGAGATACCTCATATACTACATGGGTATATGTTTCATTTGAGCTGTTCTTATTTTCAATAGAAGGCTCCACTACAGAGTTCCACTCATCCAACTCAAGATTTTCCCAGGTCCCATAGTATTTGGACCCAAACTCGGTCAGCAAATCTAAGTGGTTTTAGGCCTGTCTTCTCAGAAGTGGGCCCAACAATTCTTGGGTTTAGACCCATCTAATAATAAGTGGGCCCAATTGGGCCTCGGCCCAATGATTTTTTTTTTCTGCCAACAAGGATCATTACAGAAGGCCCATCTTATGGTGGCCCCACCCACAATAGACATCTCATGCTAGAACACTCTAAAATGGGGAACATGATCAGAATACCACAAAGAGATTAACAGTTAAAATAACACAATAATATTAGGAGTGGAAGACCATTGCCGACCACTTCTCATGGGCTTCAGTAGTGTGGCCCATACCCACTACGTAGTGGGGGTGGGGCTAGTAGCAGTAAACCCCATTTCAATTTATTTTTTACACACTGAGAGGCCAATTCATGTCACTTCAGCCAAGAAAAAGCACCTTTATACATAAAAGCAATCATATGTTCAGAGAAGTTTAATCATGCGGCCAATTCCCACTCAATTTTTTTCTACTTTTAGATTTCAATTCCAACTCCCTAAACTTTCTAATTTTTATAAATAGTTTCCTATAGTTTTAGCATTTAAATGATACATCCCTATCTTCTCATTTTAATACCGTCGATGCCCCTAAAATTAGTAAGCCTTGTAACCACTTTAAGTTTTCAAAACCATCAATGTCCCTAATATTTGTAGCCTTGCAGCCACTATAAGGTTTTAGTGCGAAATAACACTTTTATCCATCTCTTTATCTCTATATTCATAATTTTAGAAGTTTGGATTTCTTCTTATCTAAAGCTTAGGAGTCATTTGTTTGTGCCCATTTACATATGTAATTGGTGAACATGAGTAATGGTTACACATCAGTTATGTTTGTCTACAGTCATTTACGCATGTAATGTGTAAAAAAGTTGCACAAATGGTGTGAAAATGAGTCACCAAATTTGAACACCTCAAGAAATGGTCAATGAAAGAACATACCAACTGCATGTGTAAGGAATGCTTACCAAAGAGGTAGATGGTAATTTTCGTCATGAAAACCACACCCCCAAACAATAGATGGTCCCCATATTTGATCTATACCCTATCTCCTCTCTCTATATAAGGTGGAGATGCCAATATGGAGCCTATTTCATTAAATCTTAATTTATCATAATGACAGTCCATACATGTACTTACAATTGGTTATAATTGACACAATCCATATACGTTCCATTGCTGGATTGATGAAAGTTTCACAATATACGATTAGGCTTCTTATGCACTAGAGAGTTATTGATAGACATAGTTAAGACTTGGAATAAAATAATGGTATTTTTACATAATTAACAACACTCATTTTCACTTAATTAATATAAGGGCAAAGTAATCATTTCTATGAAAATCTAACACAAACCTCATAGAGGTTGCCCATTTTCGTTAGACTACTATATTTGTTGACACGATTAAAGGTATTAAAATGAAAAATATACGATGTATCACTGAATACTCAAACCTGGATTAGGCCCAGTTTACAAATTTTATGAATCTAAAGCAGGTATATACCAAAAAAAAAAAAAAAAACTTTTTTTTTTGTTAAATGGAGAAATATCTGATCAAAGAAATGTGAGCCTCACTGATGAAATATCTGATCAAATGTGGGCCCCACGGCCAAATTTAATGTACTGCATCAGTCCGCATGTGGAGAGAGGGTTCTGGAGACTCTAACAGAAGATCTCTAAAAAGCCCATGCAACACCAAGGATCCGTACCAAACACCATGTCTCTGGAGTCTGGACTCTGCTGCTGTTTTAGTGTTTTTATTTTAACACTTTATTTACATCCTCCACACCTGGCAACGGCACACAAGAACTAGCACTGTACATGTACATATTCATCTAATAAGTGAATTCCCACCATACACGTGGCAGGGATTGATATGAACAGTGGAGCTTGGGGCCCACTGTTCAAGGATGGCGTCACAGGCACACTCACCAACAGGCACTGTCCCTGTCGGTGCATGCATTGCATCACATTATTACATGGTGTGGGCTGGGCCAAGAGGAGAGAGTGATTGATTTATCAAGGATGGCAGCTGGCAGCAGGCAGCAGGCAGTGTGTCTGGACCCGTCCAGTTCAGATCCTATGGCATGTTTGGCAATATGTGAGGCATGAAAATTTTCTCCCCACACAAGAAAATTTTCTCCATTGACATCAAGGTACTTTTCTTTTTTTTTTTTTTTTTTTTTTTTTTTTTTTTTTTTTTTTTTTTTTTTTTTTTCCATTTGAGGGTTTTCAACCCTTTGGATTGGACTAGTCCCTCCGGGCCTAGAGGGAAGTCTTGTAAACTCCTACGTAGCTCCAGTGTGATAGTACAATTTCGAACCTACAACTTCCGAGTACAAACCGTCTTAGGCCAACTGAGCTATCCCTTGGTGTTATATCAGCATATCTAGCTGTAAAACATGGGGATTTTAAAAGACCCGAGAAATCTGAAAAAAATGAGGATTTTCACTCACCCATGTTCTTGAGGATTTATAGTTGCAAAACATAAATTTTTGAAATCCTAGGAAAACCACAAAGGAACCTTCCCAGAGATTTTTAGTTGCAAAAATGACCTAAAAAGAATAGGTGCCAGCTGCATGTGCAAGTCATTCCAGGTCCATTTAGGATCCAGGTCTGGCCCGGATGGGTTCATGCACGGTCTAATACAGATATTCATGATCGGTCTCATACAGAAAGGCAGTGTATAATTGTATCTGGTGCTGATATTTGTTAGAAACTTGGAAGAATTTCTGAGGATGAAACAGAATTTTATGGTGGTAGAAAAGTTGATGAACGCGAAAATGGTGGTCGATTTATTTTGTTTTGATCGATAACATGGCTTAGAAACCATAGCCTCAAGTTTGCAATAGCAAACATTCTTGTGTCAATTCTCATCTGGCCGCCAAGGAATTGACTCTTGGACAAGCAAGCCACCATCCCTCCACTTTGGGGGCTCTCTCACCTTAGCTTGGGAGGTCTCTTTCCCTCACATCTGAGGGCTCCCTTACCTCATCCGAGGTTTTCTTCCCTCACTCGAGGGCTCCTCCTACTGGCATGAGTTCGATGGCGTCCCAGCCCCTTAGCTAGGGTTAAAAAAAAACCACCCCATTTCCATTTCTCTTGATCTCATAAACTGTGTCTGATACCCCAATATATCAATACCACCATATGCATCCATTATTTGCACATCCAAATGGGTCTAATACTGATAAGAGTCCATGGATACCACATTGTGACATGGTGGTGTGTGGCTAATTCTAGTGGAATTAGAATTATGAACCATCCAGCCCAGATTGCAGTAGGTCAAACTGGATATACATTCATTTACATCCAAAGGGAGATCTTAAGACTTAGCCAATCGATTAAGAAAAATTCCACTAGATCAACCATGCTAAACAAAGATCATTGATTGTATTCTCATTGGATGTCCATCATCAAATAGATAATAAACTGCGGCACGAAGTATTTCACACCATAGTCACCTAAACCCTAAAAACATAGATACAGTAGCATATGCCTAGACTCAACCTCAATTCAATTGGGCCCATCAAGTAATTCGAACTAAATTAATCTGATTACATTGATAATGATAAATCTCATATCAGTTAAAGAAATTCTTGCAGTTAGATAAACAGTGATTAGCAATTTGTGTATTAGCCCCTAAAAACCAAAAACGATAATAAGCAAAATCAACATCTGAGGGTGATGAAATTGCAATCATAGTTCCATTACTACCGTGTTTGGCCTGCATTAAGAGAGCAAATATAAGCCAAAAGATAAATTGTCAACACAACATGATGAATGCAGATTAATCAATCTTATAAACAATGCCAGATAAATAGAAACTGAATAGCATTTCTGCTATACATGGCGCAATGGTTAAGTCATCAACCTGATTACAAGAACCACTTCCAACACCCAGAATTGACTTGCGTGAGAACCGAAAGAAGAGAAGAAGTTACAAAAGTTTAGGTCCCTTAAATTAAAAACGTGAGTAGCTAGTCCATCTATCCCATTTATGCTTCAATCTTACTAAGGCCTACGTTCAAATTATCTTTTTCAATTTTTTTTTCTCTCTCTCTCTCATATACCCACACACTCACACATCTATGTCCCTATCTAATGAACCTACGGATACATCCATGTCCCTATCCAACAGACTCAGGGATCAATCCCTAGTTGTACTTGTGGACAAGGAGATGCCTCTCCACTAGGCTCCTAGTGGATTGGCCTCTTAGAAGAAAAGGAAAATAGAATAAAAAATAAGATGAAAAATGAATACCCAGCCATCATTGTAGTAATTCAAAATAAATAGGAAAGTGAAGTCCTATCTACATATCCACCTTAAGTCCTTCATCCCTTACCTCAAATCTTTCACACCTCACATCTTTTATATATGAGTCGTGATCCTGTGTGCAGCTCCATGTGGGCAGAGCTGTGGAGCCTACTTGCTACACCATCTTGGGATGAGACATGGGGGTGGGGTTTGAAGATCTGAGTTGGGCCCTCCTATGTGCAAAAGAAAAAAAAAATTACACCCTATCCGATCATCCTAACCCTATCATCTGAGGCCCATAAGTTCAGTCCATTCGGATGGGCATACAGTCGAGGATGCTCAGGAATCTTTTCGATCGCTTGTTTGAGAACTATGATCTTTGGCTCTGGAACTGAATCATTTCCTTGTATCTAAGAAGAACTTCCAGATTAACAGAAAGGAAGCTTGATCGAAATAAATCCGAATTTCTCTTCTATGATCGACCGGTGAAACATCAACAGCTTCGAGTTGGATAAGTTTCTCCTCAACAAATAAGTGCTTGACTTTGATCCCGGCTTAGGATGAACGCTGGTGGCATATTTAACACATACAAGTCAGATGGGAAGTGGTGTTTCCAGTGGTGGATGGGTGAGTAACATGTAAGAACCTGCCCTCGGGAGGGGAACAACAACTAGAAAAATGGCTTCTAATGCCCCGTCGGTTGAGGAGCAGAAGGAGGAATCTACCCGAGGAGGGGCCCGCGTCTGATTAGCTAGTTGGTGAGGCCATAGCTTACCAAGGCGATGATCAATAGTTGGTTCGAGAGGATGATCAGCCACACTGGGACTGAGACAAGGCCTAGACTCCTACGGGAGGCAGCTGTGGGGAATTTTCCGCAATGGGCGTAAGATGTTTGAGTTCGTCAGGTTGTCTCTTGCCTGCCCATCGACTCAACAATAGTTCGAAAGGTTGACCTATTCGGGAATCTCTGGATCCACGCTTATTTTCAACTTCCCAAAGCATTTTGTCGCTTGCTACACCCTTCCTCCTCTCTGGGTGCCGAGGTATCCACCGTAAGCCTTTCCTCGTTTGAACCACAACATTAATGTGTTGGCTATGCCATCCTAAGGTACTGCTAAATGAAAGGATCTTATCAACATCCATGAATGAGAAATCATAGATAGAGCTGCATGGTTTGTTCTTGCATATCTCTATCAGTTTTCCACATTAATCCTGCAGATACATATAATTCAGAAGAGTATGTGAGTGATTCATACACAGCATCTCTTTCTTTTATCAAGGGCTCTACCAATTGATATGTTGCCACAAATAATTGAAATTCAATTTCTTGATATATGTATATATAAGCAACTGGTGAATTTTGTTCAAAGAGAATCGAGCAGAGTTTACCCCTGAGGGATGACTCAAAGTTCCGTAGTTGCAACATAAAGCCTTGATTAGGAGCCATTTGTGGCCGTTTACTTCTTACAAGGTCCAGAGCTTGAGATAGACTCATATGATACTTCTTCATCAAATATGCAACAACAATTGTGACGCTGCAATGAAAATTTAAATGAATAGTCAAAAGGAGAACAAGTAAAATGCTCAATATATTCAATACTGCATCACCTCTCTACAGTTTTCACAATAAATGCTCATGGTCCAAACCAGGCCAAAAAGAGGATCTTCTTCAAAGAGCTTGGACCATGAAGTGAGTTGGCCTTCCCTCAACCTTGATAAACCATATTAAGAAAACAAAATTTAGACATTATGGTTCCTCACGAGTGTGTAACAGAATATTAGCCAACTGTTCAGCACACTTGCAATATGACAGTATATTAGCCAACTGTTCAGCACACTTGCAATATGAGTGATCCAATAGTTCACACTATCCAGAAACAGTATATTAACCATCTGATCAAGGGCCTGCAAAATAAACAATAAGTGAAAAATGATCTCACTATCCAATTTCTGTTTCTTATGCCTGCAATCAGACAGCTATGGTCATCCAATCAGAGGGATGGTCAGAGTTATTTAGTCTCAAGTGATTGGTCAACCCTTGTATTAATAGTGATGAGAACAGTGTCCAGCAGGAGCCCATGTACATATTCCCAAATTCAACATTACAAATAAAATTCTACTTATTTCAAAAGATGTGCCATTGAAGAAAATAAATTCTAATTTTGGGTTGAAAACCCTGGCTACAATACCAAGTTACCACTTCTTTAATGCTAAAAAAAAATAACAATTTCATCTTTCTAAATATAATAGAACTTTTGTAAATACATGTTAAACAGTTTACATGGACTCCTATATAGATTTGAAGACAAAAAGAAACAGCCTAACCATACTCATGTCTTACATTCTCTTAGGTGTAAACTTGACAAGAACAACTATTCTAATCTTGTTTATTGGATTTGAATAAAGTAGATAAAAAATCAAATAATAGCTTTGTTCACAACTCTCTAGAGTCATACTCTGCATTGGCTCCCAACAACTAGTACCAAAGTAACTTTGCCACCCTACACCCCGCTCATAAAATTAAAATATGGAAAACAAATAACATGAGAAAAATTCAACTTATTTCATAAAACTTCAAGCCAATAGTTAATTCAAACTCAATTAGGAGGCTCTGCATCCACATTTTGCATAAATGAATTTGCAGGCATTTTATGCCCTCTACAGTCTACATAACGTCAGAACATCACTTGAAAGAAACAAAGGCAACCAAGAATGAAAATTACCTTCTAGATTTTCCTGCAAAGCAATGAACCAATACTCCTCCACCCAGACGTTTAGCTTCGTCAATGAAATTGAAACACTCATCAAAATGCTGCTCTAGATTCGTATCTGGGCTGTCAAGAACTGGTTCCTCCAATCACAGGGCACAGAATGAGATTTCTATATAAGCATAGTGATGCATAAGCATTGCATCTAACAACTTGCATGATTCAAGGGATTTGAAATGACAACCTCAAAACGAATTCTTCAGCAAGCAAATAAGATGTGACTTAAGGAAAAACCCATCTCAAATTATCAGAAGATACCAGATAAAGATATGGGTATGGGCAAGAGTATAGAAAGTGGGGTCGAATTAAGAATTCCATTCTTTCCATGACCTAGGAGGCTAAGACACACATAGCTCCAGGTGTTCTATCCGACACTTTAATTGCATGAAAATTTTTTAAGAGTGCAGAATTATGAAATAATTAACATATATACACCTAATACAGAATAATACAGTTTGTATTTGTATGAGCATCCATGCAATATCTACTAGTATTGATGCAATGAAATACATATTGGTAATCTCAGCACACGAAAGTAATCTAATAATCCTAGTTAAGAAGTAAAAACTTGAAGGAAAAAAAAAAAAAAAAAGACAGTTGATGAAAAAGCTCAAGAGCTCCACCAAAAGATGTGTTCCAAATATATTCAAAACAAGTTGCTGCTCTGGCAAAGACATAAAGAACAATTTGCAATGAGTAAAATCATTATCACATCAGGAAACACATAGGGGTGTTCATGGGCCAGGTTGGGCCAGGCTAAGCTATTCAGGCCCAGCCCAACTTTAGAAACAGAGGAGCAATACAGCCCAACCCCACACAAGCCATAAGTGCCTGGCATGAACCTGTCTCGGCAGAAATACACCAGGCCCGAGCCCACCCATTTATTTAGTCAATTGGGTTGGGCTGGTCTGGGCATTCTATCAATTGTTCTGGAAAATCAATCACCAATAGTTACTTGAATAGGCAGGATTTTGGTCTTTCTATCGCTTAATGCAAGAAAGGCCTAAGTATAGATCCAGGCCTGGCCCAGATACTAAAACCTAAGGTTCAACCCAGCCCAAGCAGACTGGGTCCTGCCGGGCTCAGGCTTGTCCAGTCCATTAGCACTCCTAGAATCAAATTAGCCAAAAAGAGCAAACACTTTCAATTATAAAAAATATAATCATAAAAAGAAATCATAATTTATTTTCCCTCACCATAGTTGTAATATAAAACATGTGAAACATTATCTCGAGTCTTCCATAAGTGGCACTACAGATACAGTCCATATCCGTGGATGGTAACAAGTATATCCTTCAAGCTTTAATCATGATCTTACATCAGTGAACCCATACTTCACCAGTTCTACTTTCTAACCATTCATTTCTTACATAAGCAGTAAAACGCTCAGTGTAGGTCACAGATAAATGCATATAAAACTACCTATAGCACTCATCAATTCAAGATGATCTACATGTTCCACTTTTGGAAACTAGCACCGATCAAAATTCTCCCCGACATTGTCCTAGGTAAAAGGAACACAAAATAATTCATTCTAGTAGTAAAACCAATATTTTAAAAATCAACCAGCAAATTGTTTAAGGCTGAGGTTTGGCCAGGCTTAGTTTGAATGGTGATTTATTCTAGTCAACATGACGTCAGCATTATGTCATAACTCGTAAAACTAATAAATAATAAATAATGATATATAAATGACTACTTGTTAAAATATAAGTAATATTTACATTCCTTTGTTTTATCATGATCTCAGCAGCTCAGCTTGACCAACTTGATTTCTTCCTCAATTTGCGGCATCTCAAATTGAAAACTTCCCGTGATCTGAAGGCTCTCAAGATTACGAATGTCGATGTGAAGGTGATAAAAAGAAATTTTGGGCATTAACGGATAAATTAGTACCATGCTCTCAATGCACTACATATCAACTGCAATGAACCTCACATCGGCCATAGATGATGCACTATTTTGATTATAATTGGTATCAGCCCGTCCCAATATTGGCTGCTACTATAGGTCATGACGATCATGAAAATGGTTCTTTTTAAATTTAAAGCCCCTTTTATTTAATAAGGTATGGAGTTCTTCAGATTCAACACATTGCCCTTATATCAAAGGGGCTATAAAGCTGAAGATCCACAAGGGGCAGTCAAATGATCTCCTGTTTTATGAAGTGACTACTGAAACATCACCTTCTAAATCCTAGAAAAGTGATAATCCCACTTAAATTTACACCCTAGTCCCTTCACTCCTCACCACATTAATACTCCTTTGATCCCCTCTACTACAAATTAGTAGGAGTTCAATGTCGAGTAAACAAATGTGATCTTGATGCAATATAGTACCCAACTATAGTGGTTCTCTTTGCACAGTTTACTCTGGGGAGCCTACTTAAGAATATCACCAATTATGGTAGAGCAAGGAATTGGGATGATTCATCATGGATGAAAGGAAGACCACATAAAGACGAGATTAAAGAACTACGAAAAAATAAAAAAAAGCTCATGCATATTTGGCTATCATTTCAGATAAATATAAAAAATAAATCAATAAAATCTAGAATGATACTAAATTCCTAGATAGACATTTGATTAAATCATTAAACTTCCACATGCAAAGCAAGCCAACAAACACCCCCCACCACAGCATACACACCCCAAGCAAAAACAGAAAAAACTGCCTATCAATTAAAATTCTTGACATGCAACCTTATCAATAACAATAATAAATAACTATAATAATGATAAAACAAATACTGAAATGATACTGCTGCAGACATAATAGAAAAAACTGGATAAAATACAATGTAACACTAGTTAGCATCTATGCATATGGATCGGCTTCAAAGATTTGCAACAGAGTATAGGTATTACTAAATGATATATTACAGGATACTGGCCCATACAAAGAAGAAAACATTACATGTGATGTATCAGAGCTTAGATGGAACTCGCCTGACCTTCAATTTTCTTATATATGAAATCATTTGGATATGCAGGCTCCAATGACCTGGCTACAATCAAAATATGGGTGACATCCAAATCTTTCAATGCATCCTTATTGCAAGCAACACCAACTGAACCCAAGAAGACATCCTGAGGCATCAGAATATGAGTCATTCCATGAAAAATTGAAAACAGAACAAAGGTACTACAAATATATATAAAAAAAAAAATCCATTATACTGCTCCATGAAATAAAAGCACAACAAGGAACAGCTTTATCATTCTGTTTGGCATGAGAACCATTCCTTTTGATACTGATTTAGGTCTTAAGACTTGAACATCATAGAAGAACCAGTCCCTTATTTGTAAGTTGTCAATCAACGAAACACTTGATCTCTGAAAAAATGGCATTATGGAAATCCAAGAGACAGACCATCCATCTGCTGGGCCAAACCGTGGATGGGCAATACTTCAAAAAATGGGGGAAAAAACTGCTCATCCAACCATTCTGACGTTTAAGATGTGTTCTATCAAATGGCAAGGTCTAGCAGACAAATGATTCAAACAACCATTTCTAACACTGATGTGATAAACGACAATGGTGTATAATTGTTACTTGCATATGTTAGAGAATTCAGACAACCTTTAAGGAACTTTATCCCCCTTTCAAATAGCGCAACCTTAAGAAACTTCTGTTCAGTTTATTTGTTCCTATGTTACAAAAACACTCTGTCTGAGACTCTGAGCAACAATCAGTTGATGACACATATAGAATCTCTTGTGCTGTATTCTTTATAACAGGTTTGGAAGCTTAATTTTCTTTGAACTAGTCATGTTTTCAATATTTGATGGATCCCCTTCTGACGTAGGTCAGTTCCTTCAAAATCCACTCAGTTTAAGACTGCTGTTGTAGCAGGTTCACAGCATTCCAGGCCCCAAATCATGGAAAATCAGTTTCCAAACACAAGCAAATCAGAGGGAGAACAACACAAATTAAGTAATATCTTTGTTTCATCAGAAGATTGCAGTACCCAATGAAGAAAATATTCCGCACTATGCTGAAACTACAACTCAGGTTAAAAAAAAAAAAAAAAAAGAGAGAGAGACATCCAGAATTACTCATAGAATGCCATTTATAACCTATTTAAAATGCTTAAATTGAAACTACCACTACTGAAAATGATGGTGGAATGTTAGTGGGGTTATGGGTGGTTGCAAGCAAGGAAAGATGGAAGAATATTATTGTGGTTTTGATGAAATTATTGTGGTTTGGTTATTTATGGGCATAGTTTGAAATTATTAGGCACCAAGTCAACTCAGGTGAGTCGTACGAGTCGGGTATTGGAATCCCAAAAAACGACCCGACTCAACCAAACCAATTCAGCACGAGACTGGCATGGACCTAATGAGACAGGCATGGCCATGATGAACTGGTACAGACATGAGATCGGTACGGAATGACCCAAACAATAACTCAACCAAAAATAAAAATGAACTCATTTTTTCATTTTTCCTTCTAGTTTAAACTTTGACGTGAAAGGAAAAGGTACAACTATGGTACAGACACAAAAAAAGAAAAGAACATCCATACTCAACATTATGGATATTGGGTGGGGGGGGGGGGGGGGGGGGGGGGGGGGGGGGTGTGGGGTGGGTGGGGTGGGTGGGTGTGGTGGGTGTGGGGGGAGGGGAGTATTGGTATGGTGGTAGACAGTACAACATTGATTATCAGTGCTACATGTAATTTATTACTACGACAATGAAGCTGGGTTGATTTTTAGAACTTTTTTTTGCGATATTTTAGACCAACATACCCCATAGCAGTCTACATAGTTCAAAATAACGGCCACTACCTCATCGGTCGTAGCGGTTGAGGCCGCTACAATATTTTGAAAATAGCGGCAATACGGTCTCAAATCTAACAGAGGCAAACTATTTTAATCTAAAATAATGTTTTTTCTATTTCTTTTCCTCAATAACCTTTCCTAAAGTTGTCTATCCCTTATATAGGTTCCAAATCACTAAAAAAAGAAAATGCAAGATTGGCTACTACACAAGATTCAAGTTTTTTTTTACCACTTAAAAGATTCACAGCGCTATGTTGCTACGTATCGCCCGCTACGTAGTGTTTTGACTACTGGCCGCTACGCCCACTACAACCGCTATTTTGATCCTTAGTGATCTGGCACGGGCAGCATTGACTCATCCCAATCCTGAGTGGTCCGAAGATCGGCATTGGGATTTAAAACCTTGGTTATGTGTGGTTGTGTAGAGAGATGAAGTGACATGGGTTATGGCTAGTTATGGGTGATTATGCATGAAGAAATGGGGGGACATGGGTTTTAAGTGGCCAATGTTAGATCCTTTGGATCTTTTGGGCTGGCTCATTAGCATAGTTATCAATTTTGTTTTGTTTCAGCCATAATGGCTGAAATTTTTTGTTTCGGCCATAAAACCAAAATGAAATGCATGGCCTAGCTTTTCAGTTTGACTTTCGGTCAATTTCAGCCAAAAACATGGATTTCGGCCGAAATTGACCTAAATGACAGAAATTTCCGAATTTCCGAAATGCCCGAAATGTTTTGGGGAATATTTCCAGACTTCAATTTTAAAAGTTGTTAACTTTATTATGGTAAAAATATGCTTAACTCTTATATTTATATGTTATGCATAAATTATATTATATATTTTATTCTTCTTTTTTTTTTTTCTAGCATATATGTATATTTTGATTTTATTTATTTTTCCAAAACGCAACTCCAAAATATTTCATTGAAATCCCGAGTTGGCCGAAACATTTCACGTTGAAGGCTAGACCGAAATGTGGTATGAAACAGAATTAACAACTATGCTCATTGGGCTCACAACGAGCTACCAAAGCTCACTGAAAGGACATTGGTTTAAACCTTCAGATCCTTGTTTGCATCATCTCCCCCCACGCGAGAGAATCTTGAAATCGAGTTTGCTTCTTGTAGCAACCACTTTCACTTGTATCTTCTCAGGCGACATTTATAATGAAAACTTGGAATTTCATCGTTCCAATACTTATTGTTTTGTGGGCTAGAGATTGAAGATGGTATTGCTGTTTCAAAATGGCTTAGGCTTCCTTTAGTAAGAAGATGATCAACTGCAGCGTCCAACCACTGTATACCCTCCAAAAATGGCTAAATGTAGTCACCATGAGTGTGTTACCATGTAATAAAATCTCCACCTTCTGAATTGACACTACATCATTGACTTCTTAGATATCCTTTCCCTCAGTAGAATGAACACAGGTTGGTGTGTATTGATCAGGCAGACTTTCAAAGATGGCTTCGCATTTATTTCCTCCATACATACATAATATATTGGTTGCAGCTAAAACGCAATTTTATCCAAAGATTCTAGTTTGTTACCACACCATTCTTCAAAATGTTGCGTCCACTCTCATTCTCCTATTAATTCAGACAGTGACAACAAGTTAACATCACTGTGACCAGCTGGTATGTTCTTTCAAAGTGGTAGGATCTTACAAGGGAGTGATGGACAGGAAAGAAGTTGAACAAAACAAGGAGAATTCATTGGCCCATTGGGATGCCAATGAGCTACCAAAGCTCACTGCTAAAACATTATGTTTGCATTATTTTCTCTTCAATCTGCAATTCCTTGACCAACCAATCAACCCATTTTGAAGCTCCAATCATGAGATCAGGAATTCAGGAGGGTCATCATAGCAGAGACCATCATCATTAACCTGATCAACTTAGAGCCCATAGCATAGGGGAAGAGAAACATACAATGAACCTAAGGAAATAGTAACACAACACATGCCTTTTGGTATATATTTCTTTAGATATAACTTATTAAATTTCTAATTTGTTTAATGGTATTGCCAATGTGTCCTATCTTTTAAGGTTTGACAAATCCAACACCTTGTTCCAGTTTGAGTTGCATGAATGAATCCCATACTTACACAACTTGGTTTTGTTACATCACATGCTTTTCACCAAAGAAAGCATGTCATTTCAGTGAACTTGGAAAATAAGAACATTATGAAATAAAATAAAAAAACACTAAAAGAAATTTCAGACATTCAGTTACCTCATCAATTTTGCATGGCAAATTGTCCTCTTTTGCATATTTAGCTGCACAAATTGCCCGTAAAAGTGTTGCTATCTTGTTTCTGTAGGCTTCATCGATGTGATCCATTACCAAAAATGAGAGAACCCTGTTTTTTCAGAGTAGAGTCAGAACAGTTGGCAACTGCATTTCCTGACACAGCTTACAAACTTTTATTCAATTAAAGCTCTCCAGAACCAAGTCCAATACTGAGGAAAACCAACCTGTAAAAAACCCAAATAACAATGACAATTAGAAGATGCCAATTGTTTCCTATTCACTTTCAGATGATGCTCATTCCAATCTGATAATGACTAAGAACAGGAAAGAATGTATTTGCTTGTGGTTTCACATGTTGCTTACTTAAAATCTAGAAAATATTGGGAAAAGCAAATTGTCATCTTCTTGAACTGCCATCTTGACAAGGATCAAACAAGAGAATTGACACTGGCTATGGCAAACTCTGGGTTTTCTTTATAAGAAATTCAAATAAAATTTGTCAAAGAAAAAGGTAAGGGAGTTACAGAACAAGGATAAAAAAGAACCAATCAAGGTGATGAGGCATAAGAAACTATAGACCCTATGAGTTTCAAACCATTAAACCCTGTTTCTTTCAATTTTCCCTTTGACAAGGAAAACTACCACTGTTGAGTCCAAAAGTTCTCTAAAGTCACTTAAAATGAAGGCAAATTTGCATGCCGCTTGGGGTTTTTTGCTGCCTACAAAATGAAATTCTTGGACCCATTCTCCGTGATAAAGAACCAGCAAAACAATCTGTGAACAAGATTAACTCTCTCTTTCTATCACAAAGATCTCCAACCAATTAGAACCACTACACCGACAGAGCCTGAAAAGATTAAAATAAGGATTCCGTTTTCATCGCCGACCCTTGATCAACCTTTGACTTTAATAAAATATGGCTTCTCCATTTTATTTTCTTTCCAATCTCTTTGGATGTCCCTGACTATCACCTTGTAAATTCTTTAGCTAACATGGCCTTTACAGAAGACATCCTTCAATCAAAGTTTTTGTTGCTTTTTTCTTTTCAGAATTGCCAAGACAATTTCAATGACAATAATCTCAAATTGATAGCTTGTGTTTGTGCATGCAAAGGCAAGGAGTTGAGGGTTACAACATTTCCTAGAAGAATTACTTCCCATGTTTTCCCTTTTCTTGTGATATCAAGAATGGAATGCTATCATGTGGGCTAGGAATGTACAACTATTAACATTTTAAGTATCAGGCTGACATGAAATGGATAATTAATCTACTTCTACTATCATGGTATCAATAACTATCAAAAGTAACTGATATACTTAAAAAAAGTCTCCACTCAAGCATAATATGAAATTTTCTAATATTATAAACTCATAATATCCTAATACTCATAATGGCAATCAGACAAATGCAGAGGCAGGAGCATTATAAGGTCAGCGTTAAATATAGCATATAATATTAGATAGAAGGGAGAAACCTAACATCATTTTGCTCTCCACAAAAATGTATAACCCCTCCACTACGGCACTCTAAAATATGTCCAGAAAAACAAAATATATCAACCATATCAGTAGTGCTCATGGGCAAGAGTACAAGTGTTTGATATCAGCCAAGACCAATTATGTGATATAATTCAATATAGAGAAGTGTCAAACATGAATGGTATTTTGAGGCGAAAACCTACACGCAGACACTTTGGGACTTCTCCATATGCACACAACAAGCAATCACTAGTCCATTTCACACCGAATTGCAGTAAATGGTACAGCATCAAGCTCAGATATTCTAGCTTGCACACCCAGACAGAGCAACAACTTGCTCCAATTGAATCAAATTACCTTGATTTCCTACATTTGACATATCAGATGACAATTTCCAAATGAACACAAAACAAGCGAAGCAAAAACCACCAACTAGACCTCATCAATGTATTGCAGATAACCAATTGATCATCATCAGCATCAGCATCATCATAGACTTATCACATCTATCTAGGTCAACTAAATCTGATAACTAATGGGGGCAGAAAATATGGAAAAACTGTACCTAATAACGCCACCCAAGTTGTCTATGCCACTTCAGCATACAAAATGACAGATACAATACACCAAAAAGGCTTGTATTCTACACACACATGAAACTACAAGATACCCCAGATAAAATTTGGCAAAACCATAATCCAAGAATGATCAATAACTTGAGGAAAAACATAGAACACAGATTATGCATATTGATTGGAAAATAAGAAGAGGATACATAATCATTCAGAACAGCAGAAATTATGATACAACCCAAATCATAGAAATGTGAAGGAATAAAAACTATGGGTATCTCCCAAAATTCAAAAAGGAGAAGATTGATAAACCATAAGAGGACAGTACCCAATTATTCAAAATGAACAACACTAATGAACCAATTCAATAGGATCATAAATTGCAAAGCCATAAGGATATCATGGAGCAAAAAACAGGACAGGAAAACAGAAATCCCATGTGGGTTAGTTTTTATTGCAGAAGGAAGAGAAGAATTCTCACCGGAATTGTGACTTTTTGTTGGGTTTTCGTCTGCAATCGAGAATAAGCAAATGAAGTGACGAAAGAGGGTCATCGAAATCCACATAACTCGTCAGGGTTGGTTGGGAAAAGGCAAACCGAAGTTTCTCATCCGCCGGTTGACCTAAAATTACCAAACCATCCATTTCCACATTTAAAAACTTTTCTGAGTCCTTATTCCTTACCACCTTTTGAGAAGAAGATTTTTCTTTTTCTTTTTTTTCCTCTGGCATTGTGGAAAATTACAACTAAGGACATTGTGGGGGCCACGTAGAGATAACCCGGACCGTTCACCCCACCTTAGTGGTGTAAAAAAGAAAAACCGAAAACCATCTAACCAATCGAATTGAATCGAACCGAACCGGTGGTTAATAATCGTGTTTTACGGTTCGGTTACTGTTATTAAAATCGAAGAATCGTGTTTTACGGTTCGGTTACGATTTTCAGTCTCGACTTACGGTTATTAACTGAACCTAAAATATTATTTAGTTAACCATTTTTCCAAAACACACGGTTAACTGATCATTTTAGACTTTTAGTTGTGTTTATTTTTGTAAAAAATGATAGCGTTGTTTTATTTAGTATATATGTGAAAAATAATAGTGTTGTTTTGCATGCAGAGTCAAAAGGCAAAGATAGATTTTTTTTTTCAAGTGGCAATTAACTATAACCAAACTATCTACTACTGTTAACCATGGTATGGTTTCTAACGGCTTTTCAAGGTACGATTATGGTTTTTAAAAACTGAAAACCAAAAAATACGATTTGATTAACAGTTTTTCCAAAACAAACGGTTAACTGAATCGTTACACCTCTAGTTCACCTGGATATATTGTCAAATTTTAATTCAATAAGAGTGAGTCCCACTGTCGATTTGAGTTTATAATGAAAAGGTCATTAATGTCTCATCAGTACCAATCACATTTGCACAAAGAATCATTTTTGTACTTTGAGGATCTAAAACGAAGGGCTATTATTAGTTGATTGGTCCAGTAATTTATTTACCCTTAATATATGTTATAACCTATTTATCTTCCTTCTTCCTTTGGTTGAGTTGGTCTTTAATCCAGGTATCTGCTCAAGATAGATAGAGCTAACATCAACTAGTTGCAAATAGGCAGAACCAATTTGAGTGGGATTATCCTAGCATTTTTTCCAGTGGGATTTAGTCTGTTCCCCTGGGAACATACGCATGGGGCATTGTGCGTAACAATGAGCATGAAAGGTTTGAAATAATAGGAAAAAATTTTAAGTCAAAACATTGCTAAAAAAAAAAAAAAAGAATTGAAATGAGTCGAGCCATGAAAATTACACATTTTCATATGGAAGGAGATTGCTTGATACTAGTTCTCTCGCTTCAAAAATTTGAGAATATGTGATGCTGGCTTAGATGCTCGATCCATTCTCTTACACAGTTTCAATGGTGGGAAGCTATGCTTGGTCGTGGATCAGCCAACAGAGTTGCAGATTCATTAGCCATAACTGACTTGCCCTCAATCCAGCTGTTTGAATCTTGTATGCTTGCTCCAGCTCATAAGCTATGTATAGGTGATCTTCGCCTATAAAATCAAGATTTTTGGTTTAACTTGTCAATTGAAGCGCAGCGAAAAAGATTTGTTCTTATGAGAGCTAAAGGTATGAATTTGGCAAGGGTCTCTATTTTGTCTTATTCGAAGGATGTCGCGATGGCCTTACATGGCTTCAGTGATTGGTCTATCAATGTTATTGTTTTGGATATTCTGAATCTATCTTCTGAATCCGAATTCTTTGTATTTGCTTTCATCCTTAGAAGGCTTAACAAGGCGACCCATATTTTTGGCGAGAGTCTATTGTTCTGTAAGTCATGATGTTATCGGTCTCAAACTTTGTAGTTTTGCATTATTCTTCTTTTGTTTGGTTCATTTCTGTCTTTCTTGTTGTTTGGTTATTTTTTGGTGTCCTGGTACTTCTTGTTGGTTTTGGTTCTCTACATTGTTTTGTTGTTCCTATTTTAATGAATTAATTTTGTTTTACCAAAAAAAAAAAAAAAAAACTCATCAATTGAAGCTGGTCATCCTCCACGATACAGACTTTCAAATCATTTCGATAAAATCACCGTAACCATGAGGAGAGGAAGTCCTCTCAATTTATATACATGAAAGAGGCTAATATCAATTGAGAACTCAGCATCAATTTGTTCAGTTGATTTTGACTTATGCTCAATTAATTTTGACCATTTGGTTATAGTAATTAACTTCTCTCCATTTCATTCAAATTTATACAAGACAGTAACAAGAGTAATTCAAATTCAAACTCAATCATAAAATCTCTAACAACTCTCTTTTATCTCTCATAATCATAACCAACCTAATCCAACCTTATCCTTAGATAATAATCTCTAACGTCCCCCATCAATCATATGATCCTTTCAAAGAAAGGATCTGTGATTTGTAACAGAAAAATAAACTAATCTCTAAAATAAATAAAAAATGATAAATATCTTGCAAAGCCAATCATCATGTCTTCTTGGTGATCACCGTTAGTGACTGTGAATCCATCACTGTAGCAACTCGCTCTTTGGTGCCAGTGGCCCACTGAATCAGATCTATTGTGATTTTTTTCAAAAGCTTCGATCGTGTAATTACATGAAGATGGTGAAATGGATGAAGAAAAAATTGACGGTGATAATTGCATAAATACGGAAACAGGGTCGTATCCAGCTTAATCGCAAGATCATCCTCGGGCCCCAGCTCTGATACGATAAAGACTTTTCAAATCATTTCCATAAAATCACCGTAAGCATGAGGAGAGGAAGTCCTCTCAATTTATACAAGGCAGTAACCAGAGTTATTCAAATTCAAACTCAATCCTAAAATCTCAAACAACTCTTTTTTATCTCTCATAATCAAAACCAACCTAATCCAACCTTATCTTTAGATAATAATTTCTAACATCCCCCATGAATCACATGATCCTTTCAAAGAAAGGATATGTGATTGGTAACAAAAAAAATAAATAAACTAATCTATAAAATAAATAAAAAATGATAAATATCTTGCAAAGCCAATCATCATGTCTTCTTGGTGATCGCCATTAGTGACTGTGAATCCATCACTGTCGCAACTCGCTCTTTTTTGAGTCTCTCGGTGCCAGTGGCCACTGGATCAGATCTATTGCGATTTCTTCCAAAAGCTTCGATCGTGTAATTCCATGAAGATGGCGAAATGGATAAAGAAAAAATTGACGGTGATAATTGCATACATGCGGAAACGGGGTCATACCTAGCTTGATCGCAAGATCATCCCCGGGCCCCAGCTCTGATACGATAAAGACTTTCAAATCATTTCCATAAAATCACTGTAAGCATGAGGAGAGGAAGTCCTCTCAATTTATACAGGCAGTAACAAGAGTTATTCAAATTCAAACTCAATCCTAAAATCTCAAACAACTCTCTTTTATCTCTCATAATCAAAACCAACCTAATCCAACCTTATCCTTAGATAATAATCTCTAACACATGGCTCTCACTTGAGGAGTTCGGGCTCCAGTCTATCTCTGCTTCTAATCAAGTCCACTCACAAGAAGGTTCTTCCTGGAAGCACCATCGCCCGATGAGTGGAATGAGCCTGTTTGTTTGCAAAAGGGATAAAGTCAGAATAAGTGTCGCATTATGCATGAAGTTGAGTGGGTCAAAATAAAATGGATAGTGAGTTACTCTCCATTTGTTTGGATGATTGGTGAAAAATTAAAATTAAATTAAATTAAATGATGAGAATGGAGTAAAAGTAACTTCATCATATATACTGTGGGAGTAACTCTGAGTAACTCTGTTTGGGGGCTTTAGTAATGGAGTTGAGTGGAGTGAAGGTTATTTTAAAGAAATAATAAAATATAAGTGAGTTATGATGGTATTTTATTTTTAGTCGTTTGTGATGAAATCTTTTTTACTCTTTTTTTTTTTTTGAAAAGTAGAGTTTTTTTGTCTATTAGTGAGATAAATGGTGGTTACTTTTTAACTATTTTTGAGAAAAAAATGGTGGAAAATTTGAATTAAAGTACTTTTTGTGTGAATGTTTTTGAGAAATGAGGCTTTACCTTACTTAACTCTAATAGTAGAATTGACAAACAAGCCCTCAAAGGCCATGCAAACACATTAAGAAGTAGAGATATATATATATATATATATATTTTTTTTTTTTTTATTGTTGGAACAATTTCACTCTCTTTTCACTTCAATCAAGTGCAAACAAACAGGCTGGTCTTTTGGCATTCACCCATCTATTGTGTAGGTTCTGTCTATGGGTTTTCTGTAATTAGGTTCTGGTCTTTGGGTTCTCTGTCATTAGGTTCTGTGTGTTGGTTGTGCTTTTGGAATTGTTCTCATCAGCTTCGGGCCCCATAGTCAGATGTCATTCAGACACCTCTCTGAATGAGGTAGGGGCACACTCATGCAAACCAAAGTACAAATCTTTCTTATTAATCAAGTTAAGGGTACATCAACTAAGTCTCTATTATACTACCTTACTCCAAAATACAAAACAAAAAAACTCTCTGTTGTCCATAGTATATTATTTAATGGAGGATCTAATACAACTCCTGAAATGGGTGCAACCTGAAATATAAATTAATCTGGAGAATAGCCCATGGGCCATGGCACCAGAAATTAAAAACTAAAATTGGTTCATGGCACATGAGGGCTCTAGAAGATGTACTCTCTAACAAGAAAGTAAATTGGACGGTTCTTCAGATTTGCAGAAAATTAAATTGCTTTTGACCCTTTTCTGCCTGAGAATTTATGCCAACCAAAATAGAAGAGATAGTCTGTGATAATCAGATGAAAAGATAAGCCAAAAAAAAAAAAAAAAAAAGAAGAAGAATTGCAACTAAAAATACATTTTGTAAGAGATTTAACTTTACATAGAGCTGGAGTGCACATGCAATTATAATATATTAAGTTAGAAGGTTTTGGATTTAATTTTGACCGTTAGTTATAATTTTGACCGACGATTATGTAATTACTCATACAACTATCCGCGCTCATTTTTTCCATCAAACTACCCATATTTCAGTTGTTCTTATGTAACTATACCATTTTTGCTCCAATTTCTTTATTTCCATTTTATTAAACTTGTCCTATGGAAAAAGATAAATTTTTCTAATTTGTAATTATTTATTTTACAGTTTAAGGAGATACCCTGCTGAGCACATGTTACTATTAAGGAGAACATTTGTCCTTCTTCCATGTACTTTCACCTTTTTTCTTAGGTCGAAAGAGATTTAACTTTCTTTTTCCCATGGCTTTTGCATGGAAACATGTTACACATACAAGCCCTCAAACTTTCAATACTCTGTATCAAAAAAGAAAAAAAAAAAAAAAAACTTTCAATATCAGAATTCCACTGAAGCACCTTATTGAAGTTTTTCTTAAGACGTGTTTGGGTGATTGGGTAAGGTCAGACTTTCCTTTCCATTGAATGGAACCTCATCGAGTGCTTGCTTCGGACTAATCGTCGTTATCATCATCACTAAAGTTTTATCTCAACTATATCGTAGTCAGCTACACAATTTTCTTTTTTTTTTTTTTATACTTATATTATTATAATATTTTAGATTAGGTGTCAATCTAACAAACGTAACCCTCATGTTTTTACCCTTTATCCGAACATGGACCCACACTTAAAACGACCTGTCGGCCACTGGGTTTTTGTTGGGTTTCACCACTGTTCACGAAATGCCCGCACATGCAAGAAATGCCACTTGCACGGTTAAAGAACTGTACTTTTAACTTTCTTTCTAGCTTTTATAAATATAAACGAAGGACAATTGCATGTGGCAATGCATCTCCCGATTTCCGATGTCTCATCAGCTGAGATAAAGGGCCCACAAAGACCCCAAAAATGTAGTCAACAAGTCAAGGTCAAACTCAATGCGTATTCATCCAAGCTGGCAAAGGCTCACGCTAGCAGCCAGCCACACTCGCAACACGTACACTAGTATAAAAGAGCTGTGATACATGGACCGACTTTGGAATCGGTTCAAAGACTGGTTCAAAGTTCTGTACAATTATACTTTTACATTATAAAACGAAGGGCACAGTCGATAGCTTCTTTCAGTTTCTTTTATTTCCAATGGCCTCTCCTTCTTCAACTATGATTTTCTTTCTGTTCACCCTTTTCACCCCACTTTCCCATGCCCAAAACTCCTTTCGACCCAAAGCACTTACCATAGTAAAAGACTCTGCCATCAAAGTACACAACACTCTTTTCTTTTTTCACAAAATCAAACAGAACCATGTGCCCATGATCCATGTGAAACAAGAGAGATGGTTCAACATCAGCCAACAAGATAAGCTCCGTCATTAATTTATTTGTAACGACACAAAAAACAAATTCACATCACGCCACAGCCAGTCAACTTCAATTCGTAGGCCAGATCACTATAGGACTGATCATGGCCGTTTATTAATAAGCTTAATCTAGTAACATGTTCTGGCAAAAAAAAACTGATGATCATATAAGATCTAATGCAACATAATGGTGTAAACATTCTACTCCTAGGAGGCATTGGAGATGAAGTTGAAGTTGGCACATATGGTTTGCATGAAGAAAAGGGTAGAGGTGAACCCTAACCTTGATGTGGCCAGATCAAACTGGAGAAGATTGTCCTCCAACTGATATCCTCCAATGACAATGGAAGTTCTAGGATTAGATCCACCATCCAAGAATGCCAAGCACATGACCTTGTCACTCACTGAAACGACTGAATTGGAGCCGAAGATCCTCCAGTAGACACTCTCATTCTGCAACACAAGATCAATGGACGACACAGCAGGCCCCACCCTTGTGCTGCCGACGTTCTTAGAGCTGAAGCAGACTCCAAATGGCGCCACAGGCGCCACCCTAGTGAGGTTGGTCCCTCTAATGAAGGCATCTGTGACAGCCTTGTAGATAGAGGATTCAAGGATAGTGTATGGATTAACTGAGCTGATCTTTGTTCCGCCAACACCTTTGCTATCAATTGATAGAAGGGATGAGTTGAGTGGGATACGATTTTCATTCACCTTGATCGACTTCACCCTGATGAAGTACTCATAGGAAGGCTCGCCTTGTACATAGCTTCCAGCAGTGCTAACAGGGTTGATGATGAGAGGGGTGTAGGTGAGATAATTGGAGACGTCGGTTCCAGGAAGGAACACATATGGCCCATCCCCAATGAAAATGGCACCATTGGAAGATGTTGAGGATGAAAGGCAAATTGCAAATTTTCGGCGAGGCAAGCTAAATGCAGCGGCGAATTGTGATGGGAGTCCAATTCTAGTCCTTCCAAAGCCAGCCATTCCCTTGACACCACTAGCAAGGCCCTTTAAGAGGAATGTAGGGGCACAAGAGAAGAGGAACCGTGGCACAGTCACAACTTGACCAGGGTTCGACCCATCGGTCGATTGCACTGAGAGAACATCTGCCGCAAGGTCACCATAGGTGCTCGTCATGATGATGGGGTTGTAAGGGGACACACCACAGGTGTTGTTGCTGCACCCTGGCCTAGGGGTTGAGAAGCAGTTACCACAGCCGTTGGCCTTGGCAAGGGAGCATTGGGCCGACCCACAAATGGCCGGGCGATAAGTTGAGGACACATAGCCATCATCACAATCAACCCACATGTAGCGGCTGCCGATGTCGACGACGAGCTTTACAGGCACCAATGGGGTCCTTTGATTGATGCTTGTAACATATTGGTTGGTGGCAGAGTCTTTCACTACGGGAAGAACAAGTGCTTTGGGTCTAAAGGAGTTTTGAGCATGGGAGAGAGTGATGCAAAGGGTGAAGAGAAAAAAACTCAGAGCTGAAGAAGAAGAAGAAGAAGCCATTGACAAAAGAAATGAAACCGAGAGATGTAATGGAGAGATGATGGGATTGCACTTGTGCCCCTCTTTTTATACTAGTGTGTTGCGAGTGTGGTTGGCTGCTAGAGTGAAGCCTTGCCAGCTTGGATGAGCAGCCATCGAATTGGACTTTGACCTGGTGACTACGATTATGCTTTTCCTTTCTTTGTTTTTTTTGAATCTCAAGGTGAAAACAGACACTATGAGATTCATGTGCGCACATGCATGGGAATGTTCTTTCCTTAAAGGTGAACGGGAAAGGTCAAGAAATTTCAGTCACAATGATGTGGCACTTGTACAGGATTGACTGAAATTCTGGTTTTGAAAGGTTGAGGGCACATATGGGTAATGTGTTTGCACTCAAAAGCCTGCTTGGAACAAGGAAAATGTTTTCAAGGACTCTGGCAATAGTTTTTTAGTCATTGGCCCATAGAAACTGAGTTTTAAGATGTTGAAATGAGAAGAAGTCCTCAAAATGTTTAATGCAACACATTGTTTTGTGGCCAATAGACAATTTTTTTGTATGAGCCTTAATAAAGATGTATCTTTTGTTGGAATATGTTTAGTGGAAATTGTAAATATATTAAAATATTAAAATTAAATGAGAAAAGGAAAGAAATGACGATCGATCAGTCGACCCAAATTCAACCCAACTGAGACCTAAAATAATGCATGTTCATGCAACCCGGACCAAGCCCACCCACCACGCAATCGGTTGGCCGGACGGCGCGCACGTACTGAAAGTGTGGTCACCACTGCCTAAGTCTTCTCTTACACTATAGTGATGAGTGTAAACAATAAAAAATGACTCTAGTAGAGTTATCCACAACCGATATGAGACTCTCTTAAATAAAAAAAAGAGAAAAATATGTGCTTTAATGCACATAGATACCAACATCTTTTACCAAAAAAAAAAAAAAAACAAAAATACAGATGTATCAGTAGTTATCTTGATAATAAAGAATGAATTTGTCTCCTAAAAGCGCTAAGGAACTCATCTCAACATTAGTTATGAAAAAGAATCCATCTTAAAATCTGTTTCAAGGAAAGTACCCATCTCAAATTCAATTCTCAAGACGAACCCATAGGAAAAATCAAGTTATAAGAAGAAACCCATATTCAAAACAGTTTTAAATTTAAAATTAAGAGGAAAAAGTAAAAACAGTGGGAAAAGAAGGGAATTGTAGTGGCTCTAAAATGATGAAGTTACAATTAGTCTTTGGACAGCCCTCGTTAGAGTTTCTTTTTCATTTGTCTTGTCTTTCTTTTGTGCGGGCTCAATCTCCATTTGAATAGGCTGTCTTTCCACATATGAAAGGTTTTCAACTGGATCCAACCCACTTGGCTACCTAGGTTTGAAAAAAAAAAAAAAAGAGACAGCCCCTTTAGACTTGTCGTGACACAGTTTTTGGATAAATTTTTTTGAAAGCTACCCCATAATTCTTCTTTATCTCACTGCTTTAAAAATTTGACAGTGACCCAATGTGATGTAGATAAGTCAAATCCTCTTATCCATTTTAAATCAGATCTTGCTCATTCAAGAAATGTGAGCACACCAAATGCTAGAAATTCCATGAACGTGTACTCCTCAAATGCCATACAATATTAAATGATTATTTGTGTATGTCATAAATGTTAAAGTATTGGAACATTGGCCTCTCCTACCATAATGTGAAGGCACTGATTGACTGACCTCACCTACCATTGTACGAAGAAGCTTCCACATAAAATCCACACACTTAGCCTTCTCAAATCCAATCTCAATCTACGGAACCGACCTGTATAAGCTGTAGCATCAAAGAGGAGGAGGAGTTCACATAATTGGAGTATAGAACAAATTTCTTGACCCACTTTTTTTGGCATGTTTGGTTGCAAGATTATATTTTATTTATTTTTGTGGTGCTGGATGGATGAGTGGTGTGGTACCCTAGTGAAAAACTGTGTTACCATGATCCATTCATGGGTAACTGTGTGAGATGAGATACCCTCTCTGGATGAACAATGAATCAAAATAAAGTGAGGTGAGGTATCAAATCAACAGTGAATAAATTATAAGGGGTCTTGATGGTCTTTTATTTTTAGTTGGTTGATAGATTTTTATTTTTTTGACTTTTTGTGTAGAAATATGATGTATTTTTATCATTTAGTATAGAAAGTAGGTTTTTTTTTATTTTTATTTTTATTCTTAATTAAAAAAGAGAGGGAGTTTTGAATTTGTGTACTTTTGATATGACCTGTGGTCTTTTCTTATGACGCATCGGAGTCTCACATCGATTATAGAGAGGAAAGTGAATAGGATTATATGTAGAGCGTATACCCTTACCTTACATGAGTCCTTTTGGTGGGTTGAGGTTCATCAGAAATTAAACCGTAAGGCCTATGGGCCAAAGCGGACTAATCGAGTGTAAAGTGGAATCTCAAAATGCCTCTGATTGCCAAGTTACCACTCACATGGCTAGCTGTTAGAACTTCTCAGCTTCGAAGGTCTATATTTTCTCCAACCCAACTTTTTTCCTCCCACAGATACTCGGAAATATCGTAATAAAGTGGGGTGGAGTAACTCATTCTCCATTCTCTTTATCCAATGAAATGCAAAGTAAGATCCTTTTACTTTACGCCAACCATCCAAAGGCATAAAAAAGTAATTCATCTACTCATTTTTTTCAACTCACTTAACTTTATCCTAATGTGGCATCCTACTCTTCTTTTATTCTTCCCCTAAACAAACATGAAAAGTTGGGCTCATTGTCTATATTGATCATATTTAAATCATATAAATAATATATTACGAAAAAAAAATCTAGTACTTTATATGTGATCCATCTACTAACAAGTAGTGGCGCACCCAAGATTTTTGGTTGAGGATGGTGGAGCCAAATTGGTAGTTGGGTTTTGAAGCTGTACCTAGGATTTTCACGTGGGATTTGAGGGCGGACTTTGGATTTTCATGTGGATTTTGGAATCGGACCAAATATTTCCATATGGATCTTAGAAATGGAGCCAAGTCCGACGAGGGCGACCGCCCCTTTATGTAGGTCCAACCCTGCTAACAAGTATAAACCATTTAGATTTATTTACTTTGAAGATTAAAAGAAGATGGTTATAGGGTTATGATAATGTGTAATCCATAATATTCAGATACGGTATGTATATGGTAGTGACACGCCATTTACATGGTAACAACACAGATTTTGCACATAAAAGTTGATATAGATCATAGGGCAAGAAGAGCTGTCGGGTTGCAAATAGGCTGGCCAACCTTCAACCCGCTTTGAGTTGGACCTATAAGCTGAGTAGCCTACATGACTTATCCCTTGGCCCAGCCCATCTCAGTCCACTGCCTGCAGCCACACGAATGACAAGAGTTAGATACCATTCAGCTGCCTGATGCCCTCTATCATTGATGTGGGGCCCACTCAAAAATAAACCAAAAGTACAAATCTTTCTAATTAATCAATATTTAGCCGGGTAGCACCTAACGGCCCTTTATTGTTGAAAAGCCAATCCATATATTAAATATTTTAATGGTACAGTATTCCAATCCAACTCATTAAATGATGCATCCCCAAGTAAGTTAATACTAGCAAAGCCTGTGCTAACCACAGATGCGTAATTCACAATATTAGATAGTGACAAATATTATAAAAAAAAGGCTTTGCAAGCAGAGATGAGAGATGTAGAGAGAGGAAAGGCAAGATAATAGACACACAGAGGAAATGAAAGGATACATTAAAAAGTTAGAAACATATTGAGAAGAGGAAATGAGTGGACGGAAATGAGGAGTTTCAGTATTAAAGAGTCATAAGGGAGGAGAACAGAGGGTAGAAATCAATCTTTTGGACGAATGGGTCAAAACAAAATTCACACCATCCAATTAATAGAAATGAATCTCTGATTTCTCAGTTCGTTTTATATATATATATATATATATATATATATATATATATAAAATGGAGCATAACACATGACCCATATGAGATGATTCTAACATTAATCCAGCTGATTGTCTTTTAATGCTAGCTTGAAGTCCAATATATAAAATCTACTTACCCAACAAAAGGTATAAACCACTGCATCCACTGATTTCTTGCCGTGGTGGCCCACCAAGTGGGCCCTTTGATTGTGAGTTGCTCTATCACTGATAAGAATGTCAATAGCAACAGCCGTGTTTCAATGGGTTTATAATTAAATAGAAGTAAACGCGTTGCCCATTATCACCTCAATGACTACCCCATATGTCCTAATTCATTTCACAAATATTTTATAAGGTACATTTGTGTAACCACTTTTTCACAAAAATAATATAAAATTCTCGATTAAATTCTCTTGTGAGGTTCATATTTGGACCAAAATAAGTCCGGCCAACATTCTAAAACACATGGGTCTTGATTTGGGTCCAAATCCGAACACAGATCTTACCCCTCAATTTCCTCTTAGGTGCAAATAGACATTTATATGAAAGGGATGGGGAACCGGCAAATATTTATCTATGGAAAATATTAAAAATTAATTATCAACTTATAAAAAAAAAATGTTGAGGGAACAGAGAATGTGAATTCTAAATCATTTAAGATCTTTCAAAAAATGTGAGAAGTCCTTGGCTTAATTTTAGGGTGCATTTGTGTAACGTATATAAAAAAATTATTGTCATAAACTTTTAATTTTCATTTTTACGGAATGATGATTTCATCTCCTTCCCTCCCAAGAAAAAAATGTTTTTATGGCATCGCTAAAAAACAGCCTTTGCCATTTTACTTAAACTAAAATCAACACGGATCGAGAAACACATGGCAAGGGTGTCTCGTTCATTTCATATAACTGCCTAGTGATCGATGAAGAGAATATCTATTACCCATGTAAAAGAAAGAGAGTGGCAGCAAGCTGAGAAAAGAGGGAGAGAATACAAAAGAAGAAATCCACAAGCGTGTACAAGCGCCCGACATTAAGAATTCCATTACCCTTTTTTTTTTCTAATTTTGTGGGTTACTTTGCACAGGCGATGCTTTATCTTCTTGACTTTTGTAAATGTATACCTTACAACCTCCTGATGTCATCGTCATCGAAGACATTTGCTAAAAAAACACAACGTAGTCAAAAGGTCAAAGTCAAAATTGAAGGCCATTCATGCAAGCTGGCAACGTTTCATGGTAGCAGCCAGCCAGCCCCACTCCCAAAACACTAGTATAAAAGCAAGGGGCACAAGTGCAATCCTTTCATCTCTTCCTAGCATCTCTTAAGTTTCAATTTTTCCTCCATGGCTTCTTCTTCTTCTTCAACTCTGAGTTTCTTTCTCTTCGCCCTTTTCATCACTCTCTCCTATGCTCAAAACTCCTATAGACCCAAAGCACTTGTTCTTCCCGTAGTGAAAGACTCTGCCACCAACCAATATGTTACAAGCATCAATCAAAGGACCCCATTGGTGCCGGTAAAGCTCGTCGTCGACATCGGTGGACGATACCTTTGGGTCGACTGCGATGATGGCTATGTGTCCTCTACTTATCGCCCAGCCCGTTGCCGGTCAGCCCAATGCTCCCTTGCCAACGCCAACGGCTGTGGTGACTGCTTCTCAGCCCCTAGGCCGGGGTGCAACAACAACACATGTGGTGTGTCCCCTGAGAACACCGTCACCCGCACGAGCACCGGTGGCGAGCTCGCTGATGATGTTGTATCATTGCAATCGACTGATGGGTCGAACCCTGGTCAGGTTGTAACCGTGCCACAGTTCCTCTTCTCCTGTGCCCCTACTTTCCTCTTACAAGGCCTTGCTAGTGGTGTTAAGGGAATGGCTGGCTTAGGAAGGACTAGAATTGGACTCCCATCACAATTTGCCTCTGCCTTTAGCTTGCCCCGCAGGAAATTTGCAATTTGCCTTTCATCCTCAACATCTTCCAATGGTGTCATTTTCTTTGGGGATGGGCCATATGTGTTCCTTCCTGGAATCGACGTCTCCAATTCACTCATCTACACCCCTCTCATCATCAACCCCGTTAGCACTGCTGGAAGCTATGTACAAGGTGAGCCTTCCTATGAGTACTTCATCAGGGTGAAGTCGATCAAGGTGAATGAAAATCGTATCCCTCTCAACTCATCCCTTCTATCCATTGATAGCAATGGCATCGGTGGAACAAAGATCAGCTCAGTTAATCCATACACCATCCTTGAATCCTCTATCTACAAGGCTGTCACAGATGCCTTCATTAGAGGGACCAACCTCACTAGGGTGGCGCCTGTGGCTCCATTTGGAGTCTGCTTCAGCTCTAAGAACGTCGGCAGCACAAGGGTGGGCCCTGCTGTGTCGTCCATTGATCTTGTGTTGCAGAATGAGAGTGTCTACTGGAGGATCTTCGGCGCCAACTCGGTTGTGTCGGTGAACGACCAGGTCATGTGCTTGGCATTCTTGGATGGTGGATCTAACCCCAGAACTTCCATTGTCATTGGTGGATATCAGTTGGAGAACAATCTTCTTCAGTTTGATCTGGCCACATCAAGGTTGGGGTTCACCTCTACCCTTTTCTTCAGGCAAACCACATGTGCCAACTTCAACTTCACCTCCAATGCCTCGTAGGGTGAATAGTGCTTACACTATCATATTGCATTATAAATTAATCATCATCATCATCATCATCATAATATGTTATTAGATTAAGCTTGTTAATAAACGGCCATGATCAGTTGGTTATGGTGGCCTGGCCTACATGAAAGTTGGTTGGATGTGGCGTGATGTGTATTTTTGTTTTATGGCGTTACGTATATATATAAATGACAACTCATCTTGTTTGCTGATGTTGAACTAGTTCCATTTTTTTTTTTTTTTTATGGATCATGGGCCCCAGTTTGGATTTGTTAAAAAAGGAATGGGTGTGGTGAATTTTGGAATATGCTAAAGTCAGTAGTGGTGGGGCCCTTGAAATTGAGTTGAAAACAGCTACGGTGGCTATAGTTATCCATTCACTTAGTAGGATCTGGTCCAACCCATACAATAGGACATGGTTGTTGTTTCTGACCCATTTAATCTTTTGACCCATTTTAGGATTTTGTTGTATTTGAACTTGGAAAATTAAATTCCAAATTGATTTTTTGTTGATGGATGGATCCTAAAGTTATCCTCTGCCTGCTAGGCCCTGTGAGAGTTACAATTCTGTCACATACTCTATTTAGAAATTAAAGAGGAGTTGAGGATTCGGATTCATATATATGTTTCTATATTAAATGCAGTGGGAGTAGTTATCTATATTTGTCATTATATATAAATGATATTTTGATCGCCGGTGATCAATTGGAAGCCGTAAATGAAATCAAACAATGATTTTAAAGTCAAGATTCAAGCTAAAAGACATGGGTGAGGCAGAGTATGTCCTTGGCATTGAAATAACTCGTGATCATCTAAATAGACTGTTGACTTTATCACAGAGATCATATTTGAAAACTGTGTTGAAACGGTTAGATATGGCTATATATGTACAAATCAATTGACATTCCTATCTGTAAGAGTATAAAATTGTCCAATGATAGGGACCCATAAAACATATCTGTTTTGTTTGTGTGTGTAAGCCATGAGTACTTTCTAGTAGTATGTAAGGATGTATTCTCAATTCCCCGACCATCCTCATCCATATTCAGCTCAGGGTGTGGTTCCAAGGATTTAGATCCAACTTACACTAGACCTGGACCTACAGCCATTGGCATTTTTTGTATCGGTCTGTGGTTGGGCGAGATCCAAACCCAACTTGTTGCCATCCCTGGAAACACTTGTACATGTATGTGGCAGTTGTACATTCATCCAACTGGTCTAAATCATGAACTTTGGGTTTTCTTGTGAATCGGCCACAACCCAAATATCAGACAAGGGTCTAAAGATTGCATCAATGGTACATGACCTGCTGGCTGACGTTTTAAATGAGAAATCTTCTGGCAGCCAACAACTGTTAACAGGTTGGATAGACTGTATATATGGCTTTTCATCGATTACTTAGATGGCCCAGTTGGTGTGTAGTTGTTGGTAACTGTGGCCCATCAAATGGATGGTAGAGATGATCATTCACATGGGCTATATATGTGTCTGGGTTAGGGAAACATATTCCGCAATATCCACTGAAAAGCCAAATAGAAATACAAAAAAGCACACAGATTTAGAAGATCTCGAAACGGGTTGATTGGCTCCTTGATTTGCTGAATGATTGTGGTAGTATTTGACCTCTATTTTTTTACCAGGAATTAAGGACTTCAAAGCTTGGACCTTCAAATAGTAGTGGACATTTGATTGCCGTAGTTAGATCATTGACTATTTCATCCTTGGAGCCGTCTGTTTGGTTGCCACCAATTGGACGTACAGCTAGGATATGATGGCATTGATTTATGGGTTATATATGCAATATATATCCACCATAATTTAGAGGTCCCATATGTGGACATTGATTTTGGTGATGATTAACCCAAACCACCTTATGTTAAGGATGTAAATGGGTCTCCGATTTTTCAATTACCCGGAAGTTCCGATCAGTTAAAAACCGGGTCTAACTCTTTATTTAAGCTCCAATAAGTCAATTAGTTTGGGTTCGGTTTCTCCTTAGTTCAAATCCGTGGACTCGAGACCCGACATATTACCTCAATTTTCAAAAATTTCTACTAAAAATTATGTTTTTTTTAATATCATTCTCTACTTATACCCGGACCCAAACTCAGTCCATATATGGTTCCGGTTCCCAAAAGGGCTCCAAGTCCAGATCCGGTTCCACGTTCTTCTTAATAGTTCCGATTCCAGGTCCACCATAGACCCAAACCGAAACTGACCCGTTTACAACCCTACCTCGTACTTGTTCTTTGACTCCATTCCACTACATAAAAGGGGCCGAATTACCAACCAACCATTTTTATAGAAGCAAATTATGAGTTTGTTATGATCAGCAAATGAAGACCTTTTTTTTGGTTTTTTTTTTTTTTTTTTTCTTGCAAGAGTCCAAATTTACCAAAGCACTAGTATTACCATCCTACATGCAAATTAAGTAGTTGAAGTAGGTCCGACAATTAAGGTGGCTTGGACTACAATTTCATGGTCCAACTGTCTAGATTTGACCATTTCCTCTATTAAAGAGAATTTGTAAGTTTTTGGATCAATGATAAGCAAAAGAGTTCCTATATTTTGAAGCAGTAGCTACACAGCCTATACTTCAAGAAAGTTGAATGAAAAATAATCTTTCTTCACAAGAGAAGTTTTCTTCTCTCTTATTTTTATTCTTAGCTGGGTCCTGGGAGATTTGCACATGTGAGTTAATAGGAACTCGCATATCCAAGAATATTCCTTTAAATAAAGTAATGATAAAATTAACAACCAAAATGGAGCAAAAAACCAAGTTAAGGAGAGATGCATCTATTAGACCACATTTCAAGTAAAAGCATAAATGGCAATTCCAATCCCATATTACATGCATGCTTGCACTCGTATGATTCAAAAAGTAACAACCCATATTACAACCCCAAGCAACATAACAAGCACCCACAAAGTCAAACCTAGGACTTAAAATTAAAGTTGCTACAAGTGGTTTGAAAAGAAAGCAAGGTGGAACTATACCCTAACATCTTCTTATCAAGATCGAACAACAGAAAATTGTCCTCCAATTGGTAAGACCCAATCACAGCCGCCTGTTCAGCTTTCCCCCCACCATCGACGACTGCCAAGCATGCCACATCATCACCCATCTGCTTCATTAAGTTGGACCCAAAGATGGTCCAGTTTTTCCCATTAGCCAGCATCAGATCTATCTGTGGCACATTCAACCCCAAACGTGTGGATGCAAGTGTGCTAGTATTCAAACACAGATCAAAAGGCTTCACCTTTGGAGCTCTAGGTATCCCCTTGGTAGCATTTGCAAAGGCCTTGAGAAATGGCCCATAAATGTGTCTTTTGAGTGTGGTGTAAGGGGTCACTGTGCTGAGCTTCACCCCACCATGGCCTAGTATATCAAACGTGAGAACTCGAGCTAGGAAACAAAGCACCTCACCGCCGACGGCGATAGCCTTGACGTCGATATAGTAGTCAGGGCACGTTGGGTTCTTTATTAATGGAGTGTAAGAGAGAATTCCAGTTATATCTCGCCCGGGAGGTGGTAGAAGAAAGAATGGCCCGCTTCCAAAGAATGCCACACCAGGGGCTGTACTGGTGCTAGGTAGGCAGATTGCAAACTGTCTCTCAAGTTGAAGATTTGTTGTCAATTGCAAGGGGAGTGCAAATTCCGACCGACCGAGACCAGCCATGCCTGTGGCACCAGCGGGGAGCGACCGCAGAAGCGTCTTGGGTGCGCATGAAGAAACGAAACTACGAACCAAAACCAGGCCGGTCACAGTGTGGCCATTTGTGGTGGGGATGGTGAAATTGGTGTAGGTTAAGTCTCCAAAGGAGCATGTTTGGGTGATGGGGTTGATGGAGGAAGCAGTGCAAGTGCATGGGTGTTTGTTAATGTTTGTGATGGAAGGGCAAAGGGGAGAGGGTAAGGAATGAGCACGGTGGCATTTCTCAGAGTGGCAAGGAATGAGAGGGTAGTCTTCTGAACAATGTGAGGACCATAACAAGGTACCTGTGATGTCTATTACATAGGATGTATTGGAGTTGAGTGTAAGAGTGTATAGAGAAGTCAGAGGGTCTTTGGTGATAGGTGAGACAAGGGCTTTGAAATTGGAAGAAGAAGCTGATGAGAAAAGAGAAAGTGAGATGGTGAAGAATGTGAGGATGATGAATTGAAGAAGCATTTGAATTTGGAGCATTCTGACTTAGCCTCAGTTTGATGAGGTATTGGATCTTGGGGTGAATTGAAATGAGGAGCCATAGAGTGAACGTATATAGGAGAAAGAGAGAAGGGCGTTGACTCTAGAAATTGTGGCTTAAAGCGTAAAATAATAATAAGATAAAGAGCAAGGGGAGTATCGATGTGTATGTGTTGTCATCACGCACTTCAATGTGTTCAAAGTCCTGGATTTATGCAGTCAAGACATATATCGTTTATTCAAAGTTGATTACCATGTCATTAGCAACCATTACACTGCTGATTTTGCAGTACAATTCTTAGGCCCATTTTAAAAATAAGACAGCTTTTCAGAGTTTGTAAGGCGTGCAAAATACAAAAAGTTTGTCTCTAAAAGGGAAAGGTAAAAGGAAAGGAGATATATAGTATAAGCAATAGAAGACCCTGAAATTGATGATCGAAAAAGAAATTTGCCATCTATCTATCAAGCGCCCATTCATAGCCTTAAGGGCAACGGCTGATTAGAGGATATCTAAGAATTCTTGTCCGGAAGATATCTAAATTCCTCAAAAGTAGTCCCTCTATTAGATTCGTAAGTGCTAAAGGGCCCTGAACTAATTGAAACCGAAATTTAGAAAATTTGGAGAATTTTACAAGTAAAAGATATTTACATATCTACAGCATTTGCAAACCACACATGAAGTCTGAAAAGATTGGACAGCTACTGGGATGCTATTAGAAATCCCAAATACAAGAATTGCAAATAAAACTTAATTAGATCCAATAACTAGCAACATATATATAAGAAAGGATCCAGTTTGTACTCTGTAGGCCAATAGCTATTCTCTCTAAAACCACCACAATACTTTCTAGATATAGTCCTTTGATTTTCAATAAGTTGTAAGAATTTGCTGTATTTTGTAGCGGGAGAAATAAATACCCTGAAATCTAACATAATTTAGGTTCTATCTAGAGCATAAAATACCTTTAGACCCAACTTAATTGAATAAAGTCTAAAGCCTTGGATTAATATCCAAATTAGGTCAAATCTAAGAGCATAAACATCTTTCTACTAAAAAATATGTTGGATTTGTAACGCATCTCTTATCTCCACATCTCCCATTGTTTTCAAATTTAATTAAGTCCTCATCCTCTATGGAAAGTACTGAAGAATTATATTAACCAACTTTATAATCTGATAGGGGTCCACTTTTCAAATCCAAATAGCTCAAAATGACCACCACTCCCTCATTTTATCATTAATGTAAATTCCATTCCAATCAAAGTAATGCCCATCGGCACAGATTGATTCATGGTGTCAAATTGATCTTATCTAGAACACTAATCTAAAATGAAAAAAATGTTTGCCTACGAGCAGACGGCATATAGCTTATATGCAATTAGCTTGTCAGGCATACTTAGATGCAACTTTACCAATTGGGAGGAGGGCAAATTGAAAGGCCTCCTCATGGACAAGGAAAATCAACAATTAATTCCACTAGAGTATCGTAGCCCTTTATTTAATAGCTTTAAAGTTTAATGACCTTTTAACTATAGATTTTCTTGAGAGTCAATCCAATGGTAAGTAAATGTTCAGTGAGTATTAAACTACCTTGATGCGAGATCTCATGAGATGAAAAAACTCTCAAAGAGGCTGCACTAATGAAAGAAATGCTCAAGTGGGCCCCATAGTGATGGACTACACAAGTGCCCATAGGTGAACATTGCCCAGTTAGTCACATGTTTTAGAGGTGATTAATTTTGTTGGTCGTAATTACTTAATTTGTTAGGGGTCAAATTTGCCTTGAATTGACATAATCTTGAGAGGCTTAGTAGACCTTAAAGACAATACAATGTCATAAGCATAAACTAAAATTCAATGGTAATTAACAACTTAATTGAAAACTCCTCTATGAGGCACGTGCATTGCACATGATTTTGCAGATCCTATATATAATAGACTACTAAAGTAGCTGATAGATTGTGTATGTTAGAAACAATATTTAATTAGGGCTTGTACGAGCAGAGTGCACATGCCATGTGTGAGTTGAAACAAAGGCACATGACAAAAGGGTCATGTTGAGATTAGCTTGAGAGGGATGAGCTCAAGGCCGGTTTGGATGCCTTGAAATCAGGTACTCAATTCTTTGAACATTGTAGTTATGCTGCCCTTGTGAAGTTGGATTACAGCCACAGGGACACAGGGTTAGTGTTTTGGAAACTTAGTCAAAATTGATCATGTGGACCAACCACTTATTGTACTAATCAAATAATCCTGACCAACCAATTAGAGGTGTTTATTTGTTGAACTGACTTTGTTTGCTTGATGTGATTTTTTTTCCACCAGCCAATTAAGGAGGTTAAACCCTTGAAATACTTGTTGGATGTGGGAGTGAACCTGCCTATATGTTAAGAAGAGGACCCTGGGGTCGAACTCTGAACAAGATAGAGTGAGAATAGGACTCCCAACCGCTTGACTATCCCATTATTCTTGGTCAGATGGATGATCCTGATCTTAAATGAAAGGCCAACACACATTTGAAAGCACCAAATTATTACCCATTTTAAAGAATCGGTTTTTCTATTTTACTTCCTGATAGTGTTAGAAAATATGCATCTTTCTAAATCTTAGCTTAGACAATGAGAAATGGTGCTCTTTCTAGGTTGCAAGTTAGGTGAGTTTTTGGTACCCAGTAAGGGAGCTGGGACCCATGATAGCACGCACACCACACACACGGGAAAAGAGCCTAGACAAGTGGCAAAAGAGCTCACACACGTGAGAAGAGAGTTCACACAAGTGGAAAATTGTAGCATACCTAGGAATCAAACCCTAATAGCTAGATGAGGTATGAGGTTGCTAACCAACTGAGCAAACCCTGGGTAGCTGGTGAGTTAGCGACAGATATTGGCTAAAACTAAGCCCAAATTGAATTTCATGTACATAAATTCAAAACTCAAACCTGGCCCAAGTGAAACTCAGATGCCCAGCCCAAATTATAGATTCCCTACATGAGTGTAATTCTGGTTAATGTTCAGTTTTCTTGGGTTGGGTCGGATTTCTTTTAATATTTGGGTAAAGAGAAATGGGCCAAGGCTGAAACCTAGTGCTAAAACCTAAACTTCAAACCCGGGCCAGAGAGAAATTGGGCCCAGGCTGCCTTGGCCACAAGATTCAAAGTGGGTCCCTTCACTTCCGACCAAAGGGAGATCAAGAACCAATACCAATGTTTTTCTCTTGCAACATATTATGAATAACCAATGTAATATCTGGGCCTAGACCTGATAAACTTATAAATGGGCTTGGCTTAGGTTTGAGTCCAATTTTCACAAATATCTACCCCTTCTTATTAGGGCTAGTCCTTGTTTGATACTTATCAAGATGTTAGACATGGACACCATTGAATATTATCATATAAATTTGCAGGATACATGGTCATTAACCTTAACCTTGAGGAGGTATAATTAAGGATCAATTGATCGAACTAACATAACTAACATTGAGGATGCTTCTAATCCATGTCCTAACTCTATCTATCCTGTCTCCTTTGTTTGTAATGAATCATAAGTGGATGCTACAAATGCATTAGCTTTTCCCACTAAGGCTCAATCTATCATGACACAAGACACCATATTGTTTGGAGTTATACATGTTATATCTTCACTAATTCAATGTACTAAAGCTATAGTAGAACACACTCAAATGAAAAACCCATTTCATAGTGCTTGAATATCAACTAAAATGAAATCACAAGTGTCAAAAATTACAGAGAATTTGCAGGTGTAAGGACTGATGAGTGATTACACATGAAATGGGGGTGATAATCTCTATAAAGAATATAAATTTAGAAATTCTCATTTCCTTGATTTCTCAAACAATATTGTTGGATTTTTTAAACTTCGTTTTTTTTTTTCTAAAATCACTTTGATGTGGGTCCAATACTGATGTGTATCGCTGATACAACTGTATATCTTTTTTTTGCCAAACTGATACAGGTCCAATAAAGATCAAAATTGACCATTAATTTGATAGTGAAAAGCAAAAAAAAAAAAAAAGAGGTTACAGGAAGAATGGTGTTGGATAGAATTCCTTAAAGGACATGTATTTTTGTATAGAATATATAGGAATTGACATAGGAATACGCAGTCAAATGGATTCCATTGTTAAAGAGTTGAGAGGTCAAGAATATGAGGTAAGGGGTAAAGGTTACAAGGTAGCCATGAAAATGCAACCTATGCTTTCTAAGGATTCGAGTTACTAGGATAATGGTGGTTGGGTATTTATTTTTCACCTCCCCTTGATTCAGTTTTCCATTACTAGAAAGATAATTTTATGGTCATTTTTTAAAATTCACATATGTTTCTTCAATTTAACTATTTTTAGAAATAAGCATCTTACAATACTTGCTTATTCAGTTGCTCAAACACAAACATGTCTTCTTTTTTTTTTTGAGGATATTCTACTTAATTAAGAAGAAGATATTTTATGAAATCCTTTGGCATTGCTTGCACTTCTAAGTTTAACTAGGAATCCCAATCCTTAGAAGGTAGCAAATAAAGAATTCTTCGCTTCCAGCTAAAAAAGTTTTGGTCACTGGTGCTACCATTCTAAATTCAAACCGCTCAAAAATAATTAGATTACCTTGGTTTATCTCTGTACCACTTTCTAAGTTCAGTCAACATGATTTTATTCATTTTGATTTATATAGTTTAGTAACATGTTTTACAAGTAACTGGCAATAATGGCATCAATTCATGAGGAATACTATTAAAACCTCAGCATTAGATTTCAGAAGTAAACCATGCTAGCAAATTTTGTAGGTTAGGTCTCATCAAATTCTCTAATGCTTGCAAATGGCTCATTCTCTAGTTTGTGATTTCTCACTTTTCATATCTCATGATACCTATTAGATTTTGGAGTGGAAGTTTAATGAGAAAAATCAATAGCAGCAGCAGCAACAACAAAAGAACACAACAGTCAACCAATATCTTCTTTTTTTCATAGTTACAAATATCCACTAGCCTCTTTTTTCTAATACTTTCACAAATAACAACCTTGATTAACCTAAAAAATTGACTAACCACTCCAACAACCTTCAAATTCTTCCATTGTCTATGTCTTGTCCAGTCTTTTTAACCAGTATAATTAGTTAATGCACACAAAAGGCCTGTTGAGGGAGGGAGGGAGGGATGATCACCTGCGCACCCATTGGGCCCTGTTGTGGGGCCCATGGAATGGGATTCAGTTTCAATCAGGTCGGATTCAAATCCATTGCATCCTTCAAGTGGATGAACACAGTTATCATGTTATGATTCACCATTATTCTCCACATCCCTAACTTCCATTGTATTGGTGAAATTGCTTATTGTGCAATCCAAATTCGATTTCTTACATGCTTTATCCATCCAATATCACCATTCCACCTTATTCAATCATGAAATCCATGGTCAAAAGATTCTTCAATAAATTTTTACAATATCACCACCTCCACCTAATCTAAACCATCAAATCATTCACTCTAAACATTTCAAATTTTACTTATCGCTTCAATCAAAGGCATATGAGAGAATTTTAATAAAGTTCATGGGGACGGTTGCCTCACTTGACCGCTATGACTTCACTCTCGGGTTAGTCTCAAGTTGGCAATCGTTTTCGGTATAAAAATAAATTAAAAATAAAAATTCTTAGGTTTGAGCATTGATAATTGAGGGTAGAGTAAGAGCCTAGTTAGCTCATTCAGACACTCGGAGACATTTGTAGCAGTGCCTAAAATGACCACCGTTCGTACTCTTCCTGCAACTGACATTTATGGAAAATGGATGTCAAAAATACTTTTTTTTTTTTTTTTATGGTGATTTGAAAAAAACTGTCTGCTCAAAACCTCCTCCGAAATGATAAGAATCATGGATACAGCTCCAGATGACGTGCTTTTCTATATCATATAATGGTGTTTGAGCATAGAATGCAGTTGGAATATTCTGTCTTAGCAGATGAGAGGGATGCTTCTTTGGTTGTGTCTCATTCCTTCGAGGTTTGGCTGGGTCTAAACCCTTACTCGCATCTTTGCATGAGTGAGGATGCGGCAAGGGCCAATCTCTCTTACTTGCAAAGGTAAGGGTCTATATCCTATCTTGTGGGGTTGGACTTTTTTTTTTTGGCTACAATAGAGACTCTCAGTCACATGCTTTCACCCACACACCTATCTCTTTTGCCAGCTGAGCTACAACTTTAAAACGGAATGAACCCTTTGACGGCTCGTGATCCATCCATGAATTAGTGGTCATCAATACAACTAAAACAAATAACAATCTAATTTTTTTTAAGAAATATTGGCCGTACGACTATTTTTATATTTGATTTTTATCCTATAATAATCAAAATTTATATAATTCCTAGATAACTGTTCGTACATGTAATTTCACACTTGCCCTAAAACATGGCACGTGAATATCCTACAGTTGGGACTAGGGCAGCTCTTTGGGCAAATACCCATTTATTTTTTCATGTCATCTGTTGGGGGCATCAAAGTCCAATCTTTGAAAAAAGAAACATGACAAAGCCAAAGACAAGACCAGTGCGTTTAAGCTCACCCCTCTGAGCAAAATTTTTAAGTACTGAACATCCAAGCCTGAAAGAAGTCGAATCGCGACTCGAGAGAAGACTTTGAAAATCCAATAGCACAAGCTACAGAGTCGCGGCTCGAGAGAGAAGAGAAGAGAAGAAAGAAGGGAAAACAAAAATGCATTCTTTCCTCTACAGAGCAAACGCAGTACTAACATTTTCAGTGATGGTATTGGCAGCACTATGCGCCATGGCTTCCTTCTCTGATTATCTCAACGTCCCTTCTCCTAATGCCTATCTCAAGGTATTGATTTTTCTCTTCTTCTTTGATTTCATTCAGATCTGATTAGAAGACCATCTTTTTTCTAGTCTCTTCTTCTTTTCCAATCGAATGTCTTTTTTTTTTTTATTCATGTACTCTTTCTATACTTCATTTAGTTCTCATATCAATCGTTTTGCAGAGAAAGATTGTAGCTTTATGGTAAGAGAAGAAAACCCAAGAAAACCCTAGAGCGAAATCAGGAATTTCTTTATGCGCTGATGAAGACTTAGCAAATTAGAACAAACCCTAATGATGAAATGACTCTTGGGGTTCTGGGATCACGGTTTCGAGACCCATGATGGAAACTGTTGCATGATGGCTGAAATTACCCTCTTTATCTTTCTGGGGTGTTTCAGTGCTGCTTTTTGTGGGGTGCTCTTTTTTTTTTTTTTTTAGTAAGATGGACTAGAATTTAGGGTCAGATTGGTAGGGCCATACAATTCGCTCAAACAAAAAATTGGGTTACTTACAACTTGGGTTGAAAGTTAAATCTGATATGATTCAGGATTTTGATGCAGGTAGTGAATATCAACTGGCTCCAGAAGCAGCCAAACGGAAATGATGAGGTAAGACCTGTCTTTTATGAGTTTATGAACTGATTTTATCCAATTTTTGGCCATAGTGTTTGTATTGGCTGTCACACAAGGTGGAGATAGGTTGCATTCTCATGCTCTATGTTTTTAAGTGATGTATTTTTGTACTTTGCCCATTCTTGTGTTTCATGAATGCAGAATATTAGGGTGTGGACGTACCTTTCCCTTCCTGTGCAAGTGGGGTTCATGGTTGATGATTGAATCCATCCATTTGATGTGTGCCCTCAAAATGAGGTTGCACACAGATCTTCGATTTTAAGATACTTGTCACCAAATCTTTTCCTCTCCTTCTGAACCATTTTCGTAGTGTCCTCTTAACTATCTACTTGTAGCATTGGATGGCTACCATCTTCTAGGAGGGCTTTTGAGGCATTCCCACCTACGTTGGGGTGGCTCCTATATTAGTGTCTCGGATCACATAATTATAGCTTTAACTTGTATGCACATAAGGGATCAAATTTCTCTAGTTCTTCCGAGTGCTATGTCCTTTAGTTTTTTTCCACATACTAGTTCCTCAATTTTCAAACAAATCTGCATTCAAAGACTTTTAGGAATAGTTGCAGACTTCTTTTGATCATTTTTTTTTTAATTTAATCAATAACAGATGGATTTTTATGTAAAAAGAAATTTGCAAATGTTAAAGAAAAACACAACTACATAGTATAGAAGTATACTGTAAGTTTGCACAAAATGAGAAAGAAACTTCCAGAAAATGTCAAAGAATGTAATGGAAGAGTAATATCAAGAATACATCCACCTTGCAAAATGAAAAGGCTTAAAAGAAAAATGCTATTGAATAAACAAAATATCTGTCTACTTCTTGTTTCACCAATTCATCTTCCATTTCATTTACACTCCTCTAAGATGCTGAAATTAAACTCATGTCAAAAAACATAGATCTTTAATATCTTTTAGGATGGTAGCTAATCTCTGAAGTTCTCGTCCTTTTTCTGTTCCCGTATAATCACATTTTATGAGTCATCTTCAATTAATGAGATGGCCTGTAAATCTTCTCTAGAAAAATTTTGACATCCCTTTTTAAAAAATAATTAAAAATGACATCTCCTAAGCTACCAAAAATATCAGCTTCATTAGATACGTTACTGCCCAGTGCTCACTGTACTTAAATAAGTTGATGGTGACTTCTCTTTCTCATTTTTTTTTCTCTGGTTTCCTTCTGCTACTTGATCTACATTAAATTTGACCAACCACGATTGGGCCTATTTCTATCTTCTTTAACTCCACACCGTCCTACAAGATACCCCGATTCCCCAGAATTTCTGATGCTTGACACCCCTTAAAATCTTGTCTTGTCATTGTGCAAAATGTTTTTTTTTTTTTTTTTTAACTACAACTGATTCTTCCACAGAATTTACTTACTTCTTCTCATATGGACCAAACAATGCCAAATGGTATCGCCTTCCATTATACCTTAACCCTTTCAATTCATTCACTAAATTATCCATTAATCATAGGGCCAGTGCAGAAAAGTTCAAAACAACCATGGATCATGTCTTCCTGTTAATTTTCTAAGCCCCATCTTCATGGAAGCCACTTGAAGATTGTCAATCTATATTCGTGATGCAGCTGCCAAATAATTTGAAGATTTTGTGCATAACCTCATGCCCTTATCAACAATAGTGTATTGTAATATAGGCAATTAAGTCTAAATTTATCTAAGAGGCCTCTCAGATCAAAGTTATTGAAGTATCTTTATTTATTTACAGAGTATGTTTTCAGTTCATGATATATTTATTATGTTTTCTTTTCTATGAACTGCATCTGTCAGTCCTAGAGTATTTGTAGATAGTATGGTGTTTTGAAGTTTATTTCTCACTTTATGTCATGCAGGTTAGCTTGAAGTTAGATATATCAGCCGATCTACAGTCGTTGTTTACATGGAACACAAAACAGGTCTATCCTACCAAACATGAATTCTCTATAGGGAAATATTCAAGTGCATCTATCCCTCACCATTTGTGGTGAGGGACACCCCTTTTTGGGGTGTTTCAAGTACAAAAGGGGTTTTGTACTTGAAGGGGAGATCCCCTTTTGTACTTGAAACACCCCAAAAAAGGGTGTCCCTCACCACAAATGGTGAGGGATAGATGCACTTGAATACTCCCCATCTCTATATGTTGTTTTAGTGGATTTTATTTGTTCTTCCTGTCAATTATCTGGATATTTTGACGATCAGTCTGTTATGTGAATGTTTCAATCCCCACTTCTTTTATTACAGTTATTGTACGACTTCGATTGAATTTATCCATTCATTTCTTTCTTGACGTCTTGATATTGGACTATAATAAACAACTGCAACTCATTTAACCCTTATTTAACTTGACACAAGCACAGTTGTCACTATCAGACTTTATTTATGAGTGTTGGATGTTTTGACTTCAAGAAGCCTGCATTTATATTAAAACTTAAAATATTCTAAAGCAATGTTGCATTAAACTATAACATCCAATCGGAGTGTTGCTTCATATTCTGATAAATGAACTATCTACAGAAGTTTCATAGATACACTATGGCTAAATATTAGAATGATTCTCAGGTACACTGCCTATGCGTTTGACGTGAATAAGAGCATTGACTGACCATGAATTCTTTTCTAGGAAATGTTTACCTTTGTTATATGACTCGATCTATTTTGCATTACATGGTTATGTTCTATTGTATACAACACTAACTTATGTATATGATAATCTGGAGTTGATTGCATGGCTTGTAAGGTATTTCTTTTGTAGACTAGATTTGTTCATTGTATATTCATGTCTGGAATGTTGCAAGAGTTGAAGGAACACAATATCATGCCTTCATCTTGACATGTTGTACTCATTGTCCTTATCCCATTAATTACGGGTTGGCTTTTATGTTCTACTATGCTGCAAATATAAAATGAGGCAAAGTTGATGGGCCTAAGAGACTATGAAGGAGGGCCTAAGTTTGGGACGGCTCCTATTAAATCCTTGGTCTCACTTTAGTACCGTTTATGTTTTAAATAGTTATAAGGCTGAATTAGTCAAAATACATTAAAAATCACATTTTGCTCTTCTTTCTTTCCCTTTTTTTTTCTTTTAAAATTTTAGTTATCTAAATATGTCTTATTTAGAAGTCATACTTTGTAAGGAAGTTGTATTAAGACCTTCTAACATTTAAAGATCTGCTGCTTAGCTGGTTACAGAAGATTCAGAATCAATGATGTTTAGCTGTACACTCCATGCTTTTGCCTTCTTTGATTGGTCAAGAGTCCAGCTTTAAGGTGCTAGTTCCTTTAAGTTTGGTATTGACTCCAAATTCTGAACTGACCAAGTTGTTGACTCCTAGGATTAATTTGTGTCCGACTCATAGGATTATCTTGCATCACAAAGTAGCACAAAGTTGCTGTTACACTCCTTGCTTTTGCATTCTTTGATTGGTCAAGAGTCCAGCTTTAAGGTGATAGTTCCTTTAAGTTTCATATTGACTCCAAATTCTGAACTGACCAAGTTGTTGACTCCTAGGATTAATTTGTGTCTGACTCATAGGATTATCTTGCATCACAAAGTAGGACAAAGTTGTTGTTATGTATGGCTGATTTTATCAATGTTACTGAAAGTTGTTTTGGACTGCATCACAAAAATAGGTTAGAAATGGATTTTAATCGGGAAGGTGAGTGGGGCATAATAAAAATCTTCTATTTTATCAGTTGAAATCTATTAAAATAGAAGGTATCTAGAGGCTGTGTCCCTTTGGTATGTTTGTATGTAGAAACTAGGTGTTAGACTTATTGGGCCTCATACAATATTTACACATGCAAGATTGGAAAAATAGAACTCACAAAGTTGACTTAGATATGTGTGATAAGGCTCTAGAGGATGTTGATGATTGTAAACTAGGCCCAAGGGACACCATCAAGATGATCAAAGTGTCAGAAGTTTGCAATAAGGTGTTAGGTAGTTAGTTTGCCACACCTTTAATGCCTAGGCATTTTAGGTGTATTGGTTAGCAACTTGAGATGGTATTAGAGCCAACACGTCCGGGTTCGAATCCATTCCGTGCAGGGAAAAAAAAGGCCCTATCCGTATCTTATGTGCTGGCGCATGTGCACAAGGAAGAAAGGTCCCATGCCACTTCTTGTGCGGGCGTGTCCTTCAAGTCCGAGCAGTGTCCCGCCCAGGGGGGTTAAGTAGTTAGTTTGCCACGCCTTTAACCCCTAGGCATTTTGGGTGTATTGGTTAGCAACTTTGAGATAAGGAAGAGAGGTGAATAGGAGGGCATTGTGGCTTGTTGGGCAAGCTCCGGAGGATATTGATGATTGTAAACCAGGCCCAAGGGATACCATCAAGAATAGCTAATGGCTATTTATATAGTGCAATGGCTACATCTTAACCCTATTCTTTGACGGGAAACTTAGGGATGACCTAGTTGTAAGGGCTCCCATTCCCATCCCGCCCACCAGGGATCGATCCCTGGTGGGTGGCTTTACTACTCTCCAACTTGGCCCACTGAGCCAAGTAAGCAAGCAAAAAAAAAAAAAAACCTGTTCTTTGACATGTGTTTATTAAGAATAGCCAATGGCTATTTATTGAATGCAATCAAAGATGTTGACCCTAACTAGGAAACTTAATCATAACTATACTCGGGAGCCTAATTACACCACAAGAGGAAATCCTTATCGCATTATAATTCTAGCCTAAGATAAATCAAATTGAGACTAATCCTAATATAAAACAAACTTTTCGTAATTAGAATCAAACCCATTAGCTGGTAGTTACAAATAAACCTTTGTTCCTCAAAAGGATATCTCTCACTAAAGCGGCTCTCCCAAACCTTCCCTTCTACTACATGTCTATATTCAAATGTCCAGTAGAAATTATTTTGAAGTATTGAAAAGTTGCAGAGGGACTTCTTCTTGCAAGGTAATGAAGCGAAGAACAAGTACCACTTGGTTAAATGGTCTCTAGTTTCTAGAACTAAGGATGAACGTTGTTTAGGAATTCAACCCCTTAAAGGAAGTGGATCAAGATCTTGTGGGAAAATGATTGTGGAGACTTAGGTATGAGTCTATCGGCTTGTGGAAGCACTTTTTTCTTTTTTTTTTTGCTTACTTGGCTTAGTGGGCCAAGTTGGAGAAGAGTAAAGCCACCCACCAGGGATCGATCCCTGGTGGGTGGGATGGGAGTGGGAGCCTGTACCACTAGGTCATCCCTAAGTTCCCGTGAAAGCACAGGTTTATGGAAGGGCTTCATGTCAGTAAAGGAGACTTTCTTCAAGAACTCAGATTCCATTGGTAAGTGGGATAAAATTATGTTTTGGCTGGACACCCAGATTATGGATAAGCCACTAGCCGGTCAATTGACTGACTTTTCTTTGCTCTCAAAACCGAAGAGCAGTAGTCTGTGATCACATGGAGAGAATTGGTGCTAATGTGGTTTGGGGCCCCATCGCTCAAAGACAGCTCTCTGAGGTGGAGGAGACCCAATTTCAGTCATTGCTAGCTGTCATTGGTGAATTTCTCCATTCCTAGAGATGGAGTTGATAGTAGAATTTGGGCATCATTAATGGATGGGATCTTCTGAATCTTTTCTTTCTTCTTTGCCATGAGTAGTAGTTTTCTGCCTCTAGCCCTATAGCTTGTTTGTAGAAGATAAAGGCTCCTCGAGTCTCAGCTTTCAGATGGATAGCGCTTCTAGGAAGCATTCTTACTTTTAACAACTTGTGGTGGTGGAAGAAAATTGTGGTAAATGCATGTCCCATGTGCTCAGTGGATGGAGAATCAGTTGTTCACTTGATTTGGAACTGCAGGCCTTTTCAATCTGTTTGGAGATCTATTGTCAATTGGTTTGATTACAGTTGGGCCCCTCCCTTCTACGTTGGCCTTCTCCTCTCTAAGAGTTTCAAACTAAACTTTGATGGAAGTGCTCTAGGAAACCCATGTCTAGCCGGTGTGGGGTCTTTTCATTTGAAATGAAGCAAGTATCCCATCTTATCCTTTTCGGTTCCGACAGTTCATTATTTGGTGAACAAAGAAGAAATAATGGCTTTTAAGATGGGCATTCATGAAGCATCCATCTCAATTGCTAGCGTATCTTGGTTAAATGGGACTCTTTTTGTGCCACCCAACGGGCCTTAGGTTTGATCAAGGCACCTTCGAAGCTTGCTGATGTATTGGACCTAGCTAGAAGTTTCGAAGCCACTGAGATATATCAAATGGGGTGCTAAGGTGGTAGCTGATTGTCCATCCAAAGAGAGAGTGCATTGTCATAACTTAATTTTGGCTCTTCACACAGCATTGTACAGTTGTGATCTTTTATTGGCTTGTGGTTTTGACTCGTGTGATGGATCATTTTTTATACAATATAAGTCTCTTAAACTGTGTAGCTCTTGTATGGCTCCTTTATAATTGATATTTAATGCAGTCACCATTTCAGAAAAAAAGAACAAAAAATCTATGGGTAGCTCCAATAGAAGAGAAAATAAAGAAAGTTGGTTGAGATGGTTTGGGCTTATACATAAAAGACTAAGTAGTAGCCCTTACATGATACATTCAGGGAATTAAAAGTTAAAGGAACTAGGAAAGAAACAAGGCAAAGGAGACCAACAAAAACTGTTAAGGAAAGTATGGTGATGGAAATCATGGAATACATGATAAAATTTAGAGTTACAGAAAACATGACTTTAAATAGGGTATGGAAATAGTGGAAATCACAAAACTGACCCTATATAAATGGCCTAAGTCTACGACTTTGATGTTGAGGTTGTCTTTTGATGAAGATAATTCAGGAATCTAGGGATTTAGTGGAGAAAGTTTGCATGAAATACATGAATGTGATGTTTTCACTCGTTTATTGGTTATATTTATCCAGTTCTGGATATTGTGGGGGTGTTTTGAGAGTGTCCAACTGAACCCAAAGTGACTTGTTCTCTGGATCGTTGGCTACTAGCAGTTGAATTTCTGACTGCAATGGTAATGTATACCAAAAAGATCTCATGGCATCTACGTATATTTCACACTAAGTTTGTTAATGTCAATATTCTAGCCACATGAAATTTCACAACACCTTTTTTGTTTTTGTTTAATAGTTCGTCCCAAATGGTTTTTAGGGACATGCTTGCATGGTGGATCTCCATGGGATACAAAATACCTCGCTCTTTGTTCATGATTCTCTAGTTAGGAACTTTCCTCTTCCCTTGGGCTGAGCCCAATGAACTTAGTTAATGAGTCCATGCCAAGGATGAAAATAGCTGTAGCGGCGGGCATAGCGGCCTCCACTAAAACGCTACGTAGCGGCGTAGCGGTGTGATTTGAAAAAATCGCCAAAAAAATCTGAAAAAAAATTATAGAAAATCTAGAATATTGGAAAATAAGAGAAAATGTGTTTTTTTTTTTTTTTAAAAAGGTAAGGGGGCGCAGCGGTCCTCTCATTGTATGAGGTCCTGTATCGTTGTATAAATGGAAAATAATAGTAATGATCATTTTTTTCACATATATTCATGTATTTATGTTGCTTAGTTATGCTAACTTAGAAACTAATGAAAGGCTTATAAAAAAAATTGTCATGAAGTTAAGACTTAAGACTCAAGAGTAACTAGAGAAAAGAATACCTCAACGAAAGGGAGTGTCTAATAGGATGTACCTAGAGAAGAAACCTTAGAAGAACTCCATATCCACTGTAATTTGGCAAGATCATGTGCCATTTGGTGTTCTTTTAAATATAAAAGGGTAGAAGAGTTGCGTAAAAATGTTATTTGGAGAGAAAAATAAAAGAAATAAGCATTACTATACATTTTGAAATTTTTTGAGAAGTAAGAAATTTTCACACTCCGTAATGGCCCGTAGCTGGCGTAGTGGCCGCTACGGATGTGAACGGCGCTAAATGTCATTTAGACCGCTACGCCCGATATAGCGGCCACTACGCTATTTTGATCCATGGTCCATGCAATTGACCAATAAATGCCTAATAAAAAAAATAAAGAGTTTATGATATTTCAAAAAAGTAGTAGTAGATGAAGCATCTAAATGTGATATGTTGTTTCCATAAAAAGGTCAATGACGTCTTTTTGTCTATCTAAGTCACTGAGTTAGCATTGTCAACTAATGTTGCAACCGCAAGGTTGTGGGTTTCAGTCATATTAGAGATTTGTTCACAAGAGAATTCAAAGTTTATTCACAAGTCTTCTTCCTTTATTTTATGTCCATCTTACTCACTCTGGTACTGCAGGTTTTTGTCTTTGTAGCAGCCGAGTATGCGACCTCTCAGAATGCTTTGAATCAGGTAAGCTTTGATACATCCCACATTTGATCTTTTCTTAGTCTCTCTCAATTCTGGCTTGACAGGAAAGGAACTGAAAAAAATCTTGTGAAATAGGCTGCATATAGTTGATGTGTTGAGTGCTGATTTCAATTACAAAATTTGGAACTATTTTTTACTTTATCAATCTTAAAACTATTCAAAACTTTGAATGCTTAAGTTACTTTATTCCCCTCCCATGATTTGGGCAGTCTCCACTTCTATTGTTCAGATGCTGTTTTTTCATTTGTCATGATCAAAGGTTTTTGCTGTGATCAATGTTCATTTGTCCTTTACTACATTATAGCATCGTCACTGCATATCATTATTAGGATTGTGCCATTTGTAATTTTGTATAGTGGAATTACATAAAACGTACACCTGAGTACTGTCCTAAAAAACATTTTCTTATTTTTTTAATAAAGATTTATCCTAAACACATTCTTTTTCATGATGGAGTTTGCTGTGTGCAGAAAATTCTCCCGTAAGCCATACGGTGTTGGGATCTTTGTTCTTTGTACTGTTCTGGGCTGTTGGCCCGCTGATTAGAGATGCGTGTATTGTGCATGAGTTTGAATTTGTTGTGTTAAAAGAAAAAAGAAACAAGAAAAAACACCTAGTGTTTAAGATTTTGGCCCCGTGACGTTCTTTTGGGTGCTATTAGTGTGTCTTTTATTTGTTAATCTTTCTATCCTTTACCGCATCTAGATTTCTTGTTCACTTTCTCTCACTACAAATCCATTTTCTGAATCAATTAAGCCAGTTTTGGGAAGTGAGTGAAGGTATCGCTGAAAGCCTGAAAAGGGAGTGGAGAGAACGAGCCATAAACCAAGAATCTGCAATTCAAATTCTTCTGATCAGTCAGTAGGCGAGTTTGATGGCACTTGGCTTCATTTTAAAGTCTTGATTCCGCTCGAAAGCACTAAAGCAGGCTGCGAGTGGACGTGAATTCTCCAAAACTCCCCACTTTAAAAATGCCCCTCTTTCCACCCCTCTTTTTTTTTTTTTTTTTTCCCGGGGGTCATGAGGCCCACCTTGAGTCAATTTAGTCTTTTCACACACACCCCGTCCTCCCCCAATGAATAGCTTTGGTAAATACTCACATACCCACACGGGCTACCCAAGTCATTAACCAACAAAGCTACAACCGGGGATCAATCCCCTTTGATTATATGTTCAGTGCTTGGATTAGATTTTTCACTTGGATTCATTAAACAGGTTTCACTTTGGGATGGCATTATACCATCAAGAGAGCATGCAAAGTTTACTATTCAAACCAATAACAAGTACCGTTTCATCGATCAGGTAATCCTTATTTCTATTTTTCTTGCTTTAAGTTTGTTGCATTCTACTGCCCGGAACCATTATTGCCTTACATGCGTCAAGAACTTTGGCAGGACCATCTGCTAGTTTTAGTTTACTTTCCATGCATTTCTTCCAGTTCCATGAGGGGCTGCCACTGTTTACTTCCAAGGGAATGTAAAATATTGGATTGTCTCACCTTTTCTAGGCAGTAGGCAGGTGTGAGCAAAATCAGCTTAGTACCCTTGATGTATGCCAGAAGCCTGAAAATTTTGGTTGAAATCTTCAAATGACAGAAGCTATTATTTCACCAGAGCTTCGTTTTCTTGCAGAATGAAATGACCAATTCATTTAATCATTTCATAGGGATTCATTGTTTTTCAACTGGAAGGATTTGAGCCAAACAGATCTTCAGAATCATTAGAAATCTGTTATTTATTTTCCTTTCTGAGCAGACAGCTTGAATTGTTATAACCAAAACCTGATTTAGAGATGTCGCCAAGGCTTGAGGCCCTATGTTGTATTTTCTTCTTTTGATATTTTCTGTTGTATTGACAATCCTCTCACTCTAATTATTTTTTGTTCAGGGAAGCAATCTGCGAGGGAAAGATTTCAACTTGACGTTGCATTGGCATGTCATGCCCAAGACCGGCAAGATGTTTGTTGACAAAATAGTCATTACCGGATATCGCCTGCCAGAGACATACATATGAGGAGCTTTGTGTTCCATTTGTCTAATTTTTTGTACCTTTTATTTTCTGAGAGATGTTGTAGGTTAGCCCTGAGGAAAATGAAAAACAGGAAGTTAAAATGGAATGGCTTGAAGATTACCGGACTCAACTTGGTTTTGTTGTGTGCCTGCCCATGAAAAAATTGTGCTGGATTGGGTGACTGTGAAGCCCATTTTGTTTGATTCTGTTATGGTTAGCCAAGAAGTGGTCCACTGGTGGGATGGACTCCAGATCAATTGCCACTGGTTTTTATAAGATCACTCTGATTAGTTAAGATCACAATTGATAGCAGGAAAAATGGATGGTTGGACCCCATCTTATTTGACTGTCTGTATTAAAGGCTTGCTAAGTAGATCTTCTGATCAGAAAAGTCTGGTGGAAGCCTTGAGGTTGGCAGGTCCCAATTTGTGAGTCCATGTTTTTGAATCAACAGGGACATGACACAGAGCATTGTAGCTCGGTGGGTTACCTTGTCCACTGTCTCAAGACCATTCTTCAGGGGGGGCATAGACCAGAAATAGGTGAAAATGACAGAATGTTGATGGTGTTCATAGTTGAATGACAAAGCTTCAACCAATTTGATGGGTATGACAGCCACTGTTCAATCCACGGGGGTATGTCCATGATGAAGTCCACCCACAGCATCTGGAATCTGGATGGAGTTAGCTGCTGCAGGTCTCTGCTTTCCATGATGTTTGTCTTTCCATATTTCTGCACCAATTGGGATTTGGGTTCTTAATGACCAGGCTATGGCTTAAGTGAACTGACAATGCAAATAGGGTGAGCTCACCAGGCAAGCCCCTACCCAATGACAGGCTAATTGGGCAGTTAATGTCCCTGCAGAGTGCAGAGGCAGCTCCAAGGGTTGAGCCAGCCCTGTCTCAACCCTTTGACAGACTTTCGTGCCAGACAAGTCTAGATGACCCGACCTGCTTTCCATCCAACCCAACCTCCTCCGCGGAACACTGGTGCTCAACGAGCCTACCTTATGATCTATCCGAAAGGACCAAAAAATAGGGATCAACCACTAATAGTTACCGATCCCAAGTGTGGCACTCATCCGAATAGACTAGACCGTTTGTGGACTATGTACTTGTTTGGATGGTGAAAATTCATGGGCCATTGATCAAATAGTTGGGATGATAATTGGAGCCTCTGTCACCATGCACAGGGCTGTGGGGTGAGATCTTTCGATACGATTTCCAGGTAGGGCCTCAAGTGGGGCCCACAAGAGCAATGTTCACCATTGGGGACCCCTAAATAAGTGTTTTTACCGCCTTTACTCAATTCCCTATCATCATTTATAGATTTTTCCCAACAACCCACATGACTGCCCAAATAAAAATGGGTCTAGTAAAGGTATCTTCATCCAAGCCTTATCGCAATTACGTTGGATGAGCTTAATAAAAAATTTTTTCTCCATTTCAATCTATTATTAGTCGTCTTTCGATAAGTTGTACCTTTTTAGATCTATCTCGTAGCGTGATGATGAAATGTTGTTATCTGAAAATTCATATTTAAATTAATTGAGGAAGGCATCTGAATTCTGACCCCATTTTGATAGGCCTTTTTTAAATTGGATTGGGCCTTAACTTCCAGATATTCTCAACCCAAACCCACTACCTTTTCACCCCAAAAAAGAACCTTATTGTTCTTTAATCCTTGTGTGAAATGAACCTGGCCTTCAAGTTGACCACCTGTTGATTCTTCTTCAAGATCTAATCAACCCCATGTGCCCAAATCAGTCACTCTGCATTCCATTTCTAGAAGAACAAGTGTCTGTATTTCTATGCATGGCACATGGCCTTCTCCCTCCTCAAATCCTCTGCAATCTCCCTCACCATCTTCTCCTCTCTCATCTTCTTCCTCCTCTCCTCTCCCTCCCCAAAACCCCCTTCTCAAACCCCTCTCCACAGATTTCTCCTCCAGTCCCCCTCCAATTCTTCCACCACCACCACCACCACCACCACCTCCTCCTCCTGCTCCTCCATCCATGAAAGACCCCCCCAAGAACGCTGCTCCTTCTCCCTCTCCCACTGCCATGGCGACTCCAACGGCCTTTTCAACTATGCCTCCCTCCATTTCTGCCTCTTCCAACAAAACCCACTTCTCTCCATCCCCTCCCTCTCCCTCATCCTCCTCTTCCACTTCTTCTTCCTCGTTCGCACCGCCCAGGACCACTTCTCCGTCGTTGTCACCAAGCTCTCCACCCACCTCCGCCTCTCCCCCAGCACCGGTGCCGTCACCCTCCTCGCCCTCGGCAATGGCGCCCCAGACGTCTTTGCCTCCGTCGCAGCCGTCCGCGGCGGGCACCCACGAACCGGCCTCGGCGCAATTCTCTCTGCCGGGACCTTCGTATCCGCCCTCGTCGTCGGGTTTGTCGCCATCCACGCCGCGCCTTTCTCTGTCGACCCGGCGCCATTTATCCGGGACGTGTTCTTTTATCTGGTTGCGGCGTTCGCGCTGTTCTATGTTTATCTCAGCGCGGAGATTTTTCTCTGGCAGGCAATTGGGTTTGTGGGGTTTTATGTGTTCTTTGTGGGGATTGTGTTTTGGATGGATGGGGTTGTGGGAGGAAGGCGGGGTGGTGGAGGCGGCAAGAAGGAGGAGGAAGTGGAAATGGGTTTGATTGGGGAGGTTCAGAAGGCTTCTTCTAAGGTTGTGGAATTCGAATTCGCAGATGGGTTTGAGAACGTGAGGGATGGGAAGTCTGGCAGTAAGATTTGTGGAGTACTTGGAAAGGTATGTTGGAGATCTGACATTGGTTTGGTTTGATCCTTTTGATTGCATCATGTATATGTAGTATTTACATAATATATTTAGTTTGTTATTATTGATGTGTTCATGAAGTTGAAACATTCCTGTTTCTTTTTGATGAATTGCAATTGCAGCTTTGAATATAATGCCTTTGACTTTGGATCTTGTTGAGTGTAACTTCACCTAAAATTGATGAATTCTTTGGATCTTGTTCAATTTTCTTCTAAAAAAAAATTACTTGCAGAGCTTCTCTTACTACCAAAGACTCCCCTTCAATTGATCATTTTACACCTACAGCTGTAGAGACGTAAGAACATCTCTGCTGTGGTTGAATGATGCACCTCTTACATTGGTCAGTCGGATGTGCTGTAGCTGCAAATTTCTCCAAATTGTTGGTTTGTTATATAATTTTTTCTTAAAAAATATTTTGGGAAATTTAAAAAACTCAAAATTTCTTTCTAAAAGATCTTTAGGGTGTTTTGGATTTAAATAGAACCTTAGAGTATATAATAGTGGACAAATTAAGCTTTAGTAGAGTTTAGCGTTTTGCGTCATACCACAGGACATTGGTATTGGTCACAGCTGAAATAGACTAAAGAATGTTTTTTTACCAACAAAAATAGACTAAAGACATAATGTTTTTTTTTACCAACAAAAATAGATTAAAGACGCATATATTGAAAGACAGAGAGACCAAGTAAAAAAAAAAAAACATGCACACACACACAAGGGGAGATCAAATTTGGCAATGATTGAGAATATATGATCGACATTGTCGTAATAGGTGTTTGCAAATTGAGGATGGATGGCCTTTTAAGACTCTTAAGGCTTGGTGAGGTAGAAGAAAAAGGGAAAAACCGAAAAAGAGGTGGGCTTTACCTCCTTTGAGTTGCTTAAGGTTTAACATAGAGGAAATAGAGTACAGAATGAAAATCTGGGACCTGTTTATATGAAAAGGGGTCAGTTAAGATGGCTTTTGGGGTTACGTAAGTATGAATCTATTCTGTTTCTTGATGATGTTCCATGGGTTTTGGGTGGAAATCTTCCATATGAAACAGGTTAGTCATGATGGTTTCTTTATGTTTAGTTGAGTCTGAGTTCCTTCTTTTATCCTCAACAATGTTCATCTTTGTAGGGATAATTCAGGTAAGAGACTATGGAGGTTGGTTCCTTTGTGAAAGTTATCGGCTAGGTTTTTTTTTATCAACTTTTTCCCTCCCATGAAGCCTCATTAATTTTTAGTTTGTATGGTGAGGATTTGATGCCATCTATGGTTGAAGCTTTTTGTTGGTTTTCTATGGGTACGGTATTTCTTTCATTTTTTTTTTTTTTTAATTTTATGTCATAGTGGTGTCCCGCGGCCCGCCGGCCTTTTCTTTCGCTTTTATTAGAGACTTGAACTCACACACCCTTGTCCACTACATGATGTCACTAACCAGCTGTGCTACACCCGAGGACAGTGGTGTAATGCCTTTAAATGCTTCTCGTCTTTACTGCCTGCGTTGTTGTGCAAGAATGAGAAAGTCTACGAATAATCTATTTGTTAAACCTCAAATTGTATCACCATGAAAGAAATGCTTAAATTAAAATAGAAGGCCTCCTAATCATTCAATTTTTTGTTGCAAAGTCTATAAAATATGCATCCCCTTGTTGAATCATAATTACTTAGACTTCAATTTTGATATGCGATATTGCAAGTGTAGTGGAAAGTTTTTGCACTGTTCATGGTTATTTAGCTACCAAAGTCTAAAAGGGTCCATTGGATGTATGTGCGTGGCCCAAAAATGTGAGATAAGGGAAATTCTAAGGAATATAAAAGGGATCACCGCAAGTAAATGCATCTTGTTAGGACACTTGCCAAGGTTGACTGGAGAAAAGGGGATGTGGAGGATGGCACTCAGCGAACACTTTGTGAATCAACGATCGTATCTATTAAGCAATGGAGAAGTGGATTTCATAACCAAGGTTATATAGGAAGTCGTTCTTCGTAGGGAAATCCATACTGCATTCTATGTTTTTGTAATTTTGTGACAGAGGACTGTGCTTCTTTTTTCAAATGAAAACCCCTTTCTCATGTTTGAGGATCAGATCTAATGGGTTTGGGACTGAGGACAACAAAGTTGAAGTGTGACAATGACAGTGATTTTGCAAGAAGGAATGGTGCTGCGGCGTGATGATTTGATGATGGATGACAAGGTGGACATTTGTTGGTGCTGGTGGAGGAAAATTTCTTGACTTGACCTGCTTAACCCACATTGAATGCAGGTCAACCCATTTAACTTGAGCCGATCCTCATTGCTAGAAAAACGAATAGGTGGGTTAGGGTTTTCTGGAGAGTTCCTACCCACCATAAGAAAGAATAAGAAGGAAGAATGGAGAAGAAAAGAAAGAAGCACAAAAGCCAGAATACCCTGTCCTTGTCTGAAAATTTCTACCTTCTCTTCTTCCTCTCTCACACTCCCCTTTTTTTCCTGAAATCTAGGGTTTTATTATTATTATTATTATTATTATTATTATTCTCGATCTCCCTCCCCCCTTTCATGGCATCGGCGAAGGTGGGACAATTGAGGCCATTGGTTCATCAAGGGATCTCATCTTGGCTATGAATGTCAAGACCTCCATCTTTTGTTTTTCCAAAAGAGAAAAGAAAAAGAATCTACCGTTTCTTGGGAATTCACCCCTTCAACCTTTTTTCCCTTAGGGCACGTTTGGTAATGGGAAAGGAATCCCCCCTTTGGAGGAATCTTTGGTGCAATGGAATTAAACTTTCTTTGGTGAGGATTTATGAGGGAGATGATTCATTGCATTCTATGTTTGGCTCGCAGAGGAATCAACAATGATTTCTTCAAATCCATTTTTGGCAAGCATGTCAAAGTCTATGGAAAAAATATGAACCCATATCAAGTAGGTTCATCATATCAGTGAATTAATGCATTGTAGAAGAACAAAAACTCAAGTCAAAACAATATACGAAAAATCAACAACACCACCGAACCTACAAGTGATAAAAATGCCATGGTACCATCACAGTCACAAGAAATTCAATCCTATAAAGACAAGCAAAAAACACGAAACCTAGATTCAGAAATGAAAAACGATGCAAATAAAACCATGAACACGAGAAAACACCCACAGATTTCACCCAACCCAACCCATTTCCAGTAGAACTCAACCCCACAACTGGGTAAACTTAAAAATCCACACAAAACAACACATGGCCATAAAATTGGTTCCAATGTAGCCAAAAACTGAAATCAAAACATGGAAGAAGGGTAGCAGCTGGAACGATCTTCCTTCGATGGCTCTGTAGCACCCTAATCAGAGAGAGAGGGCTTCCCTCGATTGCTCGACTGCTCAATCGCTTGGTAGCACATACACAATAAAGAAAAATCTGAGATTAATCCATCAAGAACCTAAAAACAATTGTTTTCCCCCAAAATAATCTTCCCTTGAACTCATGACCGATGGAGAAGAAGAGAGACACAGGGAGAAAGCTAGAGAAATGGAGGGAGAGGGAGAGGGAGAGGGAGAGGGAGAGGACTTGTTACCTGCCTAGAGAAATGCAACCGACGTCGAAGAGGAAGCGAGCAAGGTGAAGCAAACTTCATCGAGAGTGGAGGTCTTCTGAGAGGGTCTCGAGTTTACTGTAGCGAAGGCTCCTCCTTTTATAGCACCCTTTAAAAATCGCGGATTTACGGGATCCGATGGGGGAAGGTCGACCGCCACAATCTGCAATTGCAAAGCAAAAGGAAAACACCTTTCCTCGGTCCCAGATGTTACCAAACGTGGAATTGCCTCGCAGGTGGGGAAAACCGGCGAGGAATCCTCCCCGTGGAACTTTACCAAACGTGCCCTTAAGTTCTCAAGGATACCATTACAACAGCTCATTTCCTTTTTCTAAAGGCAACCGATTTCATTAATGATAGGGAGTACAGTTAGGTTTTTTATGGCCAGTGATACAATTTATGGGGGTCATGTGGGTTATGAACTTACAATGGTCGACTCTAACCCAGCCCTCTCCCCAACCTATTCCCCCTAAATCTATATCGGTGTTGACTATTGGGCAATAGTTACATTTTGGTTGGTAAACGCAGAAAAGTAATTAAGCGTGTTTTATTTTCTTTAAATAATAAAGATCAGAGAAATAGTATCCCACCTGAAGTTTTTGCTTTTCAATAGATTTTTTTTTTTCATGCGGCATGAGAAATGTGTTCTTTGGAAAATAGGAGTAGCTTGTCATATAATATATATGATGATGTGAGAACTAGAATGGAACTTACATGAATTATGAGAATAATTGTAAAGAATATATGGAAGGTCTTTTAATTTGGAACCACTGGTGATAGAGTTGTATTTATTTGTCTTTTATATTGTCCTTGCATTTCATATAATATTGTTTGTATTTTATTGTCTTCCATTTTCATGTTGTACATGTTTCTATATGGTTGTACATTGGCAACAACAGTTATGGGTTTATAAATATATAATAACAATTAGCCTTATTGTTTATGCTTGGTGCTTAGGCAGATTTCAAGGCTGTGGGAGGTTCCAGTTTCGACTGTCTTAAAGCTCACAATCCCGTCAACATCGCCTTCTGATTGGAGCAGATTTTACTTCTCTGCAAACATAACTCTGTGCCCCCTGCTTCTGTTGTATTCATGCAGTTCATTCATCTCAGTGAACCATCAAATTGTTTTTCTCCTTCCACAGACTCATTTCCCCATCTGGTCGGTCATACTCTTCATAGGATTCTCCCTTGGATTACTGCACTATATCACCGAAAAGGACCCTCCAGAAACTGAACAGATCCCAGCAATCCTTGTTGCTTTTGTAATGAGTGTGTTTTGGATATCAACTGTTGCTGGCGAGCTTTTAGACTGCTTGGCAGCAGTGGGGGCTATCCTGGAACTGCCGCCATCAATTCTTGGGTTGACTGTACTAGCATGGGGGAACTCAGTAGGGGATCTTGTAGCAGATGTGGCTGTTGCCAAGGCTGGCCAGCCTGCAATGGCTATGGCCGGGTGCTTTGCAGGGCCCATGTTCAATATGCTTGTTGGGCTAGGGTCTGCTCTGGTGATACAGACAGCTGATATATATCCTAGTGCTTATGTGCTCCAGTTCAACTTGGGCATTGTGGTTGCTTTTGTGTTTCTTTTCTTGAGCTTGATGGGGTCTCTTCTGGTGGTGACATGGTTCAGATTCAGGGTGCCCAGGTTCTGGGGGTTCTGCCTTGTTGGGCTCTATGTTCTTTTCATTACAATAAGTATGATCATTGCGAAGTTTTCAGGTGACAAGTGATACCAAATGGATTCCTGAAGGAGTTTTGATTATTAGCATTGGACCTCACACATTGGTGATTTGGCAAAGTACAATGTCTGAGGGATTGATTGATACCACTGCCTGTCGGCTGATGATACAGTATCTTGCTGTGCCTTCCATCTGATGCATATAGGCTGATTTGTGCGGTTGGGTTTGTGTTCCTGAGAGAGGAGCGTGTTAATGGTAAGATGAAATCCATGGAGGTTTTCGGCAATTTTTACTTTTTTGTTGCAAATTCAAAGAAAATGACCTGATAAACAAGGTTATCTTGAGCCTATTTCTTTTGTCCGGCTATCTCAGAAAAGATTGTATACATTTGATGCTTCAAAAATGAAGTTACTAGCGTGCTTAGAGTATAAAAGATGTATTATGGCAATAGAACATTCATGTCAAGGTGAAATATGATTTTATTTTATTTTTTCAAAATTTGGGATGGAATTGTCTTTTTCACTACTCCATTTCTCTGCAAAATTTGCTAAATGTTTTAATTTACTTTCAGAACCCCACTAGTAGAAACATTCTTGTATATAATTCAGCAATTAATATGAAGAGATCATGTAGTACTTCAGGTGTAGTATAATTAATGGCCCATATCATGGGTAGATGTACTTGTAAATGCAATTACAAGCAATAAGCCATATTCTTCCCATCTATAACATTGCAGCCGTTCATTTATGGGCTACAATTGCTTGGTTAAACATGCACACTGAACAAATGCTGTGTATGATGGGTCCTATATGGAAATGGGTGATCAGATATTTCTAATTTCTCTGAACCTGGACCACAGACATAGGGAGAAACCCTGTTCCGAAGTGGTGCTTATCTAAAATCATCATAGGTCCTTACAGTTCTTTTGAGGGACATTATGACAAGTGGCTGTTGTGAGAGCAACTTTACTTCTGAGGACAGCTGGGTTGCTAGCACAGGTCTCTACTGTAGAAACCAGTCCTTTATCAGGTGCATGCTCAGAAGCATATGAAGAAATGGGGGACCTAGGGCAATAATTCAGTTTCTTTTTTTGTGATTCTCAACATGGCAAGTGCTAGATTGATTGCAAGATCCATCTAGTCTAAGGGCTTTCAATGGAAACTCTGATCTGTTTAAACTAGAGCCCTTTCAATTGTATCTTTTCACAAATAGATGCAAACTTTTATGGGTGATTTTCTCTACAGGGTCCTGCACGAGTGGGTGTTGTGTGGGATTTTCTGTCGGTGCTTTTAATGTAACAGGGCCCTGCTATAGTGGATGGTGGGGATTGAAAACCGCCGCCCTTGTGCAGGACTCCTTCAAGTGAGAGATTTGTAAATGTTATGTTGGCAAGTTTCTCAAGAATGATATTAAAAGTTATATGAGCAAACTTTTCAATATTTTTAAAAAGTCGTCTCATTGTTATAGACTAATATTTTTTAGAAAAAAAAATATTGTTGTTACTCTATGAAAAAGGCAAAAGGCCTTAAAGTTGATTCAAATAAACTTGGAAACAGTATTTTTTTTTTTTTTTTGAATAATAAGTATGTCCAAATCCAATTCTAACTCATATTGGATTTAAATCCATACTCCTTTTAAGGTGAATTTTCATAGTTAAAGGCTTAGTCTAACATCTGAGGGATGAGAGAGAGGACTAGAACTAACTCAAAGAATCAACTCAAAACTAAGATAAAAGGCTACCCAATAAATCGGTTATAGTAGTTTTTTTCGTTTTTCAACCTTATGTAAACATTTGTTAGTTTTCTGGATATGGATGACCTGGATCCTGAGTTTGCTGCAATCTAGTCATGAATTATTAATTTTATTATTATTTTGAATGGTTAGTCATCAATGATCATAAAAACTAATATTGTTTCCCACAATATCAATCACCAGATGATCTCTCTCTCTCTCTCTCTCTCTCTCTCTCTCTCTATATATATATATATATATATATATATTTATATATATAAAAAGTGGAAGTTTAACTTGAATATCTTGTCCCTCTCTTTTCCTTCTGAGGATATGAACATGATGCCCAAGGGAGGCTTTTTGACTATTCTCCACAAATTTTCTCCAAACTCAGTTGAAGGTCTACACTTTCACTGAAGGTGATGGGGGTTTCAGAATGTTCAGGTTGCTGACAAAATCACTTATTTTTATCCTTTAAATAACTAATCATCAACATTTGATGGGATATTAACTGGTTTGGAAATTGAGAGCTCCAACCTCTTTGTTTCATCAACAGCAAGATTTCTTGAAATTAAAGCTATTCTACAAGGAGTATACAACAGATCTGAAATGGCTTCCTCAAATTCTAGAAAAGAATCCAAAAGGGTCCTTAGGCAAATTAGGAGCAATTTCACTTGTTGGGTGGTTAGAAATTAGAAATGTGGAACTGGGCTAGTTGCAGTTCTTTATTCTTATGAAGGATAATTAGTGGAGTGAACCTCACAATGAAACACTATGGAGTTGTCAAATGCCATAATTCCATCCAAGGAAGCCAATCTTTCAGTGATTGAGAGGATTGACATAAATGACCACACTGTAGGTGGGGGGTGCTCCAAAATTATCCCATATTAGAAGATCATAGCCATGCCATCTATTCTTTAGCCTCTCATCTGGATTCTAGACTGTTAATTGTTTCCTTTCATCCAGAGGGTTTCCAATAACCAAGGTCCACAGGTGTTGGAACATTGTTAAGAATTTTAAGTATCCTCTTTAGTTTTTCGAAACCGTCCAATCAGGTGGTTAAGATTGACTGATACTGTGATTTTAATAGTGGCCTTCCATAATAAACTATAGAGACACCTACTCTCCCCAAGCTTCCTTAAAGAGGGGGAAGGAAAAAAAAAAAAAAAAACAGAGTTATTTTAGACTGGTCCTTCGTTTTTCAAATGCAAAAGATGAGGATGCAACAATATTAGGATACCAATCCTTCACATTCATCATTCATTCACATAACATTACATTTATTTGTAAGAAGAGAGGTACACACCTTGTACTAGCCCCTTTCCCATAACATAAAGAATAAGATGGAGAATTAGTTCCCATGTACACAACCTTGGTAGAAAACCTTACCCTATATTGATGTATAATAATCAGGAGGCCAAGATTTATGAGTGCCACTGATACTCCTACTCATGTCTCCCTAACACTCTTACTAGTATTATAATAATTGCTAGCCAAGTCAAGATTACTAGTTTAGTGAGACCCTCTTGATTTTTTCAGGCTGCTTGTAGGACTTGTTAGTGTTCAATGAAGCAAATCTCCCTGGCTTGTTCTTCTTTCTTGGCATCGATGAGCGGGGAATGAAAACCCCAGTCCCCTTGCACTCTCTTCTACACGTCCTGGGGTCATAACACGTAGTAGGCTCATACACGAAAGGCGAAGGCGCCATCATGGCGTGGGAGAGTGACTGGATTCACAATCACCCATACTTTTCATTAGTCCATAGAAGCTTACTCAACTAACAAAAATAAAATAAGGAAAAAACTTAATAGGAAAAAATCAAATGAATTTGATTGATATAGTACATATACTGCAGTTCAGTACAGAAGGAAACTACAGTGTTCGATCATGGGTGCACCTGTAGGGACACCGACGGAAAGCAGACCGGCAAGTCTTTACCGTTGTCATCATCGTCTGTAATAAGAAGCGCAATTCGCCTACTAAGGTCTGCAAAGAAGACATCATCCTCAAGTTCCATGGAAACCACAAACTGAAGAGCTGAAAGAACTTGTTATATAAGCTCTCTCTACCACCTATAATTCACTTGTTTTCCTCTTTTTTGTTATATGGGTGTGCATGGTCTTTAATAGATGTGGGAATAGGGAGGTGGGGCTTCTTGGTTGTGGTGTGGTGACATGGTGCAGTTGGCCAATCTGTCTAGGACCCTACAGATATCATAAAGAGTGCAATGATATTATCCTGTTGGGAGGAGATGAGGGACTGCCGGCAATAACAGTGCCAAGATATCAATCTAAGATAACTCTACACGTCTTCCACACATGGCTGTGAATGGGAGATGGGATCTCTCTTTTTTCCACTAACTAAATATATGCAGAACACGGATGGCTCCCTCCATGTCAACTTGTTTCATGTGGTTTGATACCACCAGCTATGCCTGTTGTGTTGGACTCCCACCATATTACTCTATTTTGGACTCACGAGGACTTGGAAAACGAGAGCAGATGGATGATGATCAGGTGTGGCCACTCTGCCCCACAAGAAAAAGCTCTTCGGTCCCACGTCGGGCTGATCGAATGGGCTGATGATGAGGCAGGCCTCACTTCCCAATTGGGGGTCCACTTCCAATTATTGTACTATCTTTGATCTGGCTCTGATAAGACTCATGGATATTGAACATTGAATGTGGGTGTTCCATATTTCATCAGTTCATCTTTTTTTCCCTCATTGCTCATCTTCTTGTACTTTTCTTCCTTCATTGTAAGAAGGAAATGAGGGCCATTGAAGTATGGGTATCTGTGGTCCACACGTTTTTCCCGCTGGCATAGGGACCCAATTGGGAAAAGTTGCACAGGGATTTTATTGGCCAGCATAAATGGACGTGACATTTATTCTACTACTTAGCAAACATTTTGATCATACTAATAGTAGAAATCAATCTAAAGAAAAAATTAATCTCCATCATCTACATCACCACATCTATTTCTTAGATGTAAGGCAAATCCTTTGTCACCTCATATGCTGTGACCTCTTTTCGGCCATGTAACTTAATCATCATTGCCACCGTCATTAAATTAAGCTTGTCCCAACTATTTCGGAGTGGAATAAAAGAATTTTGTTCCTCAAATCTAGATATATCTTGAGTCAAATTTTCAAATAAGTTGCAGTTCTTTAAATCTATCCCTAATATTTCATCTACATCCTCTTCAGCCCACTCCTGATTTTCTTTGGTGTGTCATCACCCTACATAGAAAATCTTTTCCTTAAAATGGTGTCGATGATGGCCCAAGTTAGACGTATCCAAACCATCTCAAATGAGTCTCTCTCTATTTATTACCTATTTATGCTAACTCTAAATGCTTTTGAAAATGCTCATTTCTATTTCTATTGTTCTTAAGTTTACTATATCCATGTTAACATTATCATGTGAGAATAAAAAAAGAGAAAACTTTAAATTTGATCCCACAGGTTTTTTATTTTCTAACTGCCTATCCGACATCAATTCATAATTATTTGAGATTGGGAGCTCTACATGCGGTGACATGACCTAGTGTTGAGAATTATTTATATCCTCTGCACTACGGTTTGTTTAATAGTTTAAAATGTGAGTTTAAGGACCTTAAATCCCCATCAACATCTAGGATGTTTACCTGTCTTATATCATCTCATGTTTCTTTCTTTCTTTCTTCTTCTTTTTTTTTTTTCTCCTGTTAGCATTTCCCTCTTACTTTGAAACCTTAGATGAGGTGAGCATAGTTTAGATTCTAAAACTGTCAATTTCACATGCACTTCTGTTTGCCAAAGGTTCAAAAGAAAGTAGAAAAGATATGCAGTGGTATGCAAACATAAGGCTGTTATTCCCTTTCAATTAAGAAAGCACATGAGCATATCAAACCCACCCATCTACATCATGTGAGTTGGGATGCCTAATAAATCATGGTTGCAGTTCCTGGGGTATAGATGAATTGATGGCTTGCTTTGGACAGCAACATCACCATGATTGAGAGAAATAATTGAAAAATCATTGAGTTCAGTTTTCATGTTAACTTAAAATGTTGAGCTTGATTATCACTTCATTAGTGGAAAGGTATGGAGTTTGATTATCACTTCATTAGTGAAAAGGTATGACAAAATTTTATGTTGCCTTTGACGCTCAATGAACGTATGTTTTTGCAAAGTGAGCTTGGAACCACTCTAAAATTATGGACAAGCTTCTAGTCATTTTTGTTGAATACTTCCATATACATTGTTACATCTTGCTCTAATAACTTAAGCTTTTAGAATAAGTGGTTGTAAACATGGCGTCAGAGTTGGAGGTTAAGTGTTTGAATCCCGTATAAACATTATGCAATTCTTTGTAATTACGTTAATGAGACGACATTACAAGACCATAATTTGGAGTTTTTCTTCAACTCTCACTTTCTTCCTCTCCTCCAACCATAATTCTTCATGTTTTTCATTGTTGATATCAGAGTCATATTTAAAAAATAATTAAAAAACTGCACCTATGAAACCTTTTGATGTCATTTTTTTTTTTTTAATTTTCTGGGCACCAAATAATTTTTTTTAATATTATTTTAAAATATTTGCCTTCTGTTGGTATCAATGAAAAGATCAGAAGGGTCATACTTTTCTTTTACAGAGATGGTGAAGTGAGAACAACTAATTTTATTGCTAACATTCTATGAAACGTATTTATATACTAATTAGCATAAATATTATATTTTGATATAGTTGTCAAAGGCACCCTTAGGGATAGGGCTTAGGCACTAGGCCATGTTGGGCCTAGTAGTGGGATAAGAGCACAGCTTGGTGCACCTTATTGGAATTACCTATTAAGAAGGGAAAATGAAAAAATTAAAGGGTTTGTAAACTTAAATGTAATTTTCTATTTGATGAAAAAATTAGGGTTTATGTCTTTTAATTTTTTATATGAAAGATGGGGAAGGAAGAAGACCACAGCTCTCTCTCTCTCTCTCTCTCTCTCTCTCTCTGAGATAAATTTTAAGAAGATTGAATTAGTCTTAGTGTTTTGAGAATTGAATTTGATGTATGCTTTTAGGATGTGTTTGTGTAATGTAAGGACTCCACTCCTTAGCATTTTTATTTCTATGGAGAGAGGAATCCGTTTGTACTACTACTGTAGGAGTCTCTAATGAGGAAAATCAGGTCATTTTTTTCTTTTTCAAATGGAAAATGTGTCACACCAAACAATAGAAACGTGCATCAAAATGCACCGACTATATATAAGGGAAATCAAAACAATTCACATTTGTGTAACACTATGAAAGAGGAAAAGCGTATTCTTCTATTTTTCTTCAAAAATGGATTTTCTGAGAGAATCCCACCCTTCCCACCAACATATTTCCTCTTTAGTGAGAAAAAAAATAATTGAAAAGTGCCTCTTGAAGGTTTCCACTTTCTTCTACAGAGAAGTTGCTGCACAAAGTGTTCAAAACATTTGATTATGGATCCTGGATGGTATAGACTATTAGGCCTTTGTTGGTTGTTTTATTATTTCTTTAAATTACACTACCATTTGGACTAATACATAAATTCTTGGGGTTTTTTACACAAAAAAAAAAAATCTTAAACCCTGATTCTACAAAAATATGAAGAATTTTTTTTACAAAGAATAGGTAGGTGTCATATAATTCTTTTAAACAAAAATACCCCATTTTCACCAATTGTATGTTTTCTTCTCAGTCTTTTCTCTCTTGCCACTCATCCTCTCTCACATCTTTTTTCTCCCTTAAGCACATCATTTTTCTCTTCAATTATTTTAATCTTTCCCTTCATTCACTGTTTTTCTGCTTGATAACTACCTACTAGAAATTCCTCCTCTCTTTTAGTTGGTACTAAGATTTTTGTCAGATTGAAAAGCAATGGTTATCTCCTTTGATCCAACCAAAAGACCCTTTTGAAAAAAAAATAAAAAATCTAGTGTTTGGTTGTTGCTATCCTTGGTCTAGTGTTGCTCATCTCAGTCAGCTTGATATAAAGGAGAGAAAATGGTATGCAAGAGAATCCTCAGTTGAGGGTCAACCATGAGGCTGATGATGCTTTCTAAGATGGGATTTCTAAGGTGGGGTTCCCACTTAAATTATAAAGATTGAGATATCGCCAAATGGTATTTTCGTCTAAAAAAATGTACCATACCATCGACCGATATTTTTATTTGTTTTTTTCTTAAATCTCATGTATATGTAGAATCAGAATTTGAGCTTAATTTTTTCGTAAAAATCCTAAATTCTTTTTATTTTGTCTTAACTAATGGTCTACTTAACCTTGGCATCTTCTACCAAAAACTTTGCTCTCTCTCTCTCTCTCTCTCTCTCTCTCTCTCTGTGCATTTCTCTTGACCCAGGTAGGTTGAAATGTATTTAGGACTCATTCCACACGTAGGCCGTAGCTCATTTATTGGGTTGAAAAGGTCAACCTAAACCTGGAATTGCTGGGACTTGTTTGGGTCGGCAAGAAGGGATACGGAGCTGTGGGGGTTGGGGGTTCTGTCCCCTTCAACTTATTGAGTCCGGGTCCTCTTTAATGCCTCAGTCATGTTGAGTCAGGGAGTGGATCAGGAAAGTTCACCTATCAAAAGTTCAGAACCCTTAACTTTTCAAAACTAATGCCTTTCCCTTAGACTCTAATAGAAGTTGATCCCACCTTAACATTGAGCAAAGTGGCATGGTAGACTGTGGGACATTGAGCAAAGTAGCATGGTAGACCGTAGTTGGTCCACCCACAGTCACCGTGCATACACCCACTCAGAGGATCCCGATTCTTAATAATGCATATGATTGTCCCATGCGATAGCTATTGGTTGTGGGGGGACATCATGTAGTGAGTAAGGTGAATGAGTTTTAAGTTTCTAGTAAGTAGAAATAAATAAACAAATCATGCATAAGATTGTCATAATCAAATTACTAGTCATATGGTGTATCATAGATTGGGACCAACTCCAATTGGAGTGAAATTTGAAGACATACTGTTAAAGGGGCCCGAACAGTGTTCATTTTGAATGATCAAGATTTTCAATAGATGGGCCCAACTGCATAGTTCCACTCTCCTTAAGTGAGTGAGGCACTCAAAGGATCTGGGCTCCAACTTTCCCATACACACCAAATATATATTCATTAGAAAAAGTAAAACTCTATGAAGTAGCCCATTTATGTTCTAATCTTCCACTTTTTTGGGTGTTCACCATGTAACATCATGTATGTCACTCAATAAATTCCGTGGTGCTGATGCTTTTCTGCAGAGGAAGAGAGCAAATTTAAATTAGTCCTCTTCCTTACTTATTATAGATCAAAGTTTTTGTGACATGATTGCATCCATCAGCCTGAATACACGAAGTTATGACAATAAAATTTGTGTAAGAAATAACTTGTCACTATGAATTCTCTTTTAACCTCAAGGGTAGCTCAGTTGGTCTAGGATCATAGTTTGCATCCGAAAGTTGTAGGTTCGAAACTGCACTACCACACTAGGGCTACAGGAGAATTTACCCGGCTTCCTTCTGGGCTAGAAAAGATTAATCCAGCCCAAAGAGTTGAGAACCCTTTGATAGCAACAAAAAAAAAAAAAAACTAACTGCGAATCATTTTTTACAAAGACTTATGTCCAGTTGTTTATATTCATCTTTCTTGTTACCTTTTATACATCTTTTTTTATTTATTTGGAGTCTTTGATTCCCCTTCTTAATGAAATTCAATTAATACTTTACTCATAATATATATTATTTTCTTTCATATAATTGTTAATTAAAATAGAAACAGTAAAGTAGTTACCAATATTATCGGTCAACCATTGCTTGCCCCTCTCCAAGAAAATTCTGGCTTTGCAATTGTTAGCAGGTCAGATCAGGAATTGCCACCTACAACATCCAACGTCAGCCTTGAAGTCTACTAGAAGTGTTTATAGTTTATTAGTGTTTGCCTGTTTGGGGTCAATTTTTTGATTTGGGAAACAAGAGATGAGATAAATAATGATAGCTCTCAGAAAGACTGAAATCCCAAATGACATATCATAAAATACAATGCTTTTGTTACTTAAACTATAAACAAGGAAAAAACAATGCAATGCTTTGTGGGGGTTAAAAAAGGGGATGTAGCACAGTGGCAGGGTTTGAACAGAAGTACATATCACCTCATGTATTAAATGCAACTATAGACTTTTCAAACTACAAACAAGTTTCAAAAGGCTTCAACTCTCTAGTTTAAAAGTTGAGAGTCCTGAAACAAGTTATGAGTGCTACCAACAAAAGCATAGGCTACTTGCATTTCTAGCTAAAAGCATGACCCAGAACAGATGCCACAAAGGCATTTCTGAAATGAACTTATGTGTCAAAAATTCCAACTTGAACTGAAACTATATCCCATTTAGAACCAAAACCAAACCCCAACCCAATATACACTTGCATAGGTAAGAAAATGATCACTTGGATGATTACATAAATGCAACATTTTGTACAGTGGCCCAACTAGGTTAGCTCAGAACGCTGGGTCACATTTATAGGCTTAACTTACATCTAAACCATCTATTAATTGGGTTAAATATGTCATCTAAAACCATCTATTAATAGGATCAACCGAAACCCTTAGTTTACAGGTGGGTTTGTTTGAGACTGCAGATCTTAGTGCAATTAATTAGTTGGGTTGGGTTAGGTTCAAGTTAGGTTGGTGGGTAGAACAGCAAGTACAAGCTCAACCTGAACCCAACCCATTCTTACTTGGGTCAGCTATGTAAACCTGAACTCACCTCGAACACACAAACTACAGAGCTGGGTTCAAGTTGGATTAGCAGGTGGGGTCAAAAATTGATAGGTAATGACTATTAGGATGCAAAACAACAATAAACACAACAAAGTTCACATGGCTTAGCAGTGTGCCAACATCTATGTTATATTTGGAACAAGTAACCAAAATAAAAATCCAGCAGTCTGAGGCTCCTAAGCCCTACCCAAACCCCCTAGTGAGCAAACAGAGACAGGTGTACAGTATGACCCAGATGGTCCGTCATCGCAATAAATCTATCACAACATGCCCAACCATAGTTACTAGAGTAAAAGTTGCTGCAGAAAGGGAGACAAAAATCTGTGTGGATTGACTTGGGGTAAGAGTATACTATTCAGTTGGAGCATGAAAGGAGTGCAAGAAAGATGAAGCCATAAAATTCAGAAGAAACGAGTTCCCCAGCAACTTTGGGCCAACCAATGGGGAGAGCAACATGCGGATGGTCCTCATTTTCAAGGGTCACCCCTCAACCTGGCCCAAACCCAGCCTACCAATTCAGTTTCTGTTTGACCCCTTTCTTTCCTTTTTCCTTTTTTTTTTTTTTTAATTATCATGTTGGGCTCGAGCTCAATTATAAAGAGCAAGTTAAATTTTCAGCCTGGTAAGTTTTCTGCATACATAGGTTTATGTAAATCAAATATCCAACCTTGGTTGAACTTGCGGCTGGGCTCATAAAACGTCAACCAAGCCAAGCCCTCGATCAGATCAGGGTTGAGCTGAGCCGACCTGAAGAAGCCACGAGTCAAGCTCAACTCATGAACTAACTAAGTCAAGCTCAAGCATGCCTCAGTTAGCTTTTAAGTCAAGCTTGAGCCAGGCACAACCAAGAGAGGTTAACTAATAGATAGCCCAAATCCTTCCTGTCTAAGGTTTTATAAGCCCAACTTTAGACTGATGCAATTGCAATACATACTCATTTCTCCATGAATTTCCATTTCGCTTGTGAAGGTAACTCAATCCAATTATGAAGTACCGCTCCAATCTAATTGATATCCACACAAATTGCATTTGGCATGGACTAGTTTTAATCCAACAATGAACCAATGGCCCATTAATGAAGGTTTTGAATATCTGTATCAATAACTAACAGTCCTGTTGCCTTGTATATAAGCACACACCTTGAGCAGATCCTAACTATAAGTACAATCATCATCATCAGAACCTTAACTAACCATCAATCTAGAAGTGGCCATGCATATGTAAAACAAGGAAAAAAAAAAAAAGTTGACCATGCATATGAAAACCTGCCTCAATGGCAGGTATATAAACAATTTGAGAACAGTATCTAACAAGAGTTACTTTCTATACAAAAATCAATTAGAGAGATGACATGTAGTACCTCTGTTTATCTACTGTTCCATTTTAGAAAGAATGCTGCCAAATTATCGCAGTAGCACCATCAACCTATACATCCACCCCTCAGGTAAACATCTTTTCTTTGAAATCGAACTTGGCTCTTTCAGGTTTCCTCTAAAAATCACCTGCAAAGCTTTCCTTAGAGAGCAAGGAAGTCATTATTTTTGCAAATGACTAATCTGTCATGAACCAGCAAGTCCAAGTTTTAATATCCCTCTCGACTCATCTAGATTCTTTTCTGATAACCATGTTGGAAATAGGCCAGAAACATTTCTTTGCTCTTGGATGCTCCTATTACAACTGCACAAGGGAAGGCCCTGTATTGTTTTGATGGCGGCTCCATTCCCATTTGATAAAGAGTGCATAGAGAAGTTCGTTCCATGCATCAGGAACTCCTGGCAAGCACCAATGGCTGCAGTCCTGTTTGTGGAGAGAGGAAGGCCCAGCAGTAGGCCCCAAATAGTACAGGGATGAATGGCCGTCTTTCCTTAGTGCAGTCATCTGGGTCACGTTCAATATTTCGATTGTAGAAACTGGAGTTCCAAATGAAATTATATCTCGTGCTGCCATCAACATTGAAAACCAGGGACGGGAAAACCGCTGTGTCGAGCTCAACTCTGGCAGTGTCTCAAGATGGCAGCTCCCTCCGGTCTTCCAATTCCCACCTCTGTAATGAGGATGCAATTCCAATAATTCATGAGATGGATCAAATCTTTCAACTTTGTAATAAAATTGTGAAGCGTACATTGTATTTAAAGATCTATAATCCACTTGATGCACTAAAAATACATACTTCAAAATCAAGGTTCGGATGACATTTTCAATTTTAGTACGAGAACATTTCAAACTCAGTTTGACCAAGTATATAAGGAAATAACACCCCCCAGGTGGCTCTTCAGCATAAGGCACGGGTTTGCTTCCCGGGTTCTTGTGTTCGAATCACCCCAGATTTAACCAGTGCACGTGTGGGGTGAGCATGTGCGCTCGAAGGATTAGTCCTAACAGGTCAATACCATGGGGATACCTTCATTTTAAGACAAAAAAGTATATGGAGAAATAGGTTATCTTTGGCTTTTCTTAAAAAGGTAAGAAAATTATTTCCTGACCTCCCTCACGATGTATGTAAAATAGACATTTCATTAAAAGAAAGACGGGACATACAAATGGTAGCCATCGGCTACGCCCAAAGTTACAAAATTTGGTTCAAGGATTAGTCCTAACAGGTTAATACCATGGGGATGCCTTCATTTTAAGACAAAAAAGTATATATAGAAATAGGTTATCTTTGGCTTTTCTTAAAAAGGTAAGAAAATTATTTCCTGACCTCCCTCCCGATGTATGTAAAATAGACTTTTCATTAAAAGAAAGACGGGACATACAAATGGTAGCCATCGGCTACGCCCAAAGTTACGAAATTTGGTTCATTTCGGCCGAAATTTCCGAATAATTTCGGTTTGTTCGCTCTACCGAAACAAACAAAACCCCCGTAATTATTCGTCATAGAATTTGTTCCAATTCATCCGATTCGGTCCGAATTTATTATTTCATCCAATTCATCTGATTCGTCCAATTTTTGTCCAAGAATGTAGATTGCCTTTAAAATAGAAAAAAAAATGAAAACTGAAGGGGCTAACCATATTTTTTAACCTAAAAGTAAGCGTAAAAATACCTTCTTGGCCTTTTGGCTTAGAGAAATTAGTGGGCTCTCCAATGTGGAGTCATCTATTAAAATCTAAATAACTATATGGACCATATCACCCTAATCAAATTTTATTCCAATAAAATCATTATATTATGAATAAACTTGCCTAGTTTCACTATAATGTGAAATAGCCCATCAAATATAAATTGACATATTGCATTGATTTAGTACAATAAATGAAATGTATCATATATTATTTTTTTCATTTTAATATATATAATTTTTTTGTTCCAAAATATCTTATCAAAATTTCCGAATCTGCCAAAACATTTCATTTGGAGGCCAAACCAAAATGGTGTCCAAATCGAATTTCATAACATTGGCTACGCCCCAAGTGAGAATAATATAATATAAATAAATAAATAAAAGATCAAACCAAAAGGGCTAACTTATTGAAATCTATATTGGAGAAGCCCAGAAGCATCTTGAGCTAAAATGGAGGATAACAGATGAGGAGCTATAATGAAAACACGGTCATGCATGACCATCAGGCCATGGCTTGCATGGCGATCAGCTGCTCACTAAAAGCCTATTCGTTTCACAAAATCTCAGGGGGGAAAAATTCATCACACAGATGACCAAACTTTTGCTATAAAGCAAAATAACAATCTGAGACTTTGTAATGACTTCATAATCTTAATGTTACACATGAAATCAATTTCCATATGTCAATTGTTGCAAACAAGGACAACTAAGATCTAGATTAATAGCCAGTGTTTGTTTTTAGCCTATCTAGCATCCCATATTTCAACAGTCCCAAAAGACTCATATAACTGCTATTTTGAAAATAATGAAAGAGAGAGAAGTCCATATTATTATCAAACTGATAGATATTGATAATTATCTAGCATTTCTTCTGATTTGTGAAAAGAGAGAAAACTGAACTGTGAAAAATTCAACTATATGAATAGAAATCCGATAGTGGAAAAAAGGGACAAAGTTATAGGTTAATTAAACAAACCTGAAATGTACTGGCGAAAATGTGCGGAAGAAGACCTTGGTGTTACTAGTATTCACTTCTCTACCAACCCACTTGACCACTGTCTTAATTGCTCTACGATAAGCTCTTTCTACAGTCATCTTCATCATCACATCATCCCCGACTTGAAAATAGCACCCCCTGCCAATATTAATAATACTATTTCAAAATTCTAGTAATTGACACTGAAGTGAAGCAAGAATAATACAAGCTCTAATTTGCAATTGTGATGAAGAAAATTATTACAAACAGAGTATCTCATTTTAACATCCATGGAGTTAAAATTCTCTGTTTTTTTTTTTTTTCTTCTTCATTTGTTGAGCACCTTTCAACCGTGCTACAGGCTATTATCACAGAGTTTTCACTTTTTTACCACTATCTAAACACAATCAATTCTTTCACAAATACCCATCCATCCAACCTGTAAATAGTGAACCGAGTTGGGGACTGCCTTTTCTACTGAGGCGGACTCACGTTGTAATGACCTGGGGCGGTAGCCCCAAGTCAAATTCCAAATTCCTCTTGAAATAGTGTTGGGCCTTGGCCCATGCCCCACATCAACTAAATCCACTCCCCAAGTCAAAAAGGGAGAACGAAAGAAAAAAACTCAAATCCTCTTTGGCTCTTCTAAGAAAAAAAAATCCTCTTTGGCTCTTCTGCTCTTCCCTCTTCCGCTCTTCGGCTCTTCCAACCTACCCTCTTCCTTCGAGGCACGACGGTTCAGGTAACTCTCTCTCCCTCTCACTGTAGCTTCTCTCTCCCTCTCCCTCTTTGGCTTGGGTTTTTGCAGTTTCCTTTCTTCTTTTCCTTCCTCTCTTCCTCCTTTGCACATTAGGGTTTATGTTTTAGTTTTTCTTTTTCTTTTTTTTTGAAGTGATGATTTAAGTGCCCTCTGTTCTATCAAAAATGAGAAAAGGGTGACTGAGAAGATCAGAAGAATATGTTCTCTCTGACTCTCTCTGTCTCTCTTTCTCTGATAAATGGAGGAAAATTTAGTTTGTTTCACTTGATTTGGTCTTCTGGGTTTTTGTTTAATTTGCTTGCTTATTTGTTATGAGTGATGGAAAAGTGGGAGCCTGCTGTTAGACCATGTCTAATCCTTTGATCAATAGTACACTTGACAGATTAATGAACCACACAACTCACGGTAACAAACTCTATACCTGAGGGATTAATTATATGTTCTCTGATTGTTTGCTTTCAAACAGATGATCATGTTAAAACAGGTCATTTCTGTTCCATCCTTCTGTTTTACACATCTGATTGGAATTTCAGGATTGCCTTAACCAGTTATCTGGCTGGCCCTGTCCAGGGGGATCAAATGGGTGAATCATCCCAATCATTAACTGCTGGATCTATATGGTGGAGATTAGTTGGGAAAAGAATGGGACTCCTAAAGGAGATTCTTTGTCCAGTCTGTAAAATCTTCACAGGTACAACACAGGAGAACAGGAGAAGCAATTCTTAGTGCATAATGCATATCCATGTCAAACTCCACCAACTTCTTAATTCAACTAATATTCAAGTCCCTTGTCCTATTCCACCCAAAATATTAGAGACTCAAATGTCAAAACTCCTCCCAGTGATAAAGCAGAAATCAGTTCCACACTTCCACTATAAACATGACTCACACTGCTGAATAGGAAATATTGCTATGATGATCTGACTTGCGAATGCAACACTCTATAGCATCATTTGACTGCTTTATGAACCACATCTGTGACAGTACATTGCCATAGTGGTGATGCACTACCATAAAACTCTTTTCTCAAGTCCCCATTCATTCAAATCCTTTAATTACCCTTCTTTAAAACATTAATAAACAAAAGTGTAAATGCATCTCAGACTTAAATTAAATATGGGATTAGGATCTATTCCTCTTCCATTTGATGAAAGGAGCTGTTTTTTAAACCCTTTTCGGCAATATTTGAGTTTCCAGAGAAATACATTTTTTTTTCTCTTCATGCTTAACTCTCAAGTAATTCTGAGTGTTCCGTCTTGATTTTTATGGCAGCATCTAGTTTCAATCAAGTGAAATAGCCTAGTAAATAGTAATCCGATAGCTATTCTAAATCAGTCCTATACATCCCCAAAAAATGGTAAGGATAATTCTGACTTAGGTTTTATTTGATGAAATGAAAATCCATAATCCAGTTTTTAATATAGAGTTGAAAGTCAAAGTTGAACTTGAAAGCTTTTAATTAATCACTAGATAAGTTCGGGAAATTAAAAAAGAAGAAGAAGAAGAAAACAGTTCAAATCAAAATTACTAGAAAATGTTTCCACAAACCTTTATGCTACTCATAATGCACCATCTAGTGAATATGTCCCCTCCACTATCAGAGCAACACTCACTATTGGACATCTCAGATTTCTTTGGGCCTATTTGTGTTTCGAATAGATCTAGAATTGTTATGAGCAAGTCTTATCTAATTGTCTTGATCTATGTTTATGCTTTAACTACTTATTTCTTCTTCTCTTTTTCATTTTGGAAACTTTATTCTTGGCCCGTACTATGATGTTTATGATTATGCTGGTAATGTTCATCTATAAATTATAAATACAGGCGCTCTCATTTGGATTCATATGATTAAGGAACTGTTTGGAGCTTAAGAAAATAATAACGAGGTACTAATTTTTACATGATAATGTGTATTACTTCTTTAGAGTTTCTTTATTATTGTTGTAGTTTGCTTGTCAAATTGTGTGCTAATTTCTTGAGGATTCGCGATTTGGGTGTTGTCGCTTAAAAGTTTATTTACAAATCAGGTGTTAGTATTAGGATTCCTTATAAAAAGAAGAAATTGTTTAACATCATGTCTTTAACCTATGTTATAAATGGTGATTATTGGTGGTTGGCGAGGATTTTGATGTAATTGACCTTATCTTTGAATCAGATATGAAAAAATATTACAAAAAACAATCAACTACCAATCCACCGTCTCTGACTCCAAAGAATGATAAGAATGAAGAAATGCCATCATCTTCCAAGAAAGGGCGTGTAGAGGTGAACTTGACTGATCTTCCCGCAGATCCTGGGTTACGGAATCCAATCTCAAGCTATCATCCTATGGATAGGGACCAAGTCCGAAGAGCATATCTACAAAAGGGCCCTTGTCAGCCTCGTGACCCCCTTGTCAGCATTGTGACCATTAGTTTCCTTATACAGGGTGTGGACAAGATAAGAGGCGATTTAATCATTTTTGGTTTAAGGATTACGGCAGTTGGTTGGAGTACAGCATAGGAAAAGATGCTACATTCTGCATGTGTTGTTATCTTTTTAGGGAGGAAACGCGTTATGATGCTTTTATAACTCAAGGACTTAAAAGTTGGAGGAAAAAAGAAAGAACTGAAAATCATGTGGGAGGCCCGAATACTGTTCATAATCAAGCATATGAGAAGTGTCAGAACTTATTGAATCAAGAGCAACACATTGAGACGATTATTATCAAGCAATCAAGTCAAGCTCGAACAAATTATCGAATCCGTTTGAAGGCAACACTTGCTTCTATTAGATTTCTTCTGCGCCAAGGATTGCCTTTTCGTGGTCATGATGAATCTGAAGATTCAAACAATATGGGTAACTTCCTTGAGCTTTTGCAAGTACTTGCCAATCAGAATGAAGCTATTAAAAGAGTTGTATTGGAAAATGCTCCTGAGAATCTAAACTTGACCTCCCCTAAGATTCAAAAAGACATTGTGAATGCAGCTGCACTCAAGCTATTATTTCTGAGCTTGGAGATGCACAATTTTCTTTTTTGGTGGATGAATCTAGGGATATCTCTATCAAAGAGCAAATGGATGTTGTTATACGCTATGTGGATAAGTGGGGATGTGTGATTGAGCGGTTTTTAGCCATAGAACATGTTACAAACACTAAAGCTCAATCACTTAAGCTAGCCATCGAAGCGATATTTTCCAGACATAGATTGAGCATGTCAAGTTTGTGTGGGCAAGGTCATGATGGGGCTGCTAATATGAAGGGTGAGCTTAATGGACTGCAAAGGCTCATTCAGAATGAGAATCCCACCGCATTCTATGTTCATTGTTTTGCACATAAGCTTTAGTTGACACTCGTTGTCGTTGCAAAAGATAACAATTTAATTGACGCTTTCTTCGAGTCGGTTTCTATGGTGTTGAATGTCGTTGGAGGCTCTTGCAAATGTCACGACATGCTCCAAAATATACAGGCTACTAAAGTCGTCGTTGCTCTCGATTCAGGTGAACTTGAAAGTGGGCAGGGTTTGAATCAGAAGACTAGCCTCAAGAGGCCGGGAGATACACATTGGGGTTCGCATCATGATACATTGATTAACCTGCTGCTCAGGTTCTCCTCAGTAGTTGATGTGCTTGAAATTATCTCAGATGATAATACGAGTGAACACAAGGGCTTTGCCACTAACTTATTGAGTGTATTGGATGATTTTGATTTTGCATTTAAATTGCATTTGATGAGAGATATATTGGGGATCACTAATGAATTATCAAAGTCATAGCAGCAAAGAGATCAAAATATTATCACTGCCATGGAACTAGTGAGAGTGTCGAAGCAATGACTGCAAATGATGAGAGACGATGGGTGAGATTCTCTCCTATTTGAAGTCCATTCATTTTGTGATAAATATGATTCATCATTCCCAATATGAATGATATGTTTGTTGGACGAAAGTGATCACGACGTAAAGCTGAATTGACAAATCTCCATCATTTTCGAGTCGATATATTCTATGCTACTATTGATTTCATCAAAAATCATCTCAACCCCAAAACAAAGTTTTTTACAATTGCCCTCTACGGCTCTTCATATTTTGAAAGCGTTGCATGATCGTCTCATCATCAATGCTATTTAATATGTCCTTTTCGATATACACAAGCAAACAATCATGTATCCACTCATCTTCCATTTGATTGCGCAGTCGATTCTTAACGATTTTCATAGCAGAAAATACCCCATCAACAGTAGCAGTGACAACTTGTTGGGTTAGCGCTAATTTTAAGAGCAAATAAATTAAAGGACATGCAATGTCCCTTTTTGTTTCAACCATCTTCTGAGCAAGGCCGCTAATTCATTTCACTCCAAAAAACTTACTATTGGTGCGCATATTAGTGATATAAGCCGAAAGCTGACTATCAAGTCTCCCCCGATCTAAGTCCGAAAAATCATTTGGATATAATTGAGAGAGCCAAATCAATTTTTCCTTATCGAAAGTAGAAAATGAATTACTTAGATCCAAGCATGCCACACAAAGAAGCAACTCGGTGTTCACCACATTAAAGCGGCGGTTGAGCTCTTGAAGTGTATGTTAGTTGATGTCCAATCATTAATATGTACTTCTTTCTTCGGGTTGATACCCAAATTTTTTGGAGGTTGTGAACCCTTTCTTTTTGGGGATGATTGGTTTGCCCTCATTTTTTGAGGGACTTTTTTGTTTTCTGTATACTTCTCTTATACTGTAAATTTTGGAGAAATGATAATCATCATTTCAAACAAGAAACATATTAAGTTGATATAGTTAAATATTTTGCGTCTATTTACATGGAATACATTTTTCCTTTTGTTATTGTTGATGCGAAAAAATTCTAGCAAAAGTTTAGCCCCACCTAAATGAAAATCCTAGGTCCGCTTCTGTTTTCTACCTTTCCTCCATTGAAGGTGTAAGTATTATTCGACATGTAGTGTAGGGTGACAACAAGATTAGTCCACTTCTGCTGATAAAGATCAAACATGGACCCATTTCTGCAATTGACCATTTTCCAGGATAGTCACAATCTAGAGAAAACCACTAACCCACTTCCTTTTTTCAAAGAGTATAAACACCGCAGTATAGAGTTCCAAAAGATCCCAACTTCTCTTATCAAATAAACCAAAACACTCTGACAGACTGATGTGAATATGCCCTCAAACTATAATCTGGAATAATCCCCAGTAACTGTTGATTATCTACCTGAAGTGTATTCAGATCACCTGATGAGGATTGAAAGTGCAGGTAAAGTGGGCCTAATACCTGCCCAACTTCCTGGTTTGTGTCTAGCTGAAGATTTCAATCTTGAGGATTGACTCCACTCATACGAGCCCCATTGATGCAATCCTAGGGTTAGGATGCAAGTGCCACGGCACAATTGGGTTCCCACGGGAACAATCACACGATGAAGAAACAGTCTCCAAATGATCCACACAGGGAATTCTATTAATCAATTCTAATCTTTGAGATCATTGATCTCTACAATGCTATATTTATAATAAAAGAAACTTAAGCCCTAAGAAACAATCCTAATCAAACTAAGAAACCAAATAATAATCCTACCAAAATTAGAAACTATTCCTAAATACAACTTCTTAAATAAAAATTAAAAACAATTAACAAATCAAAATGGTACGGGTCCCACATGTGGACCACGCCTCTTGTTGCAATAATGTAGAATTGCTGCTGCATCATTCTCCCCGGGTTGGAAAAGAGTTCGACCTCGAACTCGGCTCTTCTTCTTGACGTTACTTCTGTAGATAGTGTGTACATGAAGCGCATCCTTGGTGAGATGAGAACTGGACCCATGCTTTGGTGGTGTCGGCTTCATAGGACGGAGTGTGACTTGCTTTGCACCATACATAAATGTGTATGCGTTGTCACGCATGCCATTAGTGCCATTCTTGTCATACATCCATGGACGACCCAACAAAATATCACAATTATCCATGGGTATCACATTACACCAAACTGTATCTGTATAATCTGCACCAATGGAAAAGGTAACTGGACATGCATATCGAACTTGCACTTCATCACCTGTCATTAACCATCTAGCAAAATAAGGACGATGATGCTTCCGAACTTGCAGCTGTAAGCGATCCACAAAAGCTTGGGAGATGAGATTCTGACAACTGCCTCCGTCAATGACGACTGTGCATTCTTTACCATTTACTTGTCCTTTGAAACGGAAAATGTTTTCTCGCAGCCATTTCTTCTCAGTAGTCGATGTTTGTTCTTGGATGACCATAAAAGACTCAAGACCCTCCTCAGGAGGACAATCCACAATTTCCACTGTATCAGTCTCTTTAGGCTCTTCTGGAGTATCTGTCACATCACTTTCATTCTCAATGAGGTTGACACGTTTTGGACATTCTGCTACACGATGCCCTTGTTGTTTACAATTAAAACATGTGAGCCTATTTTGTCCCTCGGGCTTGTTGAAAACTTTCTCCGACGATGTACTCGGTTTAGAACTAGAGAAATTCTTTTGCATACCCCATTTAGTTGCATTAAGTTTTTGGGCTTGATGATTTGCAATTCCCTCAACTTTGATAGCATGCTGAATAATCTCATCAACATTATCAAAATGCTTGAATGCGAGGATAACTTGAACATCAAGTGTAAGCCCATTAAAGTATCGGTCAACTAAGATCTCATCATCTTCATTCAACCCACAACAAGCTTGCATAGTCATAAATTCCTCAGAATACTCAACAACTGACTTAGAGCCTTGTTTCAAGTATTGAAAACGTGAATGGAGATCTTTGAAATAATTGACAGGCAAGAATTTTTGCTTCAACAAATTTTTCATCTCAGCCCATGTGTCAACAGGGTCAATTTGTTGGTATCTCCTCTTCTTTTGCAACTCGGCCCACCATATTGCAGCATAATTTCGAAATCGAGTTGCCACAAGTGTAATTTTATGACCATCCGTCATTGGTTTATGTGCAAAAATATTTTCAACACACACTAACCAATCTAAGAACTCATCTGGTTTCAACTTCCCATCATATTCAGGAATCACAAGTTTTATACCCAAATCACGATCAACATTTACCACGTGTGGGTCTCGTTGATTCCGATTATGTCTTCCATTATTTCGATGATCATCCTCACGCCGATTAGTTTCTAAAGTAGTTAATCGGGTTTCAATCCTTGCAAGAGTATCTTGCATTTGAACCATCATTGCGGATAGTTGATTAACATTTGCTGATAATTCCGCAACAGTTCCTCTCAAATCTTCATCATTATGAGAGGAAGATTCCACTTCGACCTGCTTCTTGGGAGGCATTTTTGTTTAATGGAAATTTAAATTTTGCGACTAACCTGATGTGTAGATCTGCTCACTGCGATCACGCTGGTGAAGACGGATCGAAAATTGGACGATGGATGAGCCTGATATCGTCAGAAGAAATCTCAATCGTTGATCGCTTCAAATGTTCTGCGGATCTGATTTTGTGAAGAAGTGATGATGTCAGCGAAATATGTTGGGCCGCAAGAAGGGTCGAATTGGCTAGATTTCAACCCGGATCTGAACCTGGCCCCACTTGTGAATGAGTTGAATTGAACGCGGGCCTGGAATGGACTTGACCCAAATTTAGATGGGGCCCAATGGGCAGACGTCAGTCGCCTGCTTCGACTCTGGCGTGAGAAAGAAGAGAAAAGGGGTGGAATGAAACCCTTTTCCGATTGCGTCAAAGAAGAGAGAATAGAGCGCTGGCTCTGCCGATGAGCGATGGCTGCGACGGTGACGGCAGCGAGAAGGACGTCGGTGCACGGTACCTTGCTGTTCGCTTTCTCCTCTGTTCTGTTCTTCTGCTTCTTTTTTATTTATTTATTTATTTATTTTTTTTTTTTTTTTTTTGTGCGGTTGGGGTTTCTGTTGGCTGGAAGCCGACGACGATGGCTGGATTAGGCGGTCGGGGCTGGGTTTGCGTATGATGGAGAGGGTTTCGTTTGGTTTCTGGATGAGTGGAATGCGAGGGATCTGGGCAGAGGCGAATGGAGAATGGGTTGCTGGATTGGTGTTGGGTGTTGCGGAATGGTGATGGAAGGGGAGTGGGCTGACGGTTTGAAGGGGTTTTGTCTGTGCGTAGTGTTTTTTTTTTTTTTTTTTCCTCTTTGGTTTGGGGAGACGAAGGCTCTGGGTCTAGGGTTGGGATGAGGATGGGGTGCGGGGTGATGGACAAAGTAGCTGGACGATGGGTAGGGGTGGGGATAGGGGTAACACGCCGACGATCGAGGAATCGTTCGGCTCTGATACCAATTGATGCAATCCTAGGGTTAGGATGCAAGTGCCACGGCACAATTGGGTTCCCACGGGAACAATCACACGATGAAGAAACAGTCTCCAAATGATCCACACAGGGAATTCTATTAATCAATTCTAATCTCTGAGATCATTGATCTCTACAATGCTATATTTATAATAAAAGAAACTTAAGCCCTAAGAAACAATCCTAATCAAACTAAGAAACCAAATAATAATCCTACCAAAATTAGAAACTATTCCTAAACACAACTTCTTAAATAAAAATTAAAAACAATTAATAAATCAGAATGGTACGGGTCCCACATGTGGACCACGCCTCTTGTTGCAATAATGTGGAATTGCTGCTGCATCACCCATGACTCCACTCATACGAGCCCCATGACTCCACTCATACGAGCCCCATGTACGCCATGTATGGTCGATTCAACAGGTGTCTATTGATTGCCACCGTCGATGGACTACGGAGTACCCAGAAGGCCATCTTTTTCCAGGAAGAGCACGATCATCTCTGTTTTGCCCCACATCTGACACAATTGTTATGTTCCTTTATTTCGCATACCATCATGCCATCAATCAAAGGGTTAAAAACCTACAATTCCTGGATATCTCAAAACTAGCAACGTATCATGTTGTATCACATCTAATACTTTATTCTTTATGTGTAAAGTCCATGTCTTTGCCATATCAATGGAGTACATGTCGTATCTGGGCATCATTGGTTGCAACTAATCATTCTAATAATTGCCTGTCCAACTACAGCTAGGCTGATCTCATTCCAAAGAGTCAGTAGAGATAACAATCAGAAGTTGCAAGGGAAATAATATAAGCCCACCTGAATCACCTTGCTCGTATGATACGAATCATCTCTCGGGAGTGAAGAATCAGGCAATAGCGACTGACCAGTAAAACCAAACCATGAATTTTGCAAGCACTTGATGGCCATTTTGAATCATTTGATCAAACTGAGAGGAAGGGAGCCTTCATCAATGGTTGTCCTTTCTATCCAATGAATTCCATTAATTTAGGCTCCACAGAGATGCCTCTACACTATACAAGATTGCTGTTTGATGAAGTTTTCCAAATGGAAGCAACCCATCCAACAAACACATGGAATTTCAAACCATCCATATCACAAGTCCCATCATCATCGCAAGATCAACACCAGCCTCATTGTGGATGACCCACAATGAAAGAACAGTATCACCAATTTGACAACCTTAACAATTAATATTCCTCTTTTAATGTGAAAATTAGGTCTCTAGTACTAAACCAATGTCTGGGTGCTATATATAATGGGCTTACTTGTGTATTCCTACTGAAAGTATCAGAATTTAGGGATTTCATACCAAAGCCATCCTATGTGATTAGATACAAACCATTCAAATTTCCTTGGGTGGGCTTCCTACAGAGGTGGATAATATGAAGACAAAGTGATGGAAAGGGAAAGACAATTTTGCATAATACCTATTAAGTGAAAAAAAAAGTTGGAAAAAATGGATGAAAAATGGAAAACAAGAAAAGTAGTTTTTCCTATTTTGCATTTCACTGGAGAAAGGGGTAGCAAGATTTTTTCTCCGTCAGGATGAGGGAACCAGTTTATTGCTTAAAAATGAGAAAATGGAAGAAAGTTGAACTTCCTTTTATTCTCCCCAGTCAAACATGAAATACATGAAAATGCCAATATAAGTAAAACTCATGTCCTCTCCCCCCTTTACCCTCTGTTCTCATAATCCAAAAGCCGCAGAATTTTCAGTAGTAGAGGAAAAGAGGAAAATTACCCTCGGATGGTCTTCTCGTAGTTCCACCAGTGTCCAGTGTTGAAGACCAGCACATCTGCATCCCTCCATTGCCCAGAGGTCCAATCCATGACATCCAACTTCAGTGTTGTTTTTACCTTTGCAGGAGCTCCGGCTGGTGCCCGGCTCTGAACCACCAGAAATGGAGCTCTGTAGTACTCCACAGTGCAGTTAAAATCCTTGAATCTGAATGCCAAGAACCCATTGTGCTTTGTGATTGGATTGCCATTCACCTCATAAATTGAATCCTTGTCAGCAACTGCTGAAGAAAGCATGCATAGAAGGGACTCCCATTGGTTTCTTCCAATTGAATCACCCACAAATACCAACCGACGATTCCGCAACTTCTCCAGCATGTTCATCGCATCAAACCTTCAAAGACAGAAAAGAAATATAAGTTTCTTCAGTGAAAACATCTAATTTTTTTCAGTTTTTACACAAATTGCAAGTGCTGTAGCAATTCAAGGAGGATGTTATGCCAAACTGTCTCAGCTTTATAGAGGACAGGGTCTTTTTGTTGCTTTTTGCCCAAATTGTAAATGCATTTCTGGTGTCATGAAACTCATTCACAGTTTATTTTGACAAACGCCACAAGAATGATACATTCAAATGTAAACCCGATTAAGCAACAATGATAGCAAGGATGAATGAGTGACAATCCAATAACATGAGATAACACCACAGGAAATTCAAATAGAAATGAAAAGCAGATCAATTTTCGATATCGATCAAACAACTAAAAATAAATAAATGGAAGAGAAGGTGCAAAGGAAATTTAAGAGCCCCTAATTTCATTAGAATTTTAATCTGTATGAATTCCTATATATCAAATAAGAAAGGTACCAGAATCCGATATTTTTTAGAGGCAAGTTCACAATGGGATTGGAAGCTTTGCAGCTGCAGAAGTTGCTGCTTATTTACACTGAAATTTATGTGGAACAAAATGAAGAAAGTGTAAAATTCAAAACCTAAATTTTGGACATAATGTAATTAATAGTACAATACAAGGACTTTTTTCATATTACATGTGCATGAAAATGTAAGAATGGATCAACTTTATTTCATGATCTACAAAGTTATTACAAACCACTATCAAAAGCAAAGAGCCAAATTCTTTCCTTACACAAGACTTAAACTTTTCCCCACTTTAAAATTTACAAGGAAAAAAAAATAAAAATATATATATATATATATATATTAGACTAATCATGTCAGTATCAATGAAAACAACACAACTCCAATGCCAGCACAAAGTCCAGATGTTTACAGACAAAGACATGTACCCCTTTCTCATAAATGAATTTCAGTTAAAACAAATGTGTGTTTTCGCAGCAATTCCTTCTAAACAGAAATAACGTATCGAAAAAGCAGACATTATATTGCCTAACAAAGTGCTGCAGTTTTCATCCACCAAATACAGCCATGGGCACAAAGATTTAGACTAATATTCTAATAAAATAAAATAAATAAATAAAAGAAACATTGAAAAAAAAAAAAAAAAAAAAAAACCCAAAAAATGTATCAAAATCACAAAAAAAAAAAAAAAAAAAAAAAAAAAAGAAGAAGATATTCATAAGCAGAATGCCATGCACCCTGAATCTCACCAATTTTATAGAAACTAGAAATCCCAGAAAATTTTGCAGCATAAGTAACAACTTCACCAGATTAAGGGGGAAAACTCCATAGGCTTCAAACAGAAAATGGTACAATTCAAGCAGTGAGCAACATAATCAGGAACTTCACCAATTAAATTAGATTTATAGGCTGAAAAAAAAAATTGCAGACTACAAAATTCACCTGATAATTACAATTTAATAAAAACTCAAACAAGAGAAGACCTCCAAGGGGAAAGAAGAGAACCTTGGGAGATTGCAACGCTTCGGCTGCCACCGCCACTTAGTGTAAAAATTATCAGGCCTTCCATTCTCTGAACACCGAAATCCATCATCAATAAAACTGCAATTTCTCGACTGATACAACGGATACTGTTCATCCCAAACCCATTCCCCTTCAAACAAATTACACCCATCTCCTTTCACACTCAGAAATTCCACCCGCCTGCTTTCAGAAATTTGTTCCAACCCAAATCGCAGCAACCATGGAGACTGCGTTCGAATCCGGAAACTTTTGGTAACAACTCGATAATCCAAGTAAAAGAAGCACCAAAGGAAGCAAAAGGCAGAAAAGCAAAAGAACCCAAATACCCCCAGTGGCTCCATGGATTTCAGCCGCTTGATCTTCTTCAAAATCTCCATTTTAGACAGAAAAGATGGGATCTTTACAAGGGATTGAGTAGATAACGGGCTTTTACTCATTGGAAACAGATAAATGGTTCTCTCTGTTTAGAGAAGCAGTGAAGATGTGTACGTCCCCAAAGGGAAGAAACGTATTTTCCAAAAAAGAGAATCTGGGTATCTTGATGTAGGTGTTGGAAGTGTAACTGAAGGATTCTGAGAGATGGGTCTTTGCTCTTTTACAGAAGAGGACACGGGAATCTCTAGAAATGGGTTCTAAAAAGGATAAAGGTGAGAGCTTTGGAAAGATGGGTTTGTTGCTTAGTAGCAGATGAAGTTATTGCAAGATGGGTTTTCTAGTTTGCTTACAAGAAAAGGATAGAACCTGAGTATGTGTGCATGTGGGTACTTAAATTTTCTAATGTGACTTTGAAAGTTCAGGAATTTGAAGGGATGGGTCTTGCGTTTTTCATAGATTTCAACACACAGAAGAGGAAGAAGTAGAATCCAAGTATGCTAATTACAGAGAAGGTGGTCCGCAAGGCATGATGGCATTTAATGGGGGAAACACTTTCCTGTAAACTCTTTCTCCACTCTTTTTAGAGAAGAAGGTATTTGATTGGATAGGAAAGGAAAGTATGACTTTCTCTCTCTCCTTTTTTTTCAAAACTATTTCTTGCTCTTTTTCTAGCCGGAGATGCAGCAAACTAGCAATGAATCCGGACCCTCTGAGTGGATCCAACTAATTTTCACCATTATCTCAGATTTCATCTTAGCCATTACATATTTATGTAACTGTAGCTTTCAGCCAATATAGCTCTAAAACTATGTATTGTGAAAAACAACATACTACAAAATATGAGCTTCCTTAAAAGGAAGAAAGAAAGAATGAATGATCTTTTTTGAAATTTCAACTCAACAGAACCACCCAAAAAAAACATGGGGAGATTTGAGATTTGAGATTTGAGATTTGATGATATGTAACTAAACAGAACTCACCAGGCTGTATATATGATTTACTTCTGTTGGGTATTAAGACATTAAAAGTGCTTGGACGTAAAAACCAAAGGACGTCTGTTGTACTTTCAAGTTTTTAGTATCAACGTAAAATACGCACCGTTCTCATTTCAATTCAAACGACCCCATATCTATCTACAAACGAAAAATTCCAAACCGATTCAAACCCGTGAAGAGTGAGTCAGTGACTGTTTCTCTTCTTTCTTTTAGATCAATTCTATAAGCCACCCTGCTCATTGTTTTATTTCATTAGGGGCCCACCCTGTTTTTTCACGACTCTGTCTACGCGTCACCAGTTTTGATTATTCCAATTTTTCTTCTTTTCACACTGAATGTTATGGCAAAGTAGTAAGTAATCATCCAATTTTATACTGTTACTACAAATTGATCATCTTAAAAAAAGGAAACAAATTCATAGTTGATTTTGGAAAAAATTAGAATGAAGAAGCAAACTGAAAGAAGGAAAGATGAACAAATAGTGAAAGAATGATGGAGAAGATTTTGTAACCTACCTAACTTGTCTATTTAAGAATTTTTTTTTATTTTTTTTTTTTTTTTTTGGGGGGGGGGGTGGGGGATGGGGGGGGGGGGGGGTTGTTGGGTTTCTTTCCTAGTGTCATGGGATGGGGAGGGGGCTGGGGGGAGGATTTGATATTGTCTACAAATTGATCATCTTAAAATAAAATAAAATAAAATAAAAAAGAAAACAATTGTACCCATCTAAACTTTATTTACAAGAATTGATCATATTTAGGTTTCAAGTTACAAATCTATGTGCTAGATGTACAAGACAAGAAGGGAAGAAAATTGTACCCAGTCTAAACTTTATTTGTTTTCTTTGGATAGATGTACTATTTCACCAAAGGCCACTCTATATTTTTAATCACCATGCTCATGTTTAATTCTAACCCACACAAAATTAAGTTCTCTTTGTGTTTTATTATTTCATAAAATCTTGATTCAATCAGAGTTTTATGTATCATAAATAAAGAAATATAATTGTATTTTTGTATTTTGATTATTATTGTTCATGTTAGAATCAATTCAATTGAAGAAATTTATTTTAAGGATATAAAAACTAGTGGGACCATCCTTTTAAGCAGTATAGATTTTAAAGTTGGTCCCGCTTGTACATATATGTCAATGAGCATACTTTGCTTTTCAAAATTAATGTTCGGCCATTACATCACTTTGAATGCTATTTGATAAGTGCGATGACTGAATTTATTAGATTATGATTTGTCCAAATAGTAGTTAATAAATATATATATATATAATATAATTTTTAGGCTTGGGTATTCATGCATTATTATTTGTTTATATTATAGTAATATTTGAGTGTCATTTTCTTTTCCATTTATTGTAGTTTATATTTTATAAATAAAATTTTAGAAATTTTTATAGTTTTTAACTTTTATTAATTTTTTTCTAGTAGCGTTAACCATAGTTAACTCATCTAACTATCGATGCTTCTTTTTAAGAGAAAAATGCTCCAAATCTAGAGGGTAATACAATATTTCCCTCTAGTTCCCACACTTTATCTCATTAATCACACCCAAGATCTCAACTAAATGAAAGAATGCGGAGTATGGCTTCAATATTTTATTTATTGTTCATTATATTACTAAATTTCACAATATTATTTTAACTTTTTTTTTTTTTACTTTGGCCCCATTAAGAAAAAGAATATCTGGTTCCGCCCCTGTTCATGATTGAGTGGTATTTGCACCTTAGTTTTATTCATTTGTCCAACGAGTGATATCTGGGTACTTAAGTTAAAGTATCACTTCTCTTCACCACTAACCGAACATAGTTAATGAAAAAAAAAAAGATCAAATCAAATGCCAAGATTATTTAGTTGAATTGATAATGAGAGACTATGGAGAATTTTCTCCTACAAACATCCTCACGTGCAGACATCCCTGTTGCTGATGAGATGAGTGCTGTAAAATTTAGGAGGCCCCCATTACTTCCGGAGGCTCATATATATATATATATATATATGACCTTTTTGTGGGAGAAACTTTTCCTTATCCATCCACTAGCATCCAAGTGGCCCCACAAGACTATGAATGTTTTTTTGCTAAGTTCAACTTGGGAGAAAAGGGGTTTGTTTAATTTCATCTTCCCCGGACACTTGATGGCTTGTTTAGGCTTGATCTAGATCAAGCATTCTGTCCACTCTCAAGTAGGCCCACATTTATAGGATAAAAATGAGGAGGGGAGAGAGAGAGATAGATGTCCAACGGCCATAATTGACGTGGTTGCGACTTGTGTGGTACAACTGGTTAGTGGGAGCTGGGAACTGACATTTTTTTCAATCTCGCAGGCGTTTGAATTTTTGAATGTGGGAATAGGTCAAAATATGATAAGATCAACAGATAGGTCAAACATGATATGATCAGCGGCTCAGATGTTTGACACGTTGGCACGTTGGAACGTGGTTTGGGCGACCATCCCAACGCTTCCGTTCTTTTAGGTAATGGGCCCGTCGTGTCGTGGTGGAAGTGGACACCTAGTTCGATTAAAAACCCGACAACATTTGCAGTAAAAAAAAAAAAAGGTTTTTACTGTAGATGTATGGCGCACGTCGAGACTACCTGCCATTGTAGTCCTCGGGGGGGGATGGAGTTGCATTAGTGGGACCCCAATCTGGATCCATAATACATAAAAGACAATGTGTCAGGAATTTCAATCTCGGCATGGAATTTCAATCTCGGCCTTAATTTAGAAGGTATGACTTTTATTAATGGCGTAGATGAAAAAGTTAGGCACTCTTTATCAAGGAGACATCTTCAAAGAAAAAAGTACTAAGAATCCAAGACATTCTTAATCGAATTTCGCATCTCAATTTATTAGAGCTTCCAGCTTAGAAAAGTAAGGACAGATTTCCTTAAATGAGAGGCCCCATTTCTGGACTCGTGAAGAAAAGAGACCATGGCTCTCTTTTTTATAACCCAATTTTTGGATCGCTCGGTAAAAATAAGAGTAGAGTACCTAAAAAGGCATCATAATTTATTGCTCTTCTTCCAAAATTACTTTGAACACAATTACAAAGATATATACATTTTTAACAGCTTTTTAAGAACCCCTACACGATTCATTAGGTGTGAAACTAAACTCAAACTTTGTAGCTTCTGAACCGGTATGGACTCGGGTCTAACCCAACCATTCCACCTTTCAGTCCAGTTCAATATCTTGTATGGTGAAATTTCAGGTGTTTCAAATATGTATTTAACTGAAATGTTCTAAGAATGGCTTCTTACCCGAGTGGTAACAAGCATCAGCTCTTACTTAGCTATCCGGAGGTCACATCTTCTTACTTGTGCAGTTCTTTTCCCACTTGTGTGAGCTTTCTTTCCCACTTAAGTGGGCTACCTTCTCGTGTATTTACAGGCTGCTTTCCTAGTTGGGTGAGCTGTATTTGTGGTTCAAAATAACGGTCGTTACCGTTACATAATGGCCGTTATGTAACGGTAACGGCCGCGACCGTGACGATATTTTGCTCATAATGCTAACATTAGCGTTATGGGCAAAATATCGCCAAAATAACGCCCGTTATGGCCGTTATTTTCAAAATATCGGCCGTTACCGTTATAATGGCCGATATTTTGAAAATATCGGCCAAAATATCACCCGACAGTTTTTTTTTATATATATTTTTTTATTGGAGTTGTGTTTTCACTCCTTTTTCATTTTTTCCTTCTCCAAACCGAGTCTAAGCCTTCCTCTCATTGTGTGTGACCTCTCCGAGCTCCAAAACTCAAGACTCTATCAAGAATTTGGTGGATTTCTCCGCCGAAAAGAATAAGGAAGTCAAGAGATATTATTTGGCAAGATTTTTGTGACTTTTAAGTTTTTTTTTTTCAAGATTGAACCTCAAAATAGCTTAGAAATGCTTGAGGATTGTTAGATCTAGAGTCTTGGAGCACCATATTGTAGATTTTAGCACTTTCGTTTTTTTTTTTAATTTATTTATTTAAATTCAATTTTTTTTGTTTAAAAGTTTGTATAAAATACAACTATCTAAGTCTTTTATTGAGTTAAATACTTTTATTGTCCTAAAAATCAAGCCAAGGTAAGTTACTATTGTCCAAACTCCACTACTTTAGGTTAGCAAGTTAATTCATTTTGATGTGGTAAAATGTTACTTTAAACTTGAAACTTGAAGGCGAGTACACCTTGATGATGGAGTTATTGAGTTGAGTATTGTACATACACTAACTCTATTAGTATTATTGCTAGATTATAGACTTTAAATGTTTAACATTATTAGTTTGTCCAAAATTATGGTTGCATTATGTAAAATTTATGACATTTCAGCTTATTTAAATATATACAGCGATACAGCTATGATACAAGATGTTATAACTTGAGGGGACCGTTATTTTTCTTTAAAGTGTACACTAATGAAAATAAACATTGTTTTCTATCATTTTATAATATTTTGAATTTTTTGGATATTTTTTCTGATTTTTTTGGGGTCAAATAAAAATTCGCTCAGCGATGGACCGCGACGACCGCAAACCGTAACGCGATGACCACGAACCGCGATAACCGCGAACCACGACGCGATGACCGCGAACCGCGATTTTGAACCATGGCTGTATTTCCGTATGTTTTCTGGCTCTCTCTAGTGTCCAAACTCCTTTGCCTGGATTACCAAAACCGAAAAAGAAAAAAACTGAATTGTCCTTATCCAGTAGTATTGTAATAACACTGACTTATAAAAAAAATAAAAAACCAACTTTATCTCCAAACGTCTCAAAAGGAAATGTCCTAATCTTTTGAGGCTACTTTTGGTGGGGCTTTTGGTGAGGAGAACGAAAGCAGTTGCGGAGGGCCAAGGGCACTCATTAGCTAGAAAATGATGCATGTGGAGCAGGCAAATGTTTTTTGTTTTTTGTTTTGTTTTTTATTTTTTGGGTTAAAGGAGCCGGCAAATGTTGACAACTGCATAATCTGAAAGAGATGTGGAGAGCCTATTTGTGTTGTAATTAATTGGGAAACTAATGCAATTATAAATTGTTATTTGCTAAATAAGGGCCCCTCAGGCCTCACCTGAGCACACAGCTCATGTTATGCTGAGCTCATCGCCTTGGGGCCCACCTGAGGGGGATTCCTACTCAATGGCTGACTTGGGATTTTCTTTTAAGGGGAGCAGACCCCAGTAAGTTGTTGGATTTTGTGTGCAAACCCAAAATTTTCCTGTTACTATTGTGGGTGGATCCGAAATTTTCATGTGGGTTTGAAAGGCATACCCCAAAATTTCATGCAGATTTTGAATGCAAACCCAAGTCCGATGGGGACGACCACCCACAACATTTGGGGTATATGTCGGTACGCCCCTATTCCTACTTGTGTATAGTGACGGTGGATCGGATGGTGATCTTGACCACTTGATCAATGACCGCCAAGTCTTTATTGTCCAAAATGAGTGCACAGTCAATCCAAAGGTTGACTCCACTTGGATGGATGCCAAACCTCTCGATCAATAACTTAGATGGGGTCTTGTTTTATAATCCACTCGGATGGACCACAACAGTGCTCCGCACAATGAGCTCATGAGCTTGGGTGACATTCTACTGTACAAATCATCCTAAACTATTCACGCTCGATAACATGTCCCAAAGGCATTCTCGTTGCGAAGGAATTCCAATTTAATTAGATAAATTATAACAATTTAGAATGTAACCTGGTATTCCACTAATTTCATACCCCTTCATCTATTGATGAATCAATTCAACGAAGAACATATAAAGCACGAGTTTTCAAATCCTCTTACTTGCGATACAAGCATGGCAATCCTAAGTTAGAGTCAAAATCAAGAATGCTAAATCAAAATTAAATCCAAAATGCTTTGATATAATATATAACTATGCAAAATGTGCCACGCTGAGCACATGCAAGCCATTATATTATGTGGCCTACTTGTTTTAATTACCAAGGTATATTTCACTTCATTTAGAGTAATTTCTCACTACTAAATTTCCACTCCGAGATTGATTTTATATAAAATGCATGGTTTGATCCCTTCTTTTTTTTTTTTAGTTGTAATTTTCATTAGTGATCAACATGAGGTACTGAACTTAGAGTCAACTGAGGTGAGATCGGGGTCGAACCCAAGTACATGGGTATGGGGCTGAAGCCCCCACCCATTTCTGGAATTTTTTTTTTTTTGGAAAAACCCTTCATATTCTAAGAATTAATGTGTTTTTCTTTTACAGTTGCACATTATCCAATATTTCTTTTACGTGGAGCCACCCCAAATTGAATTTTCTGGATCCGCCCATGGGGTGAGATTTGGCTTAATAGTATAACTAGGTGGGAAAATCATATAACAAATGAAAACTACCACTTTCAATTTTGTAAAAGATAAAAGTACTGTAAAAATAAAATGCCACATAAACTATCTTTTGTACAGTTTCAGTTCTCATTTTCAGAGAATACAACATAATACTCCGAGGGCCAGTTGGATTTATGACCATAGGGTGTAAATGATAAAAAAAAAGATCTTAATTTCAAGGAATCAAGATGCCTTTTTTTTTTTTTTTTTTGTCAGATCTCAAGGTTAATGGCTCAATGGCTGGTACTGATTGAATGAGTTAAGAGATCTATGGAACCCTTCATTGAGATCCGGGCCTCTACATATACTGATGGAGTCAGAAACCAAAACAGGGCAAGCCACCAAATATATAGGCACCACTCTAAAGCCTAAACAGTGTAATTGGCCAAAGCCCTGAACCGCATTGATTGAGTATTAAATGCCAAACAGTTTTGTTTCCCAGCTGTCCATTTACAAAATAAACAGAACAGCAGAAGAGATCATGATTGCAGTTTTTTTGTGGTCTAAAATGGTCCATCATGGGGTCCACTTCCAAATTATTCTGGGTCTGACCCAATGTTCCCAAAGCAAATATTTTTTTTGGTACCAAATCATATCTTGGTAATAGAGACATCACTCCCACATTGCAGAGGACCATGGTTTTAGATCCGCTTTTCATCTCCTATTGGAACCAAACAGTGCCAATGGTGATTCCAATTGACTGCTTGAGGATAGAAGGTTCCCCACACAAGGACCTCCCCACTCCAAGGAAAGGTATCAAGCATTGTTATAGGTTCCTTCACCTGAAATTCTTAAACATACTTTGGAAAGTCCGATGGTTACTAAAATCTCCTTTTTAACATTGCAAAATGGGGTTTGGTTAGAAAGGAACTCTCTAATTTTACCTTTAAAGATATTATTTTTAATTGGGGAGCTTGTAGGGGGTGTGACTTTTTTAAGGAGATGAGAACAATCCCTTGGTATGCTCCTCCTTCAGGGGTCTTTAAGTTTAATATAGATGATGCTTCAAAGGGTAAGCCAGGTCCGGCCCGGATTGGAGGAGTGCTTCACAATTGTGAAGGGGAGGTGTTAATTATGTTTTTCAAGTATGTGGGTGTCTGCGATTCCAATGAAGCGGAGGTGCTAACCATTCTTGAAGGTCTTCGTTGTTTTCTAGTAGCTATAGCAGTGCGCTTATTATGGAAAGTGATTCATCAAATACACTCGCATGGGTGTCTAAATGGAAGACTAATCTTTAGAAGTTTTATTTTCACCTTAATGAAATTAGAGAACTATCTGTTGGAATCAATGTTTCCTTCTGTCATGAGGTTAGATCGGCTAATTTCATGGCATATGCGTTAGCCAAGCAAGGGGTTGATAGGTTGCTTTCTTGGGGGGGGGGGGTGGGGGGGTGATTATGTAATTAGTTGATAAGTTACTTCCTTAGGTGGGTGTGATTATATAATTGGTTGATAGGTTGCTTCTTTGGATGGGTGTGTTTTGTTAGTAGGGTTGGAGGTGGTGCATTTCTCCTGCACTTTCACTTTTTTTTTCTTTGGTCTTTTGTTCTCTGTACCTTTTTTCTTTGAATGAAATCTTTCTTTACCGTTAAAAAAAAAAAAAAAAAAGTCCCATGGTTACCATGTTCTGTATATATATAAAGTGTGACATGAATCAGCTCTACTACTCAGGTACTCTGTAACACAGGGGACTGATTCCTATCTTTGCGGTTTGCCTAACACCAAAGAATAGCCTGTCATTTAATGACTGTTTCCTGATGCTATTTCCTATTTCAGTTTTTAATCAAACCCACAGCTCCTTTTTCTGTGGGAATCTTCTCCAGGAGTAGAACACATGCTTATAGTACAATTTAGCTTGCAAGGCTGACCCAGAAGCATGGCCATAAGTTGGGGAGGGATGGAGGTAACATTACAGTTTAATAGTGTTTTAATCATAGCTTTTTTTTAGATCAATCTAACATAGAGTGAAGGTTTGGTGAGCGTAAAATTGGGTCCAGGTCAAATCGTGGGATGACTAGGGTGTGAAAGGAATTACATTGATCAAAGGTGGATTCAACTGGATTCCGTAGGACTGGACTACACATGTAGTCTTCTCATAGGAGGGAGTTTTCCCTCGTAATAGATTAGGATTATATGAAAAAACCTTACTAATTTATTTGAAACCTCTATGTAATATATTCAAAGTTTAACGATCTTTTCAACTGGGTGATTTTTTAAGATTTAATTCAACAGTGCATAAATATCAAATTGGTGCAGACCCGCGGTGGGTGGGTCCATAGACTTGGAAGTTGGAAAGCAGTCCTCTCAAAGGGGGGAATTCTGCATTTTTCTAAGTCCACTTTTCAACCTTATTTGTTTTAAAGGGAGGGGACAAGCATTTTATAAATCCAAGGCATTCACACTAACTTATCTTCCCTGAATTCACACCACCTAAATTGAAAATGGTCCTACTATTGAGCATAAATATTATCAAAAGATTAAAAAAAAAAAAAAGAGAGGAGAAAACCACATTCAAATTGAATTCAAACTTCAAACTTTCAGAAATATTAAAGACACTATGGGCCCATTTATTTGCATGGAATTGGATTCCTAAGAATTGCAAGAAATTTTATCAGTTTCTAAAGTGGCTAATATTAAAGAAATAAAGACAAAGATTTAGAAATGGCCATCAAATAATCTATCTTTAGATTGGTAATGAATTAAAGGGGTCTCATCTACATCTCCATCTTATATCCTTTAACCCTCGTATCTTTAGTAATTCTTTTGTTGAAATATTTCTTTTTTTTTAATTATGAATTCCTAGAAATTCAAATTCAATGCAGACGAGCAGCGCAAAGTATTTTTGAGCAGTGATATTTAACCTATCTCCTGTCGTCAACACCCCTGCACACATGCACCATGACCCAGCTTAGCAGTCATACAGTTGTGATCGCCACATTGGTCTTTCAGGACTCAAAAGCAAATGTAAGAAGACTTAAATAAATAAATAAAACCAACTACATATCTACCTTATATCCTTCATTCCTCGTAAAATACTCCTTTGTAGAATCACTTTACTATGAATTTCTAAAACCTCAACACAAACAGACTCCTTAACAATAGAAGAAGGGTAAATGAAACTTTACCTTATGCTCTATTTTAATTATTTCATAAAAAAAAGGTAATCATTTAAGACTCTGTATTTGTTCAAAAAAGAAATACAATGATATAAATGAGGAGAGCAAGATAAAAAAAATAAAAAATAAAATGTTGTTCCATTTCTTTCATTGGTTATATTAAGGTGGCACATGTCCTGCTCTGTAAATTGTAATGGTTAATCTAAGTATCTGCCGACAGAGAAGAAGAAGAAGAGATGTGCACGTATGTCTAAAACTTATGGTTTTATATGGTGACCACATATCTAAGATGTTCAAGAAATATTATCTTAATTAATCATGCTAAGGCTTATATCTAGTTTCTCATATGCTTCTATTAAAGTCAATAGCAACAATAAGACACCATGGTCGGCACAGGTGTAGTAAATGGCTGATATCTCTTCATCATTTGATAATCAAACCGGCCATGGAAGTCAAAGTTTTAGCACAAAAAGGGTCCATTCAGTTGTTTGCTAGTGTTAGTGCCATCCACTTCACGCCCATTACGGAGAACATTTTCCACTTTGAAAGGGATAACTATAGCTTGTTTTTCTAAACAAGCTATGATTATTCTACTGAAACTGGTGTGATTGTGTGAAGTACTTGAAATCCTGTTTTGATGAGTACTTGTAGCCATCTCGGTTTGCCTTTTCAGAAGCTTGTTTCATATTACATATGATTGAGTTTTTTTTTTTTTTTGGCTATAGTACATATGTCAACCATAAGAATAGAGGGAACAAGAGGGTTTGGTTTGGTCTGAGGGTTTAATCAATTGAATCTCTATTCAGATCATGTTAACAGAGTTAGGGGTGGTAAAACCTGACACGACCCGCTAATCATATGAGCGATCCGCAATTAAAATCAGGTTAGATTGAAACTCAATGGCCTAAACCCCTCGCTAAACATAATTTAAGTTAGGCTCACAAATTTTTCCATGGCAATAAATATGAACTTATAATTAATTTGTAAATGTGGGTCACATGTAATAGCATCTAAAACAGTAAAAGGAATACTCTAAAAATAGTTAGACTTAACTTAGGTCGGTTTAAAGCTTTTGCAACTTAGCAAAAAAAAAAAAAAAAAATTGGGTCGGTTTACATTGTGTCCAATGATCAGAATTGGAAATATCAGACTGATCAAATTAATAAACAGGTCAAACACGAACTGAGCCTAAACCTGCAATACCCCCATCTCAATTAATCCTACCCATTTGGGCCCAAAGGTCCCAAAGCAACCTACTTGCCACCATATTGAGAGTTAACTAAAATCTTATGCATAATTTATTCCAATTAACCTTTCAGTTGATGATGATTGGATCAGTGTGATATGAGGATGAGTGTGAACTTTTAGACGTATGTAAGAGATTTTGGATTGATCATAGATGAACCACTTTGGTAATGTAAAGAAGGTTGCAGCTAGCATATATTGTCTAATCTAAATTAGGCCAATTGGAAACTGCGTCTCAGCTTGCCTGGTCCACCCTGACAAATGATGGGTCCAACCTTTTCCACCCATTGGGAATGTAGTGAACCATGACTCGTGTAGATTAAGCACCAAATGGGCACTCGATGAAAGTTATGGTTATGATGGGATCGTTGCAGTGAAGGAACTCGACCTTAATTATTTATCCTTGTCCCAGCTATATACCATGCAATTCTCTTCATCTTCAGTCATCTAGACTTGCACGGCAAGTATGCAACAGTCAATGTGTATCATTTCATGCAACCCACTTTAGCCTCTTCTGGATATATATGCATCACCTTATTGCATACCCCTCTCGCTCATTTCATGCATCACAGTACTTTAGCTTCTTTTGGATATGCATCAACAACCTTATTGCATAACTACACCCCACTCTCAATAGAAAAATGTACTGACTATTTTTTTTTTTTTTTTTTTTTACTCTCAGCTTATTGTTATTTATTGTCAAGGTGTACATTTATGATTTGTCATTGAAGTATACTCGAGTCTTTTAGTGCTGTACAATTAGCCAATTAGTGCCAAAAACCCTGCAGTACAGCTGTAACTTCCATAGGAGAAAACCCTCATGCTTCTTATGTTTTAATTTCACCAATCAGCGTAGCTGGCACGCATTTTGAGAACTGATCTTTACCGGAGTGGTAAGGTGCGATAGTTTTCACATGATTGCTTAGGGTTCGAATCTCAGGTACGCCATATTTTTCCGCGTGTACGAGCTCTCTTCCTACTTGTGTGAGCTTTGTTTGTACGTGTGCGGGCTTCTTTCCCACTTGAGTGGATTGTCTTTCCATTTGTGTCGGGTCTATTTCTTGGGTTCCTACTCCCTTGCTGAGGTATACACAAATTCATAGCACACGTTCTCCATCGCTTTATTAACAGTCTTTTATTTCCCCCTCTTCTACCTTCTAACAATGGCAACAAAAGGCTGCTCATTTAGTTAGCAATTTGGCATGTCACCTGGCTGCCCAATGCCACTTCTTTTCCAGGTAAGATCTCTTGGTTTGAGGATGGGGCAAAAAAAATATATGAAAAAAAATTGTATCAACTGTTGCTCTTTTTGTTAGATCCACATGGTACTCTACCATAGGATTTTTTTTTTTGTTTTTTAACTTTTGCTACATGGGAGATTCAAGTTCATGCTCTCCACACACACACCTATGTCCATCACCGACAGAACTACAGCCGACGGACCTACCTAATCCATTTAGCTATTCCATGCTTTTAAAACGTAAATAGGTGGTACAAAACTTTAGTGGCATTTCATTTAGAATTTGTTCGTAAGCCTTTCATTATTAAGATTATTAGTTTCAGGGTCTCAAGGTTATTTTAGGTCAGATCTCAAGGCTTAGCAGCTTAATCCTGCAGTTTCTAATGATCAAATTCAACGGCCGATAATGATTTGATCAGTGTCGAATTGAAACCATAGAAAACTTATTGATACCTGGGCCTCTATCTCTACATATGCTACTTTGAGTTGACTGAGTCATTGTTCTGACTTCTGAGTCGCATTCATTGGGTATTACATATCCACGTAAGTTAATACTTTTCCAAGTGTCCATTTACGAATAAATAGAACGATATATGAGATCGCTAGTTTCCATTCTTGTTGTCTAATGTAAAAATTGTGCTCATCACATTATCGGCTATATGCTCAATTTTATTGTAGGATCAACTTTTATTGAAGTAAAAAATTTAGCTTATATCATTAGGGTGGAACCAACTCTAATTGAAATAAAAATTTGATAACATATCACTGGAGTGTACGGTATATATTTTGAACAACTCAAATTTAGTGTTCCACACGTCCCACTCACAAGAAGTATGTCGGCAACTTGAAGGTTTCTAAGTCAAAGGCAAAGCGCACATGGTTTGTAAGCTAAAAAAGAGTTCAAATGGGTTATAACAATCTCCAAGGCAATGATATAAAAAGTTTGAATCATTCATAATAGATCATGGTTATAAAATAATTGATTCAGCCCATTGTGCATTCGTTTTAAGAAACTTTTTATGGTGATTTTATGTGTGTCAGCTCGTATCTTCTGAAATGGATGTCAAGATGTTGAGTAGTATGAATTGTCAACCACCAAGATTGTAACCAGGAATTGGAAGGTGGTGCTGTCATGGATTCTTAGATCAAATCCTCTTACGCTTTGACTCGGCTGAGTTAAAAGGAGTGGATCTCTATAAATGTCTTTTAGGGTATATAAGATATTCTCAAATTTTACCTTAATTGGATCTAGTCCCACGTAACATTGGATCTAGTCCCACGAAACATTGACCATTCTATAAAAAATAAGAATGAGAAATGCATAAGATTGTGTTAATCATGTTTTCGTAATTATGAAAATGTCAACCTCGCACAAATAAACATTGGTAACTCACTTGGTGAGGCACCCCCCTTCCACAAAATCAAGAAGGGGTGGATGTGTAAGTACTTACCTTACAAATAAAAAGGTCAACCTTATGGTGGGACTAGCTCCTATGAGGTAAAATTTGAGAATACCGCATAAATTGGGAGGGCTTTTATTTAGCAGCTCGATCTTCCAATAGGTGACTTCCATGGCGAGTTCCACTAGTAGTTTTGCTGGATATAGGGTAGTGCATCTAACTAATTTGCTCTGAATATATTCTCACAGGGCACATTCACAATGGCTGATCAGGGGCGGCAGAGAAAAGTGTTGATTAGGGTAAACTTGGAGTTGGAGTCACATAGTGGTTGAATTATACTACGAGAGGCTCTATGCAATCTCCTCAATTGAGGTGGCAAAACTGACCCACGCGCAACCCGCATTTGACCCACATAACCCAAGCCACATTGTAAACGAGTTAGATAAACCTGAAGTCAAATGGACTAGGTTAGGGTTTAGCCGCATAGTAAACGGGTTAGATAAACCTAAAGTCCAATGGACTAGGTTAGGGTTTACCTGTATATCCATAACCCTCATAAATGGGTCAAGTTAGGGTTGATTCACATTTCTAAACCGATTAAAATACTATGGTAGTGTAATACTTTTGTACTTTGGGCGTTTTGCATATCCTATACTAAACTCGAGTATAACCTCAACATTTTAAAAGAATTGGGCTTGGGCCAACCATCTACAAGTTTGATGTGGTAGGTTTGGATTAAATGCGTTGACCCACATCAGATGTGGGTTATGCGAGTTGAGACAAATTGACCTGCATCAGATGCGGGTTGAACTAACTTGAAACAGGTCGGAAACGGGTTAAACTTCAACTATGGACACTCCTTGTTAACTGATCCATTTTGACCCAACCCAACTCACTTAACATTGGGATCATCGTAGTCTCAAACTCATGAGAAACTCGAGAGGTAGCTTAATGTGACCGCTAATTAAAATCTTAGCCATACAAATTAAATAGCCTGTTGTGCAGTCTCTAGTCAAATTTTCCTTTAATATAGTTGGGCTCATCATTGATTGATCACATGCAAAACATATTGTGTGGGGGCATTTCCGTAATGCTAAGATAGGTCTTGATTTCGATAAAAGTACCAACCGTGCAGCTCGGTAAGAATACCAGCTCGCACCAGGCTCGGTCCAGTCTCGGTAAGAGTACCAACTATTTCCACCTTGGCAACAATGATACCGCGCCCCGGCCTCGACACTATCTTTAGCTCGGTCTTGTTAACCGAGATAGACGCAAGACGACAATCATAGTTAATGCCCTATTAGCATGTGGCGGCGTTACAGACCAAGCTGTGAGATATGGTATGCGCGTGATAAGGAGTTGACTTTATCAAACGGTCACATCCGCAGTCATTCAAGATGACAAAGTATGGGGTGATGGGACATTACTCCTACCTACTCCCACTAAGGGTACAAGGTATGGTCTGATGGGATATACCCTTTTCACCTACCTCCACTCAAGAAGCTTCTAATGAGACCTCTGTGTCTATATATACACTCGAGGTCACTCCATCAAGGGAGAAAAAAACATTTTTTATAGACATGCATAACCTTCTCTTCCATTCCATTCACTCCATTTTTGCTTAATTACTTTACTAATTTAGCTATCGGAGTGCCTTCGGCTGACAGCAGGCCTCTGACCTTTCTCCGTTCCCTTCTTTTTCAGGTTTGGAGGAGACCTTTTTCCGTTCCCTTCCTTTTCAGGTTTGGAGGTAGATAATTTATTTCAAAGAAATCCTAACAGCAGATTAGCGAGTTTTATTCTCGCTTAACAAAGTCCGTAATTTTTAGGCACGCACACATACATTAGAAAAACTTACGGTGGGCTCAACTCTGATTAAACGAAACTTTAATTTAAATAAAAACGCGTGGGGACGAAGAGGCGAGGAACCTTTTAACCTTTAGTTCCCGTGAGCCCGAACCGCCCGAACCATGCAAGTCCATGCTATTGACTTTCTAACATGTCTATTCATATCATGTGCAGAAACTTTCCACGTGGCTACATCTCCCACTGTATGGTTTCTCTCTCACAGCTCCATCTTTTCTTTCCCACCTCGTGTGCATGCAACTTTTGCTCTCACAGGCCCTACATTCTTCTCGATGGGGAAGATCCAAGCAAAGGTCATTATCAAGCTTTCATCATGAAACAGGGTGGCTTGATAATTTTTCACTAGGGATGAGACCTGTCAATGGGATGGCCAGGGCCTGAGTTTGGGCTCTCCATTCCAATTTTAAATATTAGGCGGGTCTGGATATATAGGTGGAGAACAGGTTGGATTGGGCTAAATGGGTCTAAAACTCCTAACCCGCATCCATTTTGGGTTAACCCGACTGACTCATATTAACCTGCATAACCTTTGCGGTTACTGCAGGTCGGGTTGATTCATATAACTTGCACCTAAATATAAATTTATTAATAGTCAGTCCTCTAAGGCATTAACTATACCCAAAGTTTAAATCAAACTCAAACTGATAAATTAATTTGTAAAATGACATAATATCTAAAAGAACAATCATTAACTTTCTAAACCCTATTTAAAACATATCATGATAGGCAATATGGTCAAGTTTTTCTTTGGGTTACGATAAGTATAGTGTTAATTTGTTTCGTATAGGATCTTAAATAAGACTTAGGCTCAACTGATGCTGGGTTGAGGATTTAGGCCTAGACTTGGGTCATGATGCCATTATTCACCATTCTCTAGCCAGCATAAGGAGAAAATAGCATGGAAACTAGCATCAACTCAACTATTACTTGATTATTTTATTTTATTAATGTCATATCCATTGTATTTTCTTCATATCCATAATCCTCATAAGAGAGAAGAGCACAAAAAAGTAAATTTAAGTAAGTTGACAAATGGTCTACTTGAGAAAAAAGAATGAGAAGGAATTATTTATATAATGAGTGTAGTATACGTTTTTTTTTTAAATAGTGACTATAGAAATACAATAAAAAAATCTAATAAAGATAAAATAAAGAAACATCATATCAAAACAAAAGGATACATTCCATAGAATTAAGTATTGAGTATAAGTTTTAGCTTTAAGAAAAAAATAAACGGGTAATGCGGGTTAAACGAGCTAACCCAAACCCAACCCGTTTAAATCCGGGTTACCAAAGCTTGACCCGCGACCAACCGTATATTATGCGGATCGGGTTGTACGGGTTATACGCGGGTCAGGTCAGATTGGATTGATGGTTTAGGTTGGCTTTTGCCAGCTCTATCTGTAAATGGTTGTCTAATCCCAGCCCTAAGTTGAATGTTCCTACGTCAAATCCTATCCCATGCGGACTTAGCACGATCTCGAATATAAGCTAAAACGGACCAAGTAACTTCATCCCGTACTCATTGTACGTCAACCTGACCTGATGCTCATAACTCGAATATTGAATACAAGTCAAAGCATCTAACCGGACCCAACATGTAGAAGCATGGCCCAAATAAATCCATCCCTTACTGTTAAGATATATTTTAGTTAAGTTATAGGTCGAAACAAGCCCAGAACATGCTCCACTCATTCCATATAAAATAGACTATTCTAAATAACCCCATTAAATGGTTTAAGTAGGTTGAGTTTGACCCAACCAATTTTATTGCGGCGGGGTTCTCATAATCCACGATCGACATGCATATATTGTGAGTTGGGTTATGCAGGTCGAGTTAGGTTGGGTCAAATTTTCCCACACTAACACATGGGTTTGAGTTATTATTGTGGAGAGAATTTGGATAGCTCCTCCATCATGTGAGGAAATGCATTCAAACCATACAGGTCCATGCATTGCAAACAAATGCGTAGGGTTGAGGAAGCTCTGTCTCTCTGATCAAGGTATGGAGGCCCTCGCAGGTGGCTGCTCTAATCTGGTGAAAGTGAAGGTGAAGAAATGCAGGGGAGTTAACCTCTGAGGGTGCAGAGTGCTTGAGGGAGAATAGAGGATCATTGGCCATCAATTTAGACATCATTGGTGCAATGGAGCCACAAGATGCAAGTGCCAGTGATGGTGGGGCTAGGAAAATGGTGGGGGAGCAATATCTTTTAATTATTTATCATTTTATGACCTTTTATTTTACTTACCTTTGATATAATATTTTATGTTTATTATACTTGCTTAGTTGCCCGCTATTTGATATATGACCTTTGGCATTATAGGTGGCAATATCCTTATCCTTGACTAGGAGACTGAGCTAGTCAAATGAGACTCCTCATGTGATGGTGGAGTTGAGTCATGAGGATATCAAATAGACATCGAAGTAAGTGAGTGAGTTATGTTGGAATGGTTTATTTTGAGCGATTGTATTGACTTTTGTTGGTCTTTATTTTGGGATTGTAAAAAAAAAAAATATTATTTTTGTTTCATGTTGTAAATTTAAACACTCTAGCATTGTCTGTATAATAAAACTTTATATGCTCTGTTTATCTCAATAATGTTGGTTTATGAATAATATTTTGATAAATTGGCTACACATGCTTTCACAAGAAAATGTTATATACAATGACGAAAAGTCGTCTATTATCCTGTAGATGGAGTGTAGGGGAGAAACATTATAAGAGTCGAAATGCCTCGAATTCCATACTAATTACGTCTTTTGATGTGGGACACATAAGTTAATCCAAATTGGGGACCTGACATGCAATGGTCTCGGCATTCCCATGTAGACTTACAAATACAAGGCTGAATGGTGTTCTCTGAGTTTTTTCTAGGGTTCTACCGGTCCTATATTTCCTGTACATTTTAATTCAACTCGTAAAATGTTGAAGAGCCTAATTTGAAGCGGGATATGTCCGGATAGAGTTTTACTTCAATTAGGACTCTTCGAAGAAAAATTGTATAAAATACTAAATAATACAAAAAATGTGTGAAAAATGTGGAAATTCTAATTCCTAAGTAAAAAATGCATGAAATGATGAAATTAATTAGTGAAAATTGATGCATTTAACCTAATTAAGTCCCTAATTGACCCATCATCAATTCAACATGATTGGATATATATATATTTTTTGTTAAATATGATCAGATATATGTTATTAGGTGATGAAGTGTTAAGTATTTGCATGAGCAAACTGCTTTGTATGATTAAGAGAGAAACAATAAAGAACAACAAAAATATGAAAAATAGGTCCTCATTAGGTGATGAAGTGTTAAGTATTTGCATGAGCAAGCTGCTTTGTATGATTAAGAGAGAAACAAAAAAGAACAACAAAAATATGAAAAATAGGACCACATTTATTTAAAAAAACAGAATTTGTGTAGTTAACTCCAACATAGTTGGGACAAGGCATTGATGATGGTGATGATTTATTTAATTAATAACATATATAACTGTGATGGCCAGAATCTTCCATTTTTTTCGAGATTTCATTTTTCTTGGTATTGTCCTACACCTTGAGCCTCAGATCAAGTATCTAGATCACCCAAGGAGAGTACATATCCTTTGATGAGGATCATATCATTCTTTCTAAACCCATTTTTGTTAATCTTGAAAGTTGAAGTCCATTCCCATTCAACATGACTCATGAGTCCTAACATCAGAATCTCACTCACACCCAGAAACATCATAAGTACAAACTATGAGTTAGATAGATGGATCGAGAGAGAAATGTTGAATTTGAGAACCTTTAGGGAGAGAGAGAGAGAGAGAGAGAGAGAGAGAGAGAAATGGGGGTCTATTGGGGTTTTCAAGTGGGGGCTGGGCCAAATGGGCCTCATAGCCCATATAAAGTTTTTGAAGTTGGGTGGGGGCTTCAAATCCTTACATGTGGGTTCGCCCCAGGCTCTGAAAGTGATGGTTTTATCCTTAGTCTTGCGATGGTTTTATCCTTAGTCTTGCGATATCATATGGCGGTAAGATGTCGCATAAATCTAGACAATTTTACAGACTCTTTGTTTCTACTAAAGAGTTTGTAGCTTTCCGATTAATAGAGACAGGCAAATGCGGAAAAAACCCATTTCACCTCCATTTTTATCTTCTTTGATTCTCCTTGGGTTTCCCTCTATCTTCAACTTACCAACTTGCTTCCAATATGATAGGAATACATCTGTCCACTCCATTCTCTTTCTTCATTGTTCCCAACTTAAAGATATTCCGGTGCCTTAGAGTTTATATGCATTAAAAAATGAGATAGGGCCCACATACCTGTTGTGATGACTGAAATGGACAAACTCTAGAGGATACAAAACGGTGAAGTAAGAGCCCTTATAAGAACCCACAACAAGGAAAATCGAAGAAGATAAAACAAAGACTTGAATTCGTGGTGAAGATGTGCTTCTGGATTTGTAAGGGAATGGGTGATTTTGTAATATCCTACCGCCGTAAGATATCGTATAGTTCGATATCTTACATCCCTAAGATATCATATTTTGAAAAAATCCTAACGCCGTAGGATATTGCAAGATTAAGAGTAAAATCATCACTTTCATAGCGTCCTTTCTTGTACAAACAGCTCTGCAAAAATTATGAATTTCTCGACACTTTTCAGGCAATTGTTGGATATAAGGGCTTCTCTACCGTCATTACTTTTTTTGAAAAAAAGAAAAAAAGAAAATGACTTTTTGTGATTTAGTGGGTGGCATGAAAAAATAACTTTTGACATTTTTTTTTTATAAAGTAAAAGTATATATATTTTTTACAGTAAGGTACCTTTGATTTGATATCTATTTCATCTATTATCTATTGAAATCACCTTTCACTTCACTTTACTGATAAAGTGAGTTTCCACCCAACACCCATTATTTTTCAGCTGTAACATAATAAGCAGTCTACTTTGAGCGGGCTCTGTCCTAAGTGCCATCGTCTGCTCCTGTTTAGCCCAACTTTCATCAGACCAAACCTTTCATCTCCTCTTCTCTTCTCTTCTCAGGCCAAAATGCATGCCAAAATCTGCAATCAATCTAGTTGCCTCAGCCATCCTTCATACCTCAATCACAGCCGTCCATCCCCAGCAGCCTTACATCATCGTCGTCACATAATAACACTCATCCGATGCAGTTCCTACCAACCTCCTCCTAAAACCCTAGCTTCTTCAAACCCTCAACCCGTTCTCGAATCCCTGAAAGCCTTTGCCCCCGCCACCGTCGCCAATCTCGGCCCTGGCTTCGACTTCCTCGGCTGCGCCGTCGACGGCCTCGGCGACACCGTCACCGTCCGAATCGATCCGACCGTCAGTCCGGGCACCGTTTCCATCTCCTCGATCGACGGAATCGGATCAGCTTCAAAGAAGCTCAGCTGCAACCCGCTCTGGAACTGCGCCGGGATCGCCGCCATCGCCGTGATGCGGATGATCGGCGTCCGCTCCGTCGGCATATCGCTGTCGTTGGACAAAGGCCTGCCGCTCGGCAGTGGCCTCGGCTCCAGCGCCGCTAGCGCCGCCGCCGCGGCCGCCGGAGTCAATGCGCTGTTCGGCATGCCGCTCTCGGAGAGGGACCTCGTGCTCGCTGGACTGGAGTCGGAGGCGAAGGTCAGCGGCCACCATGCGGACAACATTGCTCCTGCGATCATGGGCGGGTTCGTGCTTATTCGCAGCTACCACCCGCTCGATGTAATGCCGCTGAGATTTCCGGCTGATCGGGACCTCTTCTTCGTCCTCGTGAGCCCCGAATTTGAGGCGCCCACGAAGAAAATGCGCGCGGCACTGCCCCAAGCAGGTGGGGATGAAGGACCATGTTGCCAATTGCAGCCAAGCAGGCACGCTGGTTGCTGCTGTGCTCCAGGGGGATGCGAGGATGCTTGGGGCTGCGCTATCGTCGGACGGGATTGTTGAGCCCGTCCGGATGCCATTGATTCCGGGGATGTCTGCGGTGAAGAAGGCAGCATTGGAAGCGGGGGCTTTTGGCTGTACAATCAGTGGTGCTGGCCCTACTGCAGTGGCGGTGACAGATGATGAAAAGAGGGGAAGGGAGATTGGGGAGAGGATGGTAGAGGCATTTTGGAAGGAGGGGAAGTTAAAGGCGCTGGCCTCTGTTCGGAGTCTTGACCGAGTTGGGGCCAGAGTGATTGGTGGCAATTCCAGTTGAGGGCGGCGTTGGCATTGGCATTGGCGTGGTGGCATTGGTGTGGTGAGTTATGTGTACTGATTGAATTATTTGGACATGAAATATGTGACTCTTTTCGTGCTATGTTGGCTGAAAATTTAGAATAGAACAACAATGAATCACTCTTGGTCTTGTTGGTGACTGTCATTTCTCTTCTTTAGGTTAATATATATAGGGGAATATTCATGTGCATCTATCCCTCACTATAGGGTGAGGGACACTTAGATATATATATCTGCTTCTCTTACAAAATAACTAAATATGAAAGGGGCTTTTTTTTGTTTGAATGATTAATGTGAGTGGAACTCAATAGTTGATAGCTTATAGAACTTCCCATTAAAAAATGAAAAAGCAGGTAGAAGCTATATGTGCATTCCAAAATGAAGTGTGGTGTTTTGTTTAAAAAAAAAAAAAAAAAAAGAAGGATGAAATTAGGATTAATCGATAATAGAATCGGCTGTATACATGTATTGCTAGGTCACAAGGAACAGGGAGAAGTGAAGGCCGGTGTTATAAATTCAGAGAACAAGGTAAAGGGGCTGCCAAGAATATCCTTGGTGGAGGTAGCAAGAAAAAACACGATAGTCTGAACATTAATTAGGGTTGAGTGGAAAAGTGCGACTCACAAATCCGATCCGAGACACACATGGGATAAGGCTATGAAGAAGAGTGATGATGACATCACGGTCCACCATGGGATTGATTGCTTGTAAACATGCAATTAGTTCCATTTTGCTTCTAGAAGTTAGTTATGCATTAATCAATCAAACGTTTTGCATCATGGTTCTAAAAAGTTGTTTCGAGTTTTGATTGACTCAGACTTGGGGCTTACTAAGTTGAGTCGCCCCACAGTCACATCCCTGACCAAATCGTATTAGAGAAGTTCTAAATACAGTTTTTTATTTGTTTTCCTATCAGGAGGGTCTTTGAGTAGCTTCTGGGACCTTATGCACCGATTTTGAAAGATTAAAACTACACTATATGGAAGATATAAGCATTTAAAAATCAGCTGCGTTGTTTATTTGATTGGTGGAAAACAAGTGCGGCTGCCTATATTTACTTGAATTTTGTTCTTAATGAACAAGTGTGGGTGCCCAGTCGATTTGAGGGTGGGGTAGTCGCCCACCAAGTCCGACTTTTAAAACCTTGGTTTGCATTGCATTAGATTTAGGTCAATGCTCGACCCAAATGGTAGAGTTCATGAGTGGTTTGAATTTTAAAAAGAATTTTCAGTCACAAGATGAGAGGGGAGAGGACACAATAATCAAGGTTCACCTGGTCCACTTTTCAGTCTTCATTCAAAACAATGACACTTGAAATACATCAACTGATCAACTGCAAAACGCCAGGCCACTAGTTATTAATATATAAATCTTGCCTCGACCAATGTATTATCTTGAGAAAAAAACATTGTATCTATCTAGAACCAGAGACCATTTCTAAAACTGTAAAATCTAAAAAATGTTCACCAAGAGTGTACTTAGAATGAATACATAAGCGAATATTTAGTACTGCTGGAATGGAAGTGAACATTAGATAATATCATTTGAGATGATTTTGGCATGCACAAAGATCAGTAACAATCTTAGCATGAAGAATTGAATTACACAAACCATTCGGGTGTCAAATTTGGAATGTTTTTGTGAAGTGGATACTAGCAAGCCATTCGGGCATTAGATTTGGAATGGTCTTGTGAATGGATACCAGCAAGCCATTCAGACATTGGATTTGGAATGGTCTTGTGAAGTGGATGCTAGCAAGCCATGCATTAGATTTGGAATGGTCTTGTGAAGTGGATACTAGCAAGCCATCCAAACATTGGATTTGGAATGGTATTGAGAAGTGGCTACTATCAAGCTGTTCAGAATGGTTTTGTGAAGTGGATACTAGCAAACAATTCAGACGTTACCAAACGTTTTGACAGTAATGTTACCAAACTCATCTAACTGGAACTTTGAGTTATTTTCGTAGGTCATCTGACCGGAATTTTGAGTTTAACCGCGTATCTGAATTTGTGAATCGTGCTCTCACGTCTTGGAAGTGTCATAATTTATTCTTGTTATTCTGCGCATTCCACAATGCTGTAGTTGTGTGGATTGGTTACGTACTCAGCAAAAGCTAACTAGTGTTGGATAATGTTTTTCAGATCACAAGGTAAAAGATGATGTCGATGATGTGGGACTGGGAGATCGAGTGATGGACTACATTGGACTACATTAATTAGAGAATTGCAAAGTTTGATTCGGAATTTAGGAAGCAATTTTATTGAAGACTGATTTATTTAACTGAGGAATGTAATTCGACATTTGCGGTCAGTTTAGTTGATTTTGGTTAAAATTATGGTTGAATGATTGATATAAATGTCCTAATTATATTTTGGACACCTATGCTCTGTTGTTGATTAACTGTTGTGGACTTGATCTAAATTGATCATTTATGTCAACGCCACGATATTTGGTGTATATGAGTTTTGGGGCATTACAGATTGTTTCCCTTCCAACTTTGTATTTGGGTATGCCTTTATAGCGCCTTGAAGTGCCTTTGGAACCCAGTGTTGGAAAGAATGGAATGGAAGCTTGCAACTTGGAATACCAATTTCCAATATCCCTATCTACTGATTCTTGTTATTCAAATGCCCTGTCTCGGTGGCGAACTGCATCGAAAAGCTTTAGCATGACTTTCTTTGGCAAGGGAAAGATAACAAGAATAAGTTTTATCTGGTTGATTGGAAATCGACTAGAAAAATCCAAGGCCTTTGAACTTGATGAACAAGGTCCTTTCAGGGAAGTGGATATTGAGATTGGGGTAGTGCAAGAAAGTCTAAGGCATCAAGTCATCTCAACTAAATATGAAGTGCAAAGGAATGACTCTTGACACTCAGGGATCCATACCTGACACCACGCCATTCGAGCATTTGGAGCGGTTCACTCTTGTCCAAAGAAGCCTTTTTAGACCTTATTTCTTCTCCTCATAGGATGTTCTGACAAAGGTTTAGGGCTCTTTTGGCTGTCGATATCAGGTTGTATTGATACTTAGCTATGTAGAACTTGTTTGGCGGCATTATGTAAATTGTTTTGCTGAAAATGTAGTGTGAAACTTGTTTGTTAATATTATAATTGCCACCCAATTGAAAAAAAGGAGCATTGTAATAGTTTTGTTGTGATGAACAGAATCAAGAGAATCCTGCTTGACAAAACACTGTTATTGTCTTACATGTAACCCGCCTTTAGAAATTACAAAATTAAAACACCCCCCCCCCCCCCCCCCCCCCCCTTCATCTTCTTGGTATCTTTAATAAAATTCAGCTACCATTAAAAAAACATCTCTGAGAATTTGAATTGTTTTCATTCCAACTTTCTTAAACGGGTTAAGTGAGATCAAAATTGGAATGGTGATTACACTTATCCAATATGTTTTCTGTGGTCATCTATTGTGGGAATGTAGGAACATCCATATGACACGATGCAAAACACACCTTATGTTTTAGAGGGTGATCATGGCTAGGATTCTTTCTTAGTAGCCTCCTTCTCAACTTTGTCATTGCCTTTAGCTTGGTTAGTGTTGCTGGAGCGGGATACGGAGGAGAGTCCTCGTAGCTCTCAGACGGATCCAAATCAAATAGGTTCATGCTTCACATAATACATTTTGGATCCTATTAACGGCCAATGCTATACATATGCAATTTTGCTCAATCGATTTGCAACACTGTTTCTCATTGTAGACGCACAAATTTGACAAGGAGTAGAGAAATAGGGAAGAGAATTTTCAAAAACATGAAAAACGGGTTCTGCAGAAAATCAGAGTTTCCATGAAAAAAACAAAGAATCAAGGAAACGACTCATTCAAGATACGAGATTATTAAAATTGAGTCCACAACACTAAAATGAAGAAAATGACACAAGTTGCATAAAAAACAGAGACAGGAAGACGGGGGTAATAAGAAAAATATCACAGTCCCTCCAAGCCAAAAATTCCATATTTCGCAGAGGCAATCAAGAGTGCCCCATGTAGCATGATCATGCACTTCCATGCCCCAGAATTTTTTTTTTTTTTTTTTTTTTAAAAGAACCATCCTACAGAGGCTTTTCACAGGACACAACTAATTTAACCCCCTAAAAAGCGAATGGCCACAATTTAGGGGTCATATCTTCCTCGATATAGGTCAGATCACTATAAATTTGGGGTCTACAAGTATCTAATCGAAATGACCTTCCCAATGATGTATAAAGGACAAAAATCCGACCGCCAGATTGAAAATCATGCTCGATCAAAGTTTTCACAGAAAAAATGGAAAGAAAGGTGAAACGAAGCTAGGCAAGAGAGGCACCCCTCTTTCCCCAAAAGTCCTCAAAAGTCCCTCACCGGATGAAAAATGCACTCCCTCGCCCAAGACTGAAAAAAAACAAAAAATGGGATGTCGCTTAGGAGTGAAGTGAAATGAAAATAATGAATAAAATATAAGTGAGTTATGATGGTATTTTATTTTTAGTTGTTTTGGATTGAATATTTTTGACTTTTTGTACGGGGAAATGGAGTTTTTTTGTTTTTTAGTGAGTAAATATAGTTGCTTTTTGACTTTTTTTGAAAAAGATGGAGCAAATTTTTTGGAAAAGCATTTTTGATGGGATGTTTAACTTGACTTGACTTCACTTGACTATATTAGTAAAATTACCAAAGATTGACAAAAAAATGCACTCCCTCACCCAAGATTGGCAAAAAAAAATGGGACGTGAGAACCACTGTTTCGTCTAGAAAGAAAAGAAAATAGAATCTTTTTACGGACATATCTCCTACAAAAATATTCAGATTAGGGTTATTATCAAGTCTTAAAGAATCTACTTGTCAAGAACTTTCCGAGGGTACAAAGGATGTCAGAATCCGACGGATGAATTTAAAGATATCGCGATTACAAATTTTAACTAAAAAGAATAAAAGGACGAAACGGGACGTGGGAAGCTCTCTTCCACACCCAAACCTCACGAGTGGGAGAAAATTGGCCCATGCCCAAGCTCTAGGCATGGGGAAGCACTCCCTCGTGCCTGGGATGGGGGATCAGATGTGGAAAATACTCTTTTCCCACTGAAAAACATAACAACAAATTTTGGAAGGCTAAATCTCGTTTTGATACAATTCCAGTTAGGAAAATCTTGAATGCTATAAATATCTACTCGAAAACAGATCTCAAATGATAGGTAGAACATTAAACTCCGACGGGTGGATGAAAAGATATTACAATTTTAAATTTCAGTGGGTGGAAGTGCATTCTCCCAGGCCAAAGCCCTAAGTGCGGGAGCACATTGACCCATGCCCAATCCCCAGGCATGGGGAAGAACTTCTCCTCGCTTGGGAATGGGTTTTGGGTGTATAACATCATTCACCTTTGCTTGAAAATACAATAGTTAACTTCCCAAGGCTATATCTCTCTCAACATAGCTTTGATCGGGAAAATCTTTGACTCTACAGAAATCAACTCAAAAAATCTTTCTAAGGTTTGTAAAATGTCCCAATTCCATGGTCGGGCTGGAAGTTATAGTTATTTAAAGTTTGCCTATCATAAATAATCCAGGAAAAAGCATAGGCGGGAAAGACCCTAAACCAGGTATGGGGGAGACCTCGTCTCTCCATTGGGTGAACTCTACTACTGGTATAACAACCCTCTTGACGGTCTCCCCCAGTGTTCAGACACCCTAGAGGAAAATCATCAAATTAGAGGTTTCTTTGAGGAATTGTAATTGAGGAATTAAATCCCAGAAATACTATGATTTGGTGGGTTCGTACCATGGGTATTGGAAGTTGTCAGGCTGACCAAGTGCTTTAGTGTCGACTCAAATTCACTAGTCTTCAGAGACTATTTACTTTGTCCTGAAATCAATGAAGAAACTCGACTTCGCTGATTGCTATTGTGTCTCCTTTTGTTTTATTTTCTCTCTTAAATCGGGTACCTTGTGCTCGGGCAACTGCATTAAACCCATCTTTCCTATTCCACCTCATATTTTTGGTGCAGCATTTCCACTCAGGACTTAGCTAGCTGCTCGGTTTTCGATCCTTGGGTTTGCTATCCTTTTATCATGTGTATGGGTGTACTCTTCCTTGTGTATGGGCTCTCTTCCCACATGTGCAGGCTCTCTCATTGGTCGCAACTCCCTTGGCTTGGTTAACCAAAAGAAAAAAAAAAGAAAAGAAAGAAAAATAGTGAAAGGCTTAGATAAGGAATTGGGAGCCTAAAAAAAGTACAAAATTTAAAAAATATGGAATTAAGTTGTTTTTGCATATTTCTCAAAGTCCATAAAAAATTAAAATATGAAACTTTATGCATTGGGGTTTATAATTTCTCTAAGAAAAATAAACAATTTGAATCATGGATTGAGGGACCACAAGAATAAAGAAAATCAAAATCCACATGGATCCAATTGTATGAAACTTTAAACCTTGATGTTTATTATTTCTATTAGACTATTTATTAGTTTAGATAATGAATTGGAGGTCCACAAGAGTGGAGAAAAAATCAGAAGAATAGGATTAGGCAATTAAAATTTGACAACCGAAGAATGTTTATTAACTCTATTAAACTGTCAAACAATTTGGAACACAAAGTAGGGCCTACACAAGAAATAAAAAGAAAAAAGAAAAAAAAAATAAAAGCTAGCTATTGTGTTTTTAAGATGTATAAAATGAAACCTGATGGGGTTTGATCTACAAACCAGTTTGGCAAAAGAAGTAACCAACTTAAACTTGGCTCTTCACCACATTTCAATGATGTGTAAAAATCTTTACATGAAAATGGACCTTTTTACAGAGCAATTTTTTTGTACATGTAATTCTTTTATGTATGCCAGCTTCCATGAAAAAAATGGACACATACGAAATCTTTTCACGTGAGCAATAATTACATATGCAAAACTTTGCCCTTTTTAGCAGATCCCACTTAGATACATGATCATCAAGGGAGGCATGTTGATGGAAAGATTTGAAATCTTTAATTTTAAGTATTCATTCAATGTCTATAAATTGTATAATTTTCTTAAATGATAGAGTTAAAGGTGACTTTTATATATATATATATATATAGAGGATAATATTCATGTGCATCCATCCCTTACCATAGGGTGAGGGACACTTCCATAATTGAAAATTTTCATGTGCAAAAAAGGAAAAGTCATATATGGTCATATGCATAAAAGAAAAGTTCCCTTACCTTATGGTGAGGGATAGATACACATGAATGTCCCATATATATATATATATATATATATATATATATATATATATATATGATGCCAGGTAAAGTTTGGATGCGAAAAAATTGGATTTATAAAGCTGGGCCACAAGTGTGACCCCTACAATGTAATGGAAAACGAGTCGGAAATTCGAAATATCCCTGTGCAGCTGTTCACATCTTGACATCTACATTGTTGGGCCCACATAGAGATAATTTGGACCATTCGAGATTAGTCCCATCCCTTCCGTGGATATCCACGAACTTTAGTTCAATAGAAGTGGGTCCTGCCATCTCATTGAGCAAATTAAGGCCACATCAGCAATGATTCCATGTCAGCATCAGTCACATTTTTAATCACATGTTCAATCTTTAGGTGGGACCCACTCTTATTAAAATGAAGTATGAAGGTATGTTATGGGAGGGGATGTGATTCATTTTGAACGGCCTGATTCATTTTCCCTTCTCTTATGCAGAAACAAAAAGACAAAAAAAAAAAAAAAAAAAAAAACCACGCGCGCGCACACTCTCTCTCTCTCTGCATTGTAATCCAAGCTCTGATTTATCTTGGGCCAGGCAGAATTATAGTGCAGCCTTGCTACATCATATACATATGGAAATATTCAGAATATTCAGGTGAGAACTATTATATAAGAACTTTTTTGTGGGGTCCAACTAGCAACCCATCAAAATCTAGCAACAAATAGGGAACCATCTGATACATATTAATCCCAAGGATTGGCACACATCTAAATGGATTGAACTGTTGGATCGATGGTTGAGTATTTTTTTGAATATAAAGCCATTAAACTTGTGGGCCACGGATGAAGGGGTTAGGGGCATGCGTTTGGGGTCAAACTTGTTACTTGAGGCGGTCTCACATAGATCTTTCTATCCCCCCTGGTCCCATCCCCAAATGGAGCCTACAATTGTGTCCCACAAAAAGTTCTCATATAATATGTGAGATCTAGTTCTCACATGAATATTACTTATATATATATATATATATATATTTAAAATGACAGCTGCGTCATACTATGGTGCAGCGCCCTTCTTCAATGCATCATACTAGGTGATGGTTTTGATGTGTTTTCTTCTTTTACTTAATTGTTTTATCTTATAGTTCGTTTTCTTATTTGTATAGAAGTACCTTCTAATATCGGTGGGGTTTTCTCATTTTGGTTTTTACTATAATCTGGATTAATTTAAAAAATTGTTTTAACACATTGGTGTGATCGTTTCTTTTCAAATGGTTATTCAAAATCCCTCCACTTTTATATGAGTGGTCCTTGAATTTTTTTAATTTATATGTAAATGATTTATCTTGATTTGGTTTTCCATTGAAAATGAGAATGCTGTTTGGATGGAGGATATATAAGAGATGGAAAGGAAGAAGTAGAAGAAACAAAAGAGAAGTTCTAAAAACTTCATCTCAACTGTTCTAGTAGAAAAACTGAATGTTCAGCTTGTGAATGATATGATTAACGGTGGTACATAGGAGGGAGATTTTTCCATTAATTTTCATCATAAAACAAGTCTGCTCAAACATTTAAAATGAAAAACTTTATTATGAAGAAAATGAACAGCGCGCCCCTATATCTTTCCTTAAATCTCCTCCAAGTCTATTTAGTAAATGATTCTAGGTTATTTATTTATTTTTTTGCTGGCAAGGGTGTCTGGCCTCTTTCAGAATGACTATTCCCATGGGCATGTGAAGTCCCTGCCTCTCTTATGCACTGGGTAAGCTAGGCTTTTGCATGGGCAAGCGGTCCAAAGGAGAGAGCGCAAAAATGATTTTGATTTAGAGAAAGCTTTTATGATTTTCTTTCAATCTTATTATGAATATTTGTAACTATGTATTTTTTTAATGAGAATAATTGTAATAGCAATAAAGCCATACTTGTCTATTTGATACCCATTGGACTAATACAAGTGGTTGGATTTTAGCTAAAAACACACGCACGCACAAAAAAAAAAAAAAAAAAAAAAAAAAAAAAAAAAAAAAAAAAAAAAAAAAGAAAAGAAAAAAATAGTTAACATAAGGGTTGATCGTAATTGAAAGGAATTTAGAGCAGTAGAGCCTTATTCCATTCCTTAAGAATGGTAGCTAGAGTAGAAAGTTCAGGCAATGTAGGAAGCGTACTACGCTAAAACCCTCAATCTGCGGGGGCACTTAAGGGTCAAATAAAGGTGTAGGATGATATTGCCACCATATTAGATTTGCTCTAATCAGCATTAGCCCTATCCATCACCTCTTTCAAGGGGTGTTCATGAGCTGGGGTAGGCCAAAGCGTGACCAAGTAGCACCCCTCCCCCTCTTCCAAATTAGTTATTGGTTGGCCGGGTCTTGCCCATGAATGAGTGGTGTCGGCACCTTTGTTTCACACGTGTACATAGATGAAGCCCTGGGTACTAATGTTAAAGTATGATTCGTAAACCAATAGCCCAAGCTAGCCTCCAAAATAAAAATAAGAAAAAGAAAAATAGTCATGCGAGACCGACTTATTAAGCATATTTGAGGCTCAATTTGATTCTATTTAATAGTTGGACCAGAGAACTCATAACCTAAAGAAAAGCCCAGATCCAACTCAACATGGGCAGTTTTCAAATTGGGCAGGCCTTACTTGCCTGCTTGCACCCCCATGTCTTTACCTCTGGATTGGCATGCGTCCATGTGGGCTCCACAAAAATTTCTTTTTTAGTATAAATAACTATTTCCTCTTGAATAGTACTATATATATTATGTTTTGCCTATGTGGGTCCCCATATTGGTTCTCATAAGATTTATGTGAGGATTTCATAATAAAACTATATATATATGGAGAAATGCTCATATGAGAGTAACTCTTACCCTACTATGAGAGTAAGGGGAGACCCTCATATATTAGGTCGTTGGCATTGGATATGGTCCCAATGGGCCCCTCCTTACTCTCATAGTAGTTTGATAGTTACTCTCATGGGATCATTTTCCAATACATCCTCCATTCAACATATCGTGCGAATTGGTTGCATTGGAACTTTCCAACCATTGGATCGTGAGTATGATCCAATAGTTGGCATCAAAGCTATATAAGTACCTTAAACATAAAACCCTAAAATGCCTAGCCCCTCATAGAACCCTAGCTCTTGCGCCTCCCTCAAGCTCTTCGCCCCTCTCTCGTACGGCAGGTAAGCTTCTCTCTCTCTCTCTCTCTCTATCTATCAGCATCTCTCTCCGTCTTTACCTCTCTATCTATCATTGTCTATTTATGATCTGCTACAGGTACCTTTTATGGATTTGGATGAGAGGTTTACCATGGCACGGGACACCTCATAACAAATTCAACCCCTACACTCACTAGCCCCTCATGAATTAACACGCACTTTAACTTAGCACTAATCAGAATAATAATATTCAGTGTTATTTTAAATTCTAGCTTTTTCTTAAGTTATATTTCTCATCAAATAAAATTAGATGGTGGTTATTATTCAGATTAGTACCAAATTTATATAGGCCATTTTACTTGCGCGTGATGTGTACGTGAGTTCCCACTCACCTTGCTATGGGGCCACGTAGGGCCCCACCTAAGGATGGGGCTTGGGTAAGGGGGGCCTTGAAACATTTGGTTTGGATGTACTTGTGTACAAAGTATAGGGCTAAATCGATCATCGTAAACTGTTCATCAACGACCCACAATGTTTCATCTCATATAAGAGAATGAACCGTATTGTTTTTTTCCATTTGGATTGGTATAAAAAAAATGGGATCAATGACTATCGGGTGGGGTTCCCTATATGTGGTCCATCGAGTGGCTGATTACGTGGGCCCCATTAAGTGGTGTCCATCGTAACACTATAAAAAGGTGTGCACCGAAAATCTTCATACACAACACACGCACACCCATATATATATGTATGTATGTATCTATATATGTATGTATACATACATACATATATAGATACATACATATAGGGCATTGCTACACAATGCCCAGGCATTTTTTAGGAGAAAATGCCCATACTAGTTAGGCCCACTGGAATGCATGATGATCATGGAAGTCTATTGGAAGGAAAGATCCATATGAGGCCTATCTATATGCAAAATCTTGAGTCCATAAGATCATCCTAACCTTTTGATCCATAAATATAAAATCTAATGGTTTAGATGCATCATTTTATCATGATTTCAATCCAATGGTGAGGAAAAGTTGGATGAGTGTCAAACTTGGATTAGTGACTATTCATGTGGGAATAGTGTGTGTGAAAAGACTAGATTGACTCAATGTGGGCCCCATGACCGAAAAAAAGGGGTGGAAAAAGGGGTGTTTTAAAGTGGGGCATTTTTGAGAATTTCCCATATATATATGTATATATATATGGAGATGCTCCTGTGAGAGCATCTCTTACCTTATTATGAGAGATGGGGGGCCCTCAAATCCATATCTAATGCCAACAACTTAAATATGAGGGCCCTCGCCCTTATCTCTCATAATAAGGTGTGAGATGCTCTTACAGGAGCGTCTTATATATATATATATATATATTAGTAATGCTCATGTACAAGCTTTCCTTACCATTTTACGGTAAAACATAGACATGCATTATTGGTTCGAGTCTTAGGAGGAACGACTCGGCGTGAGAAAAATGCATGCTGTCAAAAGTGCGTCGACCGACTTCTGCCTGAGGGGGATTGTTGAGGGGTGGACTCCACCCGGGGAGAGTATTAAAAAGTATTTATGTTGCCTCTACTAGCAGCTTGAGGTTTTGGTAGAAATGGTTAGCTACGAGAATTTAATACATATTATATAGAAAGAGTGAGTTTTAATGGTTTTCCATGTCAAAATTGGCGATAGAGGTTGTAATATGCAGATAAAAAAAAGGCCTAAGTCAACCATCCAATTACTGTTATTCCCACAAAACGGAAAGAAAAATAACAACCAAAACAACCGTGCTTTGCTATAGGGTAGCAAGAGCCTGTATCACAACTAGAACGTACTAACTGTTGTTGCCAAGTAGTAAAAAAAAAAAAACATGTAAAATAGGTGGTGAATCAAGTTCCACCACAATCCAATGAATCAAGTTCCACCACAATCCAAGACCTCTAGCCTTCAGAATTATGATTGTATTTTACCAATTTTCATTGCAAAATATAATGTAGCCTTCATATGCTTGGGTCATGAATCAGGAAATATCATTTTTTTTTTAACAATTCTTATTACAAAATAGAATGAAGCCTTCATATGGTTGGGTCATGAATTAGAATAATTCATGTTTTTAATGGGTCAATTTGAATACTTGGATAAGGGGTCTGTCCAATATCATCTTAGTAATATATAAGACTGAATTGTTATTGATTGAATATGTTCTGTCTTCCTAATTAGCCATGTGTTCGCTTATATAAAAGCCTTTGTACAATAAAAACAAGTTCAAATATATATGGAAGGAGAGCTATCTAATCACTAAGGGTAATTAAAATTATGCTAATCCAATCAAATGTGATAATTACAATGCTAATTAAATATGTAGAAATCATTCTATGACAATAATAATTATGGTGCCTTGTAATTATACAACAAAATAATATTCCTTAGGGAAAAAAGCAGTATACCTATCTGTACTTTGGGCTTTTTGCAGAGTGCCCCCAGTACTTTGGTATTTTGGACTAAACCTACCTGTAGTTTTAGTTGACATGCAAATACAAACAGCCGTGACGGAATATAGAAAATGGCGAATTTACCCCTCCATATATTCGTATTACTCTTCGTAATTTTTGCTCATTTCCCCCTTTTTGGCTTGCGATTAGGGTTCATCTTCGCTAGTGATTTTGGGCGAAACCGCCCCTTCGATCGACAAATCTCTCAAGAAAACAATAGATCCAGATATGAAAAACCATAAGCGGTTTCAGAGGTATGATCTCATACCTTAAATCAAGTATAAATCGATGTATCAGTGTCATTTCAATTGAATCAGTTACGTAACAAAGTTCTCATTGAGACCACCGAGAACGTCGTCATCGGCCGCCTTCTTTTTCCCATTCCTCTTCCCCAAAGATGACACCAGATTTGCATTGGCGGAGATAGATCTGCCGGACATCAGCTCGTGGTGCTTCTTGGCCTTCTCTGCATTGGAGAGCGACACGTCGGCCTCGATCTCCAGGATTGCGGCGATGAGGCCGCCGGCGACCGAGGGAGCGGCAGAGGAGGGGGCGTAAATGGCGGAGTGGTCGGGGCAGTGCCATTGGAGGGTAGAGGAGAGGGATTGAGGTGGGGAGGAGAGACAGGCCACGTGCCATGGGGTGGCGCACGTGACGCGGACGAGCTTCTCTTCCTCAGAGGAGAGACAGGCCATGTGCCCGGTACACAAGATGCACATTAAAAAGATTAAAAAATCAATGGACCCAAGATCATCATCATTGAGTCCACCTCCATCAATTAATCGCTAGGTATAAAGTATAGACTCATTTGAACAGGTCAAGATCATGATCCAAGATCCTATCCGTTGACGACCAACCTCACCATCGTCCATCCATTTCAAAACCACAATCACGTCTTATCTTGAACGGTTGGATCACTCTCAATCGCGTGAGCAATAAGATAACATTGGCTCCTCAGACTTATCTTCACACCGTTTGTATTTCACTCCATTTTGATGACAACGCAGAAGAGGGATTAAAGGAAACAAACTTTCTATTTATGCAGCAGGAGTCAGGACAGATGTATCATTTTCCTGATTCTTCTACTCATTCAGAATCCATCAAACTGGCAGCAATAGCAGCAGTGAGATCCTTATCTTCCATCTCTGAAAGCCCATCCAATCCATCAGTAAACTGCAAATGATCAGAGGGCTGTGATGTATTGGTTCGGTGAGGGGTGGCCTGCGATGTTGCATTGCAGGATTTTGTAATCCTCTGAGCATCTTCCGACGAAAGCCACTGCCCGAATCCATTGGAAGCATCAGAAGATGAGAGGGGGCACTCTTTTGGAAAATTACCTTGGACAAGGAAAATGCTCCAGCCAAAGCCTTTAAGAGTGTCCAGATATGCCGAGAGGTAGAACTTGGAAAGGTGTTCAGGGGCAGCATAGAGGCTGTCAAAGTTGTACCACTCACCATCTATTGAGCGAGTTTTGAGAGGAAGCCACTTGATTTGGCGGGAGAAAAAATGAATGAGAGCATGTCTGGTACATTTCCATTTTTATAGGCTTGTTCAGGGGCAAATAGGTCTTTTTGAAAGAGTAATTTGGTGCCGGTATGCACCAGATATATGTTATACGACCTACACCGTTAATACTAACAGAATCCGTTCATTTTGCATGTCAACTAAAACTACAAGTAGGTTTAGTCCCAAATATCAAAGTATAGGGGGCACTCTGCAAAAAGGCCAAAGTATAAGTAGGTATACTGCTTTTTTCCTTATACTCTATTGATTCATACTTTTTCCTTTAATCTTTAGTAGAAAAAAAAAATAAGGTTCTCACTATTAACTCCTAATTATCACTATGTGTGGCAATGTCTTGTCCATGTTTAAAGATGGATTATTTATGATAAGAGAAATAGATCGTTTCTAACTATGTATCTTTTAGCCTATTGTAATGCTTTTATCTTCTGTTTCCTTACTCCACAATTCTATACCTAAAGTTATTCAGTTGTGAGAAAAAAGTAGTATCCTAATTTAGAGAATTCTACCAATAAAAAATGAAAGTCCCTGAAAACCAAAAGAGAATTTTGTCCACTGTCAAGATGTAAAAGAGCCAAATTGACCATGAAGGAAATATGTTTATTATTTGAACAATCATTATGATTCTTTGGCAGGGTTTGTGTTTTTGTCTCATTATTTCTGTCCATAAATTGTCAATAAAGAATCAAATTGCAATGCCTTTCTTAGAGAAGCATGAGACCACATGGGCAAGAATTGCTGGCCAGAAGGATCTTCATAGAGTCTCTTTATAAAACTATTTGTATGTTTAATTCCACAAAAAGACTTTAAATCAATTAAAAAAAAGTGAGATAATCCATTTTGATTTGTGGGAACATAACTGTTACAACGTAGGATACAACACTATTACAGCTTAGGAGAACCTAAGCTGGAGCCCTGCTCTCTCTCTTTCTCTCTCTAAAATTGAGTTATTGAATTTGATGGCGAAGACATCTAATTGGATAAGGGACCTCCCTGAGACTTGGAACTCTAACTGTAAAAGCTCTCTGTTAGCATTACTTCATTGGCTGGGAACTTAAGTGCATATTTTCTTTCAACATGATCATTTCCTTCAAGGTTCAAGTATCTGATACATCATCGGCATCACCTTCTTCTAGGCTACCTAACTGGATGGAGATGACCGCCGATCAACGTTTCCTCTTGCTTTTCATTTTCAGTCACTACTTTGGACCTGATTTGAAGGATGAGAGGCCCCGCAAATCTGTTTTCCAAAGAATCGTCGAGGGCCTGCCACCATATGCAACCCATGAACTGGCAGGCAATCGAATAAGAACACTAGAAGTGGAGCGCGTATACTATTATGTGCTCAGGATGGCCAAGAAATCTGATATAGTTGAACGTGAGACATTGCACAAATTTCTTAATTATGGTTATCTCCATTCTCCTTCTCGGGATTCCAATGTGGACCTCGGACAATTCCCAGATCTCTTCCCTCTTCATTTGCATCGGCAGTACCGATTTGAAGAGCAGTATCAAGTCATTGAGAACATTGTATTTATCAACAACCCGAACACATCTTTCATCAATACAGTGGTTGCCACGAGGTTTAAGAACTTAACAGGGCTCGAGTTCTTGTTCCTGGATGTAGAAGCTGCATTGTCATATTGTAGAATTTGCGGCATTGCAGATAACATGATAGAGGAGCTCGATGATGAGGAGCTTGCTGAGAGCTCTTTGCCGAGATCAAGAGAAATGGGAATGGGAAATCTGAGATATGTGCAACCTCTTCGTTATTTGGCACCCTACAACAATAGTAATAATATATCAGACAACAGTGAAGTACACAACAATGCAACACCTTTGCCAACTGATACGTACAATTTACATGATGAGAGTGGAATGTTTTTTTATCCTTCAGACCCAACTGCTGAAGAGTGGAGTGAATTTGTTGATGCTGCGAGGAAGGCAATTGGATTCGAAGGAATTGCAGTTGAGATTCCAGATGGGCCACTGATAAGTCTGCTCGACATCCGCACGTGTGAGGATGCTTATTGGTTCCGTATATTATTGCCAGGAGTTAAACCGGATGGCAGTAAGTTATTTATGCAGTTTTCTATAATTTTTGTTCTCTATTAAGAGAAAGTTTGGTTCATATTCTTTTCATACACTTGGATTGACAAATTGATTGGTTGCTGAAATGCTGCCAGGACTAATATTAGTTTCCTTCCTCCAATTCTATAATAAATGTTTCTTTAGGCTGTGTTTGCAAGTATCCACCATAATATCGATGTTTTTGCCAAATATTGGAAGAAATGAACCTCTTTGGATAAGGGATGGCAATAAGTTGGATTTGGTATGATTCTACATAAATCCATACTGGCCTTGACACACCTACCCGACCGAGCCTACATTGATGGAGTATATAATTATCATTATAAAAGCCTTGTCTCAACTATGCTAGGAGTATAGGATATATGATAACGTGATACCAAATTTACTAGGTGCATGTAGGTTTGAGTTTGATGAGGGGTTATCACATATCCTTGTTTTTATTTAAAAGAAATCTTAAATATTTCAAGAAAAGCTTTTTTAATGCATATTTCATTAATATATATTTAAGTAGGTCATAAATAGGACAGTTTCAGGGCGTCCAAAGCCCGAACCCATTCCAAACCTGACCCAACAAGACCACTATCAACCTTCCCCCCAAATTGCAAGTGGTTTGTATGATATGCTATAGAGTGAATGGTTATTTGCTCTGCCTTGACACTGGATGAGAAAATACCTTTTCTGCTCCAAATCATCAATGTGATAATTGACTGGATTGATTTAGGACAGGAAGGTAACAAGGTATCAGATACAGTGGGAGAGACAAACCTCAATTTTGTTGCAATTTGGAATTAATATAAAAACACTGCATCTATATATGTTGATATAATGCATCATTTACACCAATAACTGGTTTGTTGTTTTCTTGGTTTTTTTTTTTTTCATTTTTCTTTGCAACTTCTTATAGCTATTGATATCATGTTTAATTATTTTTAATGGCGACAGAATTCGTTTACAGTATCAAGGATGAGCGGAAGATGATCCTCAGGGGAGTAACTATTACAGGTTGGAAAATGCTGGTGAGGCAATCACATCAGCTCGATTTGGAAAGAGACCAACTTTGCCCACCAGGGGAGTTCTCAGTTGTATTTCAGCTACCAGGACCGGTAGAATCTAAAGAAATGACTAGTAATTTAGGCTTTGATGGGGTTTTTGTGGGAGTAATGAAGAAGAAAGTGGAGGGCTGTAGTAATGCGGAAGTGACTTTACGCTCAATGATTTTGGAATGCTCAAATCTCAATACAGAACATGCATGGACATGAATTTAAGTTCAAAGACTGGGAAATAAATTATGAGTTGAAGATAGATAATTCTTATCTTAATTTTGACTATTATAGAACTTATATTTCATTCTCAATAATTGTGATGCAAGGCCTGTGACCCAATATAGCCAGCCACATGGCCCATATGTAGGACCCAAAGAGGTTTATTTTTTTTTTATTGATTTATTTATTCAGTTTTTTTTAGAATTAGGGGCAGTCTGGAAACTCTAATATAATTAATAAGAGTTAATTAGATTAAGGTCTATAATAAAACTTCAAATCTTTAAATTTTTTTTATAATAATTTTTCCAAATGACCATTGACCCGAACTTAAAAAATTAATAATTTCAACTTTAACTATTCTTTAACTTAAATTTAGTTAGCTCTTATTAATTAAACTAGAATGTAAAAGGGTGCTCTCAAAGTTAAAAGAGCTATCATAAACTATGTAATCTTACTATGATAAATATAAGGGTATGGTAATAATAATATGTGATGTTCATCTAAGGTAGAAACTGGTAGTAAAAGAAAAGGATAGATAGAAGTTGTCCACAAAATGTCCACGAATAAAAATGGAAGGGTTGGTTGTCGCCAGGTCATTTCTAAAGAAAATCGGTGCCATGTGTCTTTAGCTCCTCGAAACAGACGAAAAGACACTTCAAAACAGACGAAACGACACACGGAACTCTCTCTATATATATCAACTATCTCTCTCTCTTTTCATTGGAATCCAATCTCTGATTTTCTTTGGGTCTTCTGCTCTTTCCTTCCTCAGTCTCAGCCAAGTAAGTCTCTCTCTCTCTCTCTCTCTCTCTCTCTCTCTCTCGATAGTCAACATATCAAAGAAAACTAGGATTGCCTCTCTCTCGCTCTCTCTTGATAGCAACATATATATCAAAGAAAACAAGGATTTTTCTTCGTTGATTGCAGATGATGAACATATAATCTTTGTTGGGTCTTCTTAATACGATCGTAGGCACATCGTTCAAGCTTTTACTTGTATTATTTACAGTTTCTAGATGATTGTTTTTAAGGTGTTTTCTGCTTTGTTCTTGCTTTGATAGTATAAAAGGAAAAGTCTTGCATGATTTTTTTTTTTCGGTAATGAATGAAATGAATTGCCGCTGTATTTTTTTTTTCCTTAGATTTCATCCAACTCTATTCAGGTGACGTTTCTAGTTTGGAGAAAGGCTTCAGGATTTTATTTCGATCTTACCATAAAACAGTTGTAGCTTTTGATTTGGAGAAAGGTTAAGGATTTTATTTCTATCCATAAACGACGTTTAGCCCAAACTATCTTCTTTTAGGGGTATTCATGGGCTGAGCCAAGAGAAAGATTGTCCAAGCCACCCATGTTGTTATCTGGCCTAATACTCAGGCCCAGTTGCACGTAGGGGCCAACATTGGGGGTGGCACTGGGGATTCATGAAAGGTTTCATTGTGGCCGAACCAAGTCCTCCAAAAAAAATAAAAAATAAAAAATTGGAGCCAACCTGACCAACCCAACCACTAGATCAACTGCTCACATATCTTTAGAGCTAGAAATAGGTGCACAATATTCAATCCAATGGTCATGTCCATTTGAAAGGGCGCAAACCCAAGTGTCGGTGCCTATATGGAGGGGTCCCTTTGTTAGTCCATTCAGATGGACCATTAGGTAGAGAATAAAATTCTCACCTATCACTTTCAAATTATCTCTATATATCTACCAATTTATCATCCATGATCAAGGCGGATAGATCATTTCTAATAAATGAAATAGAACCTTTGTCACTGTGGATTTATTAGCCAGGTGTTTCGCTTTCAATTTCTTGTTTCCTTAGGATACTGTCAATTGCCTAAAGCTCATCTTGAGGAAAGTCAATTGCCTAAAGTTCATCTTGTTAGATCTTTAGTTTGTCCTTGTCCTTCGTGATAGCATTCATATCTCGTTAGTGTATGTATCAATTATTTTCTAAACATTTTAGATGGTTAGCAATAACTCTGAGGAGGTCCTTTTATAAGGGCTTTTCAATCGTTTGTCATGCAATGGCACTTTGCATTATGCACTCCACATCCCAAGGTCAATCCAAAAGTGACTCCAATCAATTGAAACGCAAGAAAGATACTGCAAAACAACTTTCATATTTTAAACAGTGTAATTATAAATTTAAAAAAAAATTTGTTGAAAAGCTATGATTTTAAACAGAGTTATTCAATTTGACTGCAAAGATATCTTGGATGAGGGATTTCCCTAACACTTCAATTGCGTCCGTAATTCTTTCTCTTGAAAGTTGGCAAACGGTTGCAAGAAAGAGGATTGATTTTGGGTTGATTTTCAAACATTCACAGTCCACGTCAGCAAACCATAAAAGACACACCTCTTCAATGTCAAACACCTACTGAATGAAAACAAAATGTCCGTTGAACATAAATTTCTATTCAAAACAGACACCCCTCTTCTTCTCCCTCTATATATATCTTCATTTCTTCTATATTATCTTCCAATGCGACTTCTTCTTCGTGACACATATCAGATCTACAGCTGAATGAATCATAAGAAATATCTTTGACGTTCCATCGAGGAGTTGCAGGTAGCGAAGTAGGATCCATGGAAATTTGAAATCCCAAAAACCTAGATTTTGATGAAAAAGGGTTAGGCCTTCAATTTAACGGTGATAGATTAAGCATCCACGGTCTATCGTTTCAATCTCCTGGTAAAATCCTTTGGTAAAGAAATATCCTCCCCAGCCAAGTTTATAAATCCACCAGAGGGCCCACTTAATCTTACAAAATTAATACCTCTTGCATCCTATCGGCGTACTTCCATTAAATGTGGCATGTGTAGTTATTGCCTTCACAATCTACTAATTCTGTAGCAGAATGGAAGATCCGTAAAAGATTTCCCACTAGCTGTAATGATTTGTTTTGATTAAATGATAAGGATACTTTATAGGAAAAAGAATGCCAATTCCACGGCCAGATAAGAATCAATTGCATCTAATTGATTTTGGAAGCTTTGAATGTATTAGATTTAAGAACTCCCTAAAATCTCCCTCACCTTGGTCGTTAATCCCGACAATTTTGGTAGATTTCAAAGTCACTTTCCAACGATGATCTCTCTCTCCTATTATTGAACATTTCTATGTTACTTGAGAGCATATTGAAGGGCTCATATTAGAAAATTCAAATAATTGGAGATCAGGCCATCCAAAATATGGGCTCCACCTTATATTTAGTGAATAATTATAGTTTTAAAAAGTAACATATATATGATTTTTTTTTTCAAAAGTTATATCTATTATAAATATAATTAAAAGTTCAAAAAATAATTCTAATATCCCCGTGGCAGTGTGGAAATTTCCTAATATGAGTTAAAAGAAACAAAATTAATTTACCTAACAAATTATTGAGACGCTATATATAGACTTCTTATTAATGATTTATGTTTATATAAATAGGCTTATCATTCACTCAATTTATATTTTTAACTAATTTATAGTAAATTTAAATATTAATTTTAAATTATTATTTAGTTGACATGATGCACGGGATTTTTTGCTAGTAGCTCTTTATTAGCACTGCTTTGTTTGCTCGGATGTTAACAACATATTTTATTGCAATATGGACATTTAATTCGATAGTTAAAGCATCTCTAATACACTTTTGGCATCTAAACAACCTTTTTTCAGGCTAACCAACGAGATGGAGATAACCGACGATGAACTCTTTCGCTTGTTTTTCATCTTCGAAAACTACGTTGGACCTGATTTGAAGGATGGGAAGCCCCACAAATCAGTTTTCAAAGAACAACCACCATACATAGTCTAAGAACTACAAGGTTGTCGAATAAAGACTTTCGAACTGCACGGTGTGTACTATTATGCTCTTCGGAAGGCCATCAAATCTGTTATAGTGGAACGTGAGACGTTGCACCAATTTCTCCATTGTTATCTGGATTCTCCTTCATGTAGTTTCAATGTGTACCTCAGACAATTCCCTGACCTCTTTCCTCCTCATTTGGATCGGCAGCTCTGATTCGAAGAACAATATCATGACATTGGGGACATTATATTTATCAACAACTCGGTTACTTCTTTGAAGGATGCCATGATATTGTACTAACTCATGGCATGATATTGTTCTTTGAATCCGGAGCTGCTGATGCAAATGAGGAGAAAAGAGATCAGGGAATTGTCTGAGGTCCACATTGGAATTTTAGTAAGGAGAATGGAGATAACTATCATGAAGAAATTGATTCAATGTCAACTGACGTTCCACTATATGAATATCAGATTCGCCGGCTATCCTAAGAGCATAATAGTACACACGGTCAACTTCTAGAGTTCTTATTCGACTACCTGTTAGTTCTTGGGCTGTGTATGACTGTAGGCTCTCGGCGGCTCCAATTCAAAGAACAATATCATGACATTTAGAACATTGCATTTATCAAGAACCCGGCTACTACATCTTTAGAGGATGCCATGAGGTTTAAGAAGTTAACAAGGCTCGAGTTCTTGTTCCTGGATGCAGATGTTGCATTGTTATAATGTAGAATTTGTGGCTTCGCAGATAACATGACAGCGGGGGCCAACAAGGAGCTTACAGGGAGCTCTTCACACAGATTACATAAAAGACAAGCTGATCATCAAATGGAAATGGAAAATCTAGGGACTGTGCTACCTTTTTGTTATGTGGCAGCCTGTAGTAAATGTAGTTCATCTAGCAACAGTGAAGTGCAAAATAGCATAACACCATTGCGTACTGATGCGGACGATGAGGCAGATGTTGGCCATGGAATGCATTTTTATGCGACAAACCCAACAACTGAATAGTGGTGTAAACCTGTGGGCTACCCTGGGAAAGGGGTGGATTGAAAAGAAGGAAAGCCTACCCAATCGTAGTTGTGCTGTTCCTGACGGCTGAAATGAAACTGAGAATTCACCTAGTGAGCAAAGATGGTTTGTATGCAATCAAACTGCTGTGATCGCCTAGCCAACATTTCCCAACCTGTTTTAGTTGCTTCCCTGATGATCACCTTCGGATCGGCCTAGGCAATCACAGCGGTTTGATTTGCATACAAACCATCTTTGCCTACCAGCTGAATTCTGAGTTTCATTTCAGCTACCATGACCACTACAACCTAGACAATTGACTAGTAGTTTTGGCTCTGATGTGGTTTATGAAGGAGTAGTAATGAAACAATGGAAGAGAGTGAAAAGAAGCGGGTGGGGGGTGGGTTGGGGGGGTAACTGAAACTAGGGCAATTTTATGTGGAAATAGGCTACACAAACGTAATGTTTGTTTCATTACACATCTTTGATTTTTGGAATTTTTTTTCTATATATTTGAGCATTTTAGACCATTAGAGCTAGTTTTGGAGTTTAGTAAAACTATCCTTCTTGGATTGAGGTTCCTTTCCCATTATTAATGGCTTTTGAAGACATATTTTTCGTGCTTCGGATGCAAAGCTTTAATCCAAGCCCTTTACAGTCTACTTCAGTTTTTTTCGCTTTGATTTTAGAGGACACGTATCTTTAAAATCAGAAACAATTTTTCACTCTTGATGATTTTTTCTTTTTGTCCACGGGAGATAATGGTAAAATATCCTATGCCTAAACTGGTGTAATCTATTAACCTGGGAACGACTCTTGCCGTTCTCCATGCATTGCCAGGATATGCTCTGCGCATTAGTATGCTTCTTTCATCCTCCTTTGTGCACGAGCTGTATACACCTCCACCTCGTCCTATGCCAAAGTACAATAAGGATAATTCAAGGGTTGATCCTTCGCACGCCGTGTAAAAAATGATGGCTCCTACCTCATACTTCTCTAACTTGGGTGGATTCTTGATGATTGCTTTTGGCAGAGGCACTATTTTTCCTCTTTTTTTTTTTTTTTCAGAAAAAGGTTATGGGTTCTTCTCTTAGGACTACCTAGAGATCCTATTGTAAAGGTGGAAAGCCCACCTTCGATATATTCAATTCATTCACATCAAACATTTCACTCTCTACAAGTAGTGGCCCAAAATACACTCCAAGTGGAGTGATTTAACAAGCTCAAAATATGTAGTTATGCCTATAAAACATGATAAACCAAATAGCTTATATATAACTCCCTCCTGGATGGTATTTGGTTCACTTCCTGCGAGGTATGATGTGATTGGGTCAAATTAACCAAAGGTTGGCCAAAACTTGTCCAACAATTTACCTATCATTTCTCTAATCAATATGGTCGTAAACGGGTTACTGGTCGGAACTATATTGAATCTGGTTTTAACTCGGAATGTATTTTGTTGATTCTAGACCCGTTTTCAATAGAAAAATCTGGATCCGGTTCCAGAATCGATCCACCTAGAAGACTGGAATTTAGTTATATAACTGGTTCAATTTCTCTTCATTCTTTTTATATTTTATTCTTAAAATATGCATATCATTCAACTTATAACAGTAAATCAAGTTTACTACATCCAGTATTATATATAAAAATGTCAAAATAATAATAATTTGGAGATACAGTTTGCAATATCAAAAACTCATATGTTAGGTCCGAATCCACAGGTTGGAACCTATATGGAACTAGCTGTATTCTACGGATAGGAAGTTTTGGGTAATCCGAGAATTGGATATTTGCTTGCAACTGTACTAATCGAACCTGATGAGTCTCTATTTTACCTATCCATTCAGCCTTTAGGCCAGAGAGCTACAAACACCCCGTGTTTTAACTCAGCCCAACTAGGCATCCCCACCTCTAGGAAATGTGAGTGATCCACTTCAGAGGCCATTGAAGCTCTTCAGTAGATAATCAGTTGTAGAAAGGGTATCTTGGGAGAGAGTTTACCAAAAGCCTATTGCTGAACATTGCCTTACGCTCGTAATGTCCTCTAGATTCTGCCCACAAATAGGAAATCTAAGCCGCTCAAAATAAAAATCTAAAAACTGGTATGGCATCTTCCCAAGACTCGGTTTCTTCAAGCTGTGGCACACAATTATTGTACATAAGTAGGTTTTCAAACACATCCATATGCCTTTCCATCCATTTTCCATTTGAGGCCCATGGTTACATGATTTGGATGAATCCATCGGGACAATGGATGGAAAGATACCCATAAAAATCCTTCCCATAATGGAAGGTCCTAACCCTGCAATTAGATTTGAAAGTCTGCATATTCAACTTTTCTGCGGATCTAACAGGCGGAAAGTCTGCATATTCAATTCTTCTTCAATAGATATGATTGGCTAAAAGTATGCATTTTCAACTTTTCTGCCGTCTGCATTTTTTCACAATTCTTTCAATTAAGTTCTCTCCATAATTTTTTTGATCGAAATGAGAAAAATATTTTAAAAAACTTTATACTTTTTTAAAATATTTTTATCATGCAAACAAGTCCATCCTAAGTGAGACATGCAAGCTCAGGCTTGGCCTGGCCCAAATTACACCTCTACTTAGTGCTATTAATAGACTTGATTCGGCAAAGACATGAGCCTGAGTCATGACTCCATTTATTAAGGCCGTGAGTCCGACAAGGACCATAGAACACCCAAGTGAGTCTTGCCTCCTTTTTTTTTTTATATAATAAAAAATGCCTTTTTTAGTGGATCCCACTTGGATACATGATCATCAAGGGAGGCATGTTGATGAAAAGATTTGAAATCTTTAATTTTAAGTATTCGTATAATTTTCTTATATGATAGAGTTAAAGGCCAAGATTGGATGCGAAAAAATTGGATTTATAAAGCTGCATGGATCCCGTGTTGCAGCTGCTCACATCTCAACATCTCCATTGTTGGGCGCACATAGAGATAATCTGGACCATTCAAGATTAGTCCCATCCCTTCCATGGATATCCACAAACTTTAGTTCAATAGAAGTGGGTCCTACCGTCTCATTGAGGAAATTAAGGCCGCATCAGCAATGATTCCATGTCTGCATCAGTCACATTTTTAATCACATGTTCAATCTTTGGGTGGGACCCACTCTTGTTAAAGTGAAGTATGAAGGCATGTTATGAGAGGGGATTAATAGGGCTATTAAAATGCCAGACGACCCATTAACACGGCACGAACTGGTAATAATAATATGTGATGTTCATCTAAGGTAGAAACTGGTAGTCAAAGAATTGGATTGATAAAAGTTGTCCACAAAATTTCCGCGAATAAAAATGGAAGGGTTGGTTGTCGCCAGGTCATTTCTAAAGAAAATCAGTGCCATGTATCTTTAGCTACTAGAAACAGACGAAAAGACACTTCAAAGCAGACAAAACGACACACGGAACTCTCTCCATATAATCAACTATCTCTCTCTCTCTTTTCATTGGAATCCAATCTCTGATTTTCTTTGGGTCTTCTGCTCTTTCCTTCCTCAGTCTATGCCAAGTAAGTCTCTTTCTCTCTCTTGATAGTCAACATATCAAAGAAAACTAGGATTGTCTCTCTCTCGCTCTCTCTTGAGAGCAACATATATATCAAAGAAAACAAGGATTTTTCTTCGTTGATTGCGGATGATGAACATATAATCTTTGTTCTTTTTTCTTAATACGATCGTAGGCACATCGTTCAAGCTTTTACTTGTATTATTTACAGTTTCTAGATGATTGTTTTTAAGGTGTTTTCTGCTTTGTTGTAGCTTTGATAGTATAAAATGAAAAGTCTTGCGTGATTTTATTTATTTATTTATTATTGAATGAAATAAATTGCCCCTGTATTTTTTTTTACTTAGATTTCATCCAACTCTAATTAGGTGACCTTTCTTGTTTGGGAAAAGGTTTCAGGATTATATTTCGATCTTACCATAAAACAGTTGTTGCTTTTGATTTGGAGAAATGTTTCAGGATTTTATTTCGATCTTACCATAAAACAGTTGTTGATTTTGATTTGAAGAAAGGTTTCAGGATTTATTTCGTTCTTACCATAGATCTTACTATAAAACAATTGTTGCTTTTGATGTGGAGAAAGGTTTCAGGATTTTATTTTTATCCATAATCGACGTTTAGCCCAAACCATCTCCTTTTAGGGGTGTTCATGGGCTGAGCTAGGGGAAAGATAGTCCAAGCCATCCATTTTGTTATTTGGCCTAGTTGCACTTAGGGATTCATGAAAGGTTTCGTTGTGGCCGAACCATGTCCTCCAAAAAAGAAATAAAAAATGGAGCCAACCTAACCAACCCAACCACTTGATCAACTGCTCACAAATCTTCCGAGTTAGAAATAGGTGCACAATCAATCAAATGGTCATGTCCATTTGGAAGGGTGCAAACCCAAGAGTCTGGTGCCTATTTGGAGGGTTCCCTTTAATTTGTGTAGTCCATTCAGATGGACCATTAGGTAGAGAATAAAATTCTCACCTATCAGCTTCAAATTATCTCCATATATCTACCAATTTATCATCCATGATCAAGGCGGATAGATCATTTCTAATAAATGAAATAGATCCTTTGTCACTGTGGATTTATTAGCCAGGTGTTTCTCTTTCAATTTCTTGTTTCCTTAGTATACTGTCAATTGCCTAAAGCTCATCTTGAGGAAAGTCAATTGCCTAAAGTTCATCTTGTTAAATCTTTAGTTTGTCCTTGTCCTTTGTGATAGCATTCATATCTCGTTAGTGTATGTATCAATTATTTTCTAAACATTTTAGATGGTTAGCAATAACTCTGAGGAGGTCCTTTTATAAGGGCTTTTCAATCCTTTGTCATGCAATGGCACTTTGCATTATGCACTCCACATCCCAAGGTCATTCCATGGTGATGTGAAGAGGAAATTTAACCAAAAGTGACTCCAATCAATTGAAATTTTTATATGCAAGAAAGATACTGCAATACGAAAAAGAAAAAAAAAAAAAAAAAAACAACTTTCATATTTTAAACAGAGTAATTCTAAATTTTAAGAAAAATTGTTGAAAAGCTATGATTTTAAATAGAGTTATTCAATTTGACGGCTAAGACATCTTGGATAAGGGAACTCCCTAACACTCGAATTGCGTCCGTAATTCTTTTTCTTGAAAATTGGAAAACGGTTGCAAGAAAGATGATTGATTTTGGGTTGATTCTCAAACATTTACAGGCAACATCAGCAAACCATAAAAGACACACCTCTTCATTGTCAAACACGAACTGAATGAAAAGAAATGTCCGTTGAACATAAATTTCTATTCAAAACAGACACCCCTCTTCTTTTCCCTGTATATATATCTGCATCTCCTCTATATTATCATCCAATGCAACTTCTTCTTCGTGACACATATCAGATCCATAGCTGAATGAATGTATCATAAGAAATATCTTTGACGTTCCATCGAGGAGTTGCAGGTAGCGAAGCAGGATCCATGGAAATTTGAAATTTCAAAAACCTAGATTTTGAAGAAAACAGGTTAGGCCTTCAATTTAACGTTGATAGATTAAGCATCCACGGTCTATCATTCCAATCTCCTGGCAAAATCCTTTGGTAAAGAAATATCCTCCCCAGCCAAGATTATAATTCCACTAGAGGGCCCACTTAATCTCACAAATATTAATACCTCTTGCATCCTATCGGCATACTTCCATTAAATGTGGCATGTGTAGTTATATCCTTCACAATCTACTAATTCTGTAGCATAATGGAAGATCCCTAAAAGATTTCACACTAGCTGTATTGATTTTTTTTTGATTAAATGATAAGGATACTTTCTAGGAAAAAGAATGCCAATTCCACGGCCAAATAAGAATCAATTGCATCTAATTGATGTTGGAAGCTCTAAATGTATTAGACTCAAGCACTCCCTAAAATCTCCCTCATCTTGGTCGTTAATCCCTATAATTTTGGTAGATTTCAAAGTCGCTTTCCAACGATGATCTCTCTCTCCTATTACTGAACATTTCTATTTTACTTGAGAGCATATTGGAGGGTTCATATTAGAAAGTTCAAATAATTGGAGATCAGGCCATCCATAATATGGGCTCCACCTTATATTTAGTGAGTAAATATAGTTTTAAAAAGTAACATATATATGATTTTTTTTTCAAAAGTTAAATTTATTATAAATATAATTAAAAGTACAAAAAATAATTCTAATATCCCCCCTGGCTGTGTGGAAATTTCCTAATATGAGTTAAAAGAAACATAATTAATTTACCTAACAAATTATTGAGATGCTATATATAAACTTCTTACTAATGATTTATGTTTATATAAATAGGCTTATCATTCACTCAATATATATTTTTAACTAATTTATAGTAAATTTCAATATTAATTTTAAAGTATTATTTAATTGACATGAGAAACTAACCGTGCATCGCACGGGATTTTTTGCTAGTAGCTCTTTATTAGCAATGCTTTGTTTGCTCGGATGTTAACAACATATTTTATTGCAACGTGGACATTTAATTCAAAAGTTAAAGCATCTCTAATACACTTTTGGCATCTAAACAACCTTTTTTCAGGCTAACCAACGAGATGGAGATAACCGACGATGAACTCTTTCGCTTGTTTTTCATCTTCGAAAACTACGTTGGACCTGATTTGAAGGATGGGAAGCCCCACAAATCAGTTTTCAAAGAACAACCACCATACATAGTCTAAGAACTACAAGGTTGTCGAATAAAGACTTTTGAACTGCACGGTGTGTACTATTATGCTCTTCGGAAGGCCATCAAATCTGTTATAGTGGAACGTGAGACGTTGCACCAATTTCTCCATTGTTATCTTGATTCTCCTTCATGTAGTTTCAATGTGTACCTCAGACAATTCCCTGACCTCTTTCCTCCTCATTTGCGTCGGCAGCTCCGATTCGAAGAACAATATCATGACATTGGGGACATTAATTATATTTATCAACAACTGGGTTACTTCTTTAAAGGATGCCATGATATTGTACTAACTCATGGCATGATATTGTTCTTTGAATCCGAAGCTGCTAATGCAAATGAGGAGAAAAGAGATCAGGGAATTGTCTGAGGTCCACATTGGAATTTTAGGAAAGAGAATGGAGATAACTATCATGAAGAAATTGATTCAATGTCGACTGACGTTCCACTATATGAATATCAGATTCGCCGGCCATCCTAAGAGCATAATAGTACACACGCTCAACTTCTAGAGTTCTTATTCGACTACCTGCTAGTTCTTGGGCTGTGTATGACTGTAGGCTCTCGGCGGCTCCAATTCAAAGAACAATATCATGACATTTAGAACATTGTATTTATCAAGAACCCGGCTACTACATCTTTAGAGGATGCCATGAGGTTTAAGAAGTTAACAAGGCTCGAGTTCTTGTTCCTGCATACAGATGTTGCATTGTTATAGTGTAGAATTTGTGGCTTTGCAGAAAACATGACAGCGGGGGCCAACAAGGAGCTTACAGGGAGCTCTTCACAGAGATTACATAAAAGACAAGCTGATCATCAAATGGAAATGGAAAATCTAGGGACTGTGCTACCTTTTTGTTATGTGGCACCCTGTAGTAAATGTAGTTCATCTGGCAACAGTGAAGTGCAAAATAGCATAACACCATTGCATACTGATGCGGACGATGAGGCAGATGTTGGCCATGGAATGCGTTTTTATGCCACAAACCCAATAACTGAATAGTGGTGTAAACCTGTGGGCTACCCTGGGAAAGGCGTGGATTGAAAAGAAGGGAAGCCTACCCAATCGTAGTTGTGCTGTTCCTGACGGCTGAAATGAAATTGAGAATTCACCTAGTGAGGTTTGTATGCAAATCAAACTGCTGTGACCATCTTTGGCCACCAGCTGAATTCTGAGTTTCATTTCAGCTACCGTGACTAGTACAACCTAGACAATTGACTAGTAGTTTTGGCTCTGATGTGGTTTATGAAGGAGTTGTAATGAAGCAATGGAAGAGAGAGAAAAGAAGAGGGGGGTGGGGGTGTTAAGGAAAGTTTTGTGATGCAGACGTAGGTGTCTGTTTCCTTGGAAAGAAATCCTTTTTTATTCCTGCTTAACAAACCACTAAGGCAATAAAAAACCTATCCGGAGGAAACTGAAACTTGGGCATTTTTATGTGGCTACACAAAGTTAATTTTAGTTTCATTACACATCTTTGATTTTTGGGATTTTTTTTCTATATATTTGAGCATTTTAGAACATTAGAGTTAGTTTTGGAGTTTAATAAAACTAGCCTTCATGGATTGAGGTTCCTTTCCCATTATTAATGGCTTTTGAAGACATATTTTTCGTGCTTCGGCCCTTTGCAAAGCTTTAATCCAAGCCCTAACAGTCTACTTCAGATTTTTTCGCTTTGATTTTAGAGGACATGCATCTTTAAAATCAGGAGCAATTTTTCACTCTTGATGATAATTTCTTTTTGTCCAATGGGAGATAATGGTAAAATATCCTATTCCTAAACTAGCCTAACCTATTAATCTGGGAACAACTTTTGCTGTTCTCCACGCATTGCCAGGATATGCTCTGTGCCTTAGCACGCTTCTTTTATCGTCCTTTGCACGCCAGCTGTATACACCTCCACCTCGTCTTATGCCAAAGTACAATCGGGATGATTCAAGGGTCGATCCTTCGCATGCCGTGTGAAAAATGATGGCTCCAACCTTATACTTCTGTAACCTGGGTGGATTCTTGATGATTGCTTTTGGCAGAGGCACTACTTCTCCCTTTTTTTTTTCAGAAAAAGGTAAAGGGTTCTTCTAGTAGGACTACCTTGAGCACCTATTTGAGAGGTGTAAAGCCCACCTTTGATATATTCAATTCATTCACATCAAACATTTCACTCTCTACAGGTAGTGGCCCAAAATACACTCCAAGTGGAGTGATTTAACATGCTCAAAATATGTAGTTATGCCTATAAAACATGATAAACCAAATAGCTTATATATAACTTCAACCTGGATGGAATTTGGTTCACTTCCTGTGAGGTATGATGTGATTGGGTCAAATGAACCAAAGGTAGGCCAAAACTTGTCCAACAATTTACCTATCATTTCTCTAGTCAATATGGTCGCAAATGGGTTCCTAGTCGGAACTATATTGGATCTGGTTTTAACTCGGAATCTATTTTTTTTATTCTAGACCCGTTTCCGATAGAAAAATCCGGATCCGATTCCAGAATCGATCCACCTAGAAGATTGGAATGTAGTTATAAAACCGGTTCAATTTCTCTTCATTTTTTTTTATTCTTAAAATATGCATATCATTCAACTTATAACAGTAAATCAAGTCTACTACATCCAGTATTATATATAAAAATGTCAAAATAATAATAATTTGGAGATACACTTTGCAATATCAAAGACTCATATGTCAGGTCTGAATCCACGGGTTGGAACCTATATGGAACTAGCTGTATTCTATGGGTCGAAACTTTTGCGTAATCCGAGAATGAGATAATTGCCTGCAACTATACTAATCCAACCTGATGAATCTCTATTTTACCCATCCCTTCAGCCTTTAGGCCAGAGAGCTACAGACACCCCGCCTCTAGAAAATGTGAGTGATCCACTTCAGAGGCCATTGGTGCTCTTTAGAAGATAATCATTTGCAGAAAGGGTATCTTGGGAGAGAGTTTACCAAAAGCCTATTGCTGAACTTTGCCTTATGCTCGTAATGTCTTCTAGATTCTGCCCACAAATAGGAAATCTAAGCCGCTCAAAATAAAAATCTAAAAACTGGTATGGCATCTTCCCAAGATTCGGTTGCTTCAAGTTGTGGCGCACACAATCATTGTACATAAGTAGGTTTTCAAACACATCCATATGCCTTTCCATCCATTTTCCATTTGAGGCCCATGGTTACATGATTTGGATGAATCCATCGGGACAATGGATGGAAAGATACCCATAAAAATCCTTCCCATAATGGAAGGTTCTAACCCTTCAATCAGATATGAAAGTCTGCATATTCAACTTTTCTGCCGATCTAATCGGTGGAAAGTCTGCATATTAAATTCTTCTTCCACAGATATGATTGGCGAAAAGTCTGCATTTTCAACTTTTATGCATTCTGCATTTTTTCACAATTCTTTCAATTAAGTTCTCTCCATAATTTTTTTGATCGAAATGAGAAAAATATTTTAAAAAACTTTATACTTTTTTGAAATATTTTTGTCATGCAAACAAGCCCATCCTAAGTGAGACATGCAAGCTCAGGCTTGGCCTGGCCCAAATTACTCCTCTACTTAGTGCTATCAATAGACTTGATTCGGCAAAGACATGAGACTGAGTCATGGCAACATTTATTAAGGCCGGCCCTGAGTCCGACAAGGACTATAGAACACCCAAGTGAGTCTTGCCTCCTTTTTTTTTTTATATAATAAAAAATGTCCTTTTTACCGGATCCCACTTGGATGCATGATCATTAAGGGAGGCATGTTGATGAAAAGATTTGAAATCTTTAATCTTAAGTATTCATCCAATGTCTACAAATTGTATATTTTTCTTATATGATAGGGTTAAAGGCCAAGATTGGATGCCAAAAGATTGGATTTATAAAGCTGCATGGGCAACAAGTGTGACTCCTGAAGCTAAAATGGCGTGGAAAAGAGTCGGATCCCCTGTCGCAGCTGCTTACATCTCAACATCTCCATTGTTGGGCCCACATAGATATAATCTTGACCATTCGAGATTAGTCCCATCCCTTCCATGGATATCCACAAACTTTAGTTCAATAGAAGTGGGTCCTACCGTCTCATTGAGCAAATTAAGGCCGCATCAGCAATGATTCCATGTCTGCATCAGTCACATTTTTAATCACATGTTCAATCTTTGGGTGGGACCCACTCTTATTAAAGTGAAGTATGAAGGCATGTTATGGGAGGGGATTAATAGGGCTGTTAAAATGCCAGACGACCCATTAACACGGCACGAACTGATATGATATTAACGTATTCGAGTGGCCTCTTAATGGGTTCGTGTCGTTAATAAGTCGGACTCATTAACAAGTCAAATTAGCGGATCATTAACGAATAAAATCGATAACACATTAGCAACCCGATACAACCCGCCAAATGATAAATGTCATAAATTATAAAATGCAAGAGGGGTATTTTGGTCAGTTTGAAAAGGTAAAAGTGAAATCCTAAAACCCACATATAAAAGATCATTTTTTAACTCTTTCACTCTCCTTTTATCAACAAAAGATTCTGTCAATTGACATGGTTCGAAATAGACACGATTATTTAACTGGTTAATGGGTCATGTTGTGTAACCCGTTAAATAATTGTGCCGTGTTCGTGTTTGATTTTAGGGCCTACTTATTTAATGAGTCGTGTATGGGTTGAGGTGATTCTAATACGAATTCATTAATCCGTAACCCAAATTCGTTAATACGATACGATTGACAGCCCTAGAAAGGATGTGATTCATTTTGAATGTTGCGATTCATTTTCCCCACTCTTATGCCCCATGTGAAGAATGCCACTGCCACGTTTCTCAAAAACTCTCTCTCTCTCTCTCTCTCTCTCTCTCTCTCTGCATTGGAATCCAAGCTCTGATTTATCTTGGGCCGGGCAGAATTATGGGTTGAGGTGCAGGGCCCTTCTTCAATGCATCATACTAGGTGATGGTTTTCATGTGTTTTCTTCTTTTACTTCATTGTTTGATCTCATAGCTCGTTTTCTTACTGGTGCTATGTAAGTTTTTAAAGGAGTAACTTCTAATATTGGTGGGGTTTTCTCATTTTGGTTGTTACTATAATCTGGATTAACTTAAAAAATGTCTTAACACATTGGTGTGATCGTTTATTTTCAAATGGTTATTCAAAAGCCCTCCACTTTTATATGAGTGGTCTTTGAATTTTTTTAATGCATATGTAAATGATTTATCTTGATTTGGGTTTCCATTGAAAATGAGAATGCTGTTTGGATGGAGGAAACATAAGAGATGGAAAGGAAGAAGTAAAGAAACAAAAGAGAAGTTCTAAAAACTTCATCTCAACTGTTGTATTAGAAAAACTGAATGTTCAGCTTGTGAATGATATGATTGATGGTGGTACATAGAAGGGGGATTTTTCCATTAATTTTCATCATAAAACAGGTCTGCTCAAACATTTAAAATGAAAATTCTTACATGAAAAACTTTATTATCAAGAAAATGCTGTTTGTATCTTTCAATGAATCTCCTCCAACTCTATTCAGGTGAAAATCTCCTCCGACTCTATTCAGGTGAATGATTCTAGGTTTATTTTTTATTTTTGATGGCAAGGGTGTCTGGCCTCTTTTAGAATGACTATTCCCTGTCCCCCGGCATGTGAAGTCCCTGCCTCCCTTATGCGCCCAGGTAAGTTAGGTTTTTGCATGGGCAACCGATCCAAGGGCGAGAGCGCGAGAATGATTATGATTTGGAGAAAGCTCTTTGGATCTTCTTTCGATCTTACTGTAAGTATTTGTAACTAGGTATTTTTTTAATGAGAATAATAGTAAAAGCAATAAAGCCATAATCGTCGATTTGATACCTACTGGACTAATACAAATGTTTGGATTTCAGCTAAAAACGCAACAACAAAAAAAAAAAAAAAAAAAAAAAAAAAAAGAAAAGAAAAAAGAGTTAACATAAGGGTTGATCGTAATTGAAAGGAACTTAGAGCAATAGAGCCTTATTCCATTTCTCAAGAATGGTAGCTAGAGTAGAAAGTTCAGGCAGTGTGGGAAGCGTACTACGCTAAAACGCTCAATCCGCGGGGGCGTTTAAGGGTCAAATAAAGGCGTAGGATGATATTGGCACCATATCGAATCTGTCCTAATCTGCATTAGCCCTACCCATCACCTCTTTCTAGGGATGTTCATGAGTTGGGCTAGGCCAAAGATTGTCCAAGTAGCAACCCTCCCCCTCTTCCAAATTAGTTATTGGCCGGGCCGGGTCTTGCCCTTAGATGAGTGGTGTTGGCACCTTTATTTCATATGTGCACATAGATGGAGCCCTGGGTACTAATGTTAAAGTATGATTCGTAAACCAATAGCCCAAGCTTGCCCCCAAAATAAAAATAAGAAAAAGGAAAATAGTCATGCCAGACTGACTTATTAAGCATATTTGAGGCTCAATCCGATTCTATTTGATAGTTAGACCAGAGAACTCATGACCTAAAGAAATGCCCGGATCCAACTCAACATGCATGGGCTGGTTTCAGTTTGAGCATGGCCTGACCTGCCCACTTGCACCCCCACGTCTTTACCTCATGATTGGCAGGCATCCATGTGGGCACCACAAAAATCTAGTTTTTAGTATAAATAACTATTACCTCTTAAATAGTACTATATATATATTCTTATTGCCTATGTGGGTCCCCATATTGGTTCTCATAAGATTTATGTAAGGATTTCATAATAAAACTATATATAAATATAGGAAAATGCTCATGCAAGAGTGATTCTCACACTAGTACGAGAGTGGGGGGGAGGGGGGGACCCTCATATATTAGGCTGTTAAGGTCGTTGGCATTGGATATGGACCCAATGGATCTCCCCTTCCTCTGATAGGAGCATTTCCCAATACATCCTCCATTCAACATATCGTTCGAATTGGTTGCATTGGAACTTTCTAACCATCGGATCGTGAGGATGATCCAATAGTTGGCATCAAAGCTATATAAGTACCTTAAACATAAAACCTTAAAACGCCCAGCCCCTCATAGAACCCTAGCTCTTGCGCCTCCCTCTTGCTCTTCGGCCCTCTCTCGTGCTGCAGGTAAGCCTCTCTCGTTCATTTATGATTCTCTCTCTCTCTCTCTCTCTCTCTCTCTCTCTCTCTCTCTATCTGTCTATCTATCAGTATCTCTCTCCGTCTTTCCCTCTCTATATCTATCATTGTCTATTTATGATCTGCTACAGGTACCTCTTACGGATTTGGATGAGAGGTTTACCATAGCACATGACGCCTCATAAGAAAACCAACCCCCTCACACTCACTAGCCTTCATGAATTCACACGCACTCTACCTTAGCACTAATTAGAATAGTAATATTCAATGTTATTTTAAATTCCAACTTTTTCTTAAGTTATAATTCTCATCAAATAAAATAAGATGGTGGTTATTATTCAGATTATTACCAAATTTATATACGCCATTTCACCTATGCACAATGTATATGGGAGTTCCCACTCACCTTGCTATGGGGCCAGGTGGGTTCCACCTAAGGATGGGGCTTGGGGAAGGGGGGTTTGAAACATTTGGTTTGGATGACTTGTGTACAAAGTATGGGGCTAAATCGATCATTGTAAACCGTTCATCAACGACCCACAAGGTTTCATCTCATTAAAGAAAATGAACCGCCAATCCAATGGTTTTGTCCATTTGGATTGGTATAAAAAAATGGGATCAATGACTATCGGGTGGGGCTCCCTATACATGGTCCACTCGGGTAGTTGATCATGTGGGCCCCATTAAGAGGTGTCCATGCAACATTATAAAAAGGTGTTCATTGAAAATCTTCTTACACAACACACACATACACACACCCATATATATATATATATAAATATATATAGCATTGCTACACAGCGCCCATGCATTTTTTAGGAGAAAATGCTCCTCCTAGTAGGGCCCACTGAGATGCATGATGATCATGGAAGTCTATTGGATGAAAAGATCCATATAAGGTCTACCTATATGCAAAAGCTTGAGTCCATAAGATCATTCTAACATTTTGATCCATGACCCTAAAATTTAATGGTTTAGAGGCATTATTTTATTATGATTTCAATCCAACGGTGAGGTAAAGTTTAATGAGTGTCAAACTTGGACTAATGATTATTCTTGTGGGAATTGTGTGTGTGAAAAGACTAGATTGACTCAACGTGAGACTATATATATATATATATATATATATATATATATATTAGTAATGCTCTTGTACGAGCTTCCCTTATCGTTTTACGGTAAAACGCAGACACACGTTATTGGTTCGAGTCTTAAGAGGAATGACTCGGCGCGAGAAAAATGCATGCTGCCAAAAGTGTCTCGACCGAGTTCTGCCTGAGGGGGATTGTTGAGGGGTGGACTTCACCCGAGGGGGAGTATTAAAAAGTATTTAAGTTGCCTCTACAAGCAGCTCGAGGTTTTGGTAGAAATGGTTAGCTATGAAAACTTAATATATATTATATAGATAGAGTGAGTTTTGATGGTTTTCCATGTCAAGATTCAAGAAATTTCAAGGTAGAATTATATATAAGACTGAAATGTTATTGGTCGAATATGTTCTAATTTCGTGATTAGCCATGTGTTAGCTTATATAAAAGCCTTTGTACAATTAAAAGAAGTTCAAATATGGAAGGAGAGCTATCTAATCACTAAGGGTGATTAAAATTATGCTAATCCAATCCCATGTTATAACTACAATGCTAATTAAATATCTAGACATCATTCTATGGCAATAATTATGGTGCTTTTATACAACAAAATAATATTCCTTATACTCTATTGATTCATACCTTTTCCTTTCATATTTGTTAGAAAAAAAAAATAAGGTTCTCACTATCAGCTCCTAATTATCTCTATGTGGCAATTTCTTGTCCATGTTTGAACATGCACTATTTTTGATAAGTGAAATAGATCGTTTCTAACTGTGTATCTTTTAGCCTATTGTAATGCTTTTATCTTTTGTTTCCTTACTCCACAATTCTATACCTAGATATATTTAGTTGTGAGATTAAAGTAGTATCCTAATTTAGAGAATTCTACCAACAAAAAATGAAAGTCCCTGAAAACCAAAAGAGAATTTTGTCCACCGTCAAGATGGAAAAGAGCCAAATTGACCATGAAAGAAATATGTTTATTATTTGAACAATGATTATGATTCTTTAGCAGGTTTCGTATTTTTGTCTCGTTATTTCTGTCCATAAATTGTCAATATTCTAAAGAATAAAATTGCAATGCCTTTCTTAGAGAAGCATGAGACCAGATGGGCAAGAATTTTTGATGAGAAGGATCTCCATAGAATCTCTTTATAAAACTACTCGTATATCTAATTCAACAGAAGGATTTTAAATCAATTATAAAAACAGAGATATACTATTTTGATTTGTGGGACCAGCACTGTTACAAATTATTAGAATAACCTAAGCTGCAGCTTAGGAGAGCTCTCTCTCTCTCTCTCTCTCTATATATATATATATATATATGATTGTTGCATTTTTCTACCAGAAACCAGTAAGTAATTCCAAACTGTAGGAAACCTTTGACATGAAGCTGAGTTATTGAATTTGAGTGCTAAGAGATCTAATTGGATAAGGGACCTCCTTGAGACTTGGAACTCCAACTGTAAAAGCTCTCTGTTAGCACTGCTTCATTGGCTGGGAACTTAAGTGCATATATTCTTTCAACATGATAATTTCCTTCAAGGTTCAAGTATCTGATACATCATTGGCATCACCTTCTTCTAGGCTACCTAACTGGATGGAGATGATTGCCGATCAACGTTTCCTCTTGCTTTTCATCTTCAGTCACTACTTTGGACCTGATCTGAAGGATGAGAGGCCTCGCAAATCTGTTTTCCAAAGAATCGTCGAGGGCCTGCCACCATATGCAACCCATGAACTGGCAGGTAGTCGACTAAGAACACTAGAAGTGGAGCGCGTGTACTATTATGTGCTCAGGATGGCCAAGAAATCTGATATAGTGGAACGTGAGACATTGCACAAATTTCTTAATTATGGTTATCTCCATTCTCCTTCCCGGGATTCCAATGTGGACCTCGGACAATTCCCTGATCTCTTCCCTCCCCATTTGCATCGGCAGTTCCGATTTGAAGACCAATATCAAGTCATTGAGAACATTGTATTTATCAACAACCCGAACACATCTTTCATCAATACAGTGGTTGCCATGAGGTTTAAGAAGTTAACAGGGCTCGAGTTCTTGTTCCTGGATGCAGAAGCTGCATTGTCATACTGTAGAATTTGCGGCATTGCAGATAACATGATAGAGGAGCTCGATGATGAGGAGCTTGCTGAGAGCTCTTTGCCGAGATCAAGAGAAATGGGAATGACAAATCTAAGATATGTGCGACCTCTTCGTTATTTGGCACCCTACAACAACAGTAATAATGCATCAGACAACAGTGAAGTACACAACAATGCAACACCTTTGCCAACTGATATGTACAATTTACATGATGAGAGTGGAATGGTTTTTTATCCTTCAGACCCAACTGCTGAAGAGTGGAGTGAATTTGTAGATGCTGCTAAGAAGGCGATTGGATTCGAAGGAATTGCAGTTGAGATTCCAGATGGCTCACTGATAAGTCTGCTCGACATCCGCACGTGTGAGGATGCTTATTGGTTCCGTACATTATTGCCAGGAGTTAAACCGGATGGCAGTAAGTTATTTATGCAGTTTTCTTTAATTTTTGTTCTCTATTAAGAGAAAGTTTGCTTCATATTCTTTTCATACACTTAGATTGACATATTGATTGGTTGCTGAAATGCTGCGAGGACTAATATTAGTTTCCTTCCTCCAATTCTATAATAAATGTTTCTTTAGGCTGTGTTTGCAAGTATCGACCAAAATATCTATGTTTTTATCAAATATTGGAAGAAATGAACCTTTTTGGATGAGGGATGGCAATAAGTTGGATTTGGTATGATTTGACGTAAACCCATACTGGCCTTGACACACCTACCCAACTGAGCCTACCAAGATGGAGTTTAAGATATAACTATCCTCATAAAAGCCTTGTTTCAACTATGTTAGGAGTTTAGGATATGTGATAACACGATACCAAATTTACAACGTGCATGTTAATGGTTTGAGTTTGATGAGGGGTCATCACATATCCTAGAGTTTATTTGAAAGAAATCTTAAATATTTCAAGAAAAGCTTTTTTAATGCATATTTCATTAATATATATATTTAAGTAGGTCATAAATAGGATAGTTTCAGGGCGTCCAAAGCCCGAACCCATTCCAAACCTGACCCAACAAGACCACTATCAACCCTCTCCCCCAAATTGCAAGTGGTTTGTATGATATGCTATAGAATGAATAGTTATTTGCTCTGCCTTGACACTGGATGGGACAATACCTTTTCTGCTCCAAATCACCAATGTGATAATTGCCTGGATTGATTTAGGACAGAAAGATAACAAGGCATCAGATACAGTGGGAGAAATAAACATCAATTTTGTTGCAATTTGGAATTAATATAAAAACACTGCATCTATATATGTTGATATAATGCATCATTTACACCAATAACTGGTTTGTTGTTTTCTTGGTTTTTTTTTCAATTTTGTTTTTCAACTGCTTATAGCTATTGATATCATGTATAATTATTTTTAAATGGCGACAGAATTCGTTTGGAGTATCAAGGATGAGCGGAAGATGATCCTCAGGGGAGTAACTGCTACAGGTTGGAAAATGCTGGTGAGGCAATCACGGCAGCTCGATCTGCAAGGAGACCAACTTTGCCCACCAGGGGAGTTCTCAGTTGTATTTCAGCTACCAGGACCAGTAGAATCTAAAGAAATGACTAGTAATTTAGGCTCTGATGGGGTTTTTGTGGGAGTAGTGAAGAAGAAAGTGGAGGGCTGTAGTAATGCGGCAGTGACTTTACGCTCAATGATTTTGGAATGCTCAAATCTCAATACAGAACATGCATGGACATGAATTTAAGTTCAAAGACTGGGAAATAAGTTGTGAGTTGAAGACAGATAATTCTTATCTTAATTTTGACTGTTATAGAACTTATATTTCATTCTCAATAATTGTGATGCAAGGCCTGTGGCCCAATATAGCCAGCCACGTGGCCCATATGTAGGACCCAAAGAGGTTTATTTGTGTTTTTTTTTTTTTTTTTCATTATTGATTTATGTAATGAGTTTTCTTTAGAATTAAGTGCTGTTTGGAAACTCTAATCTAATTAGTAAGAGTTAATTAGATTAAGGTCTAAAATAAAACTTCAATTCTTTCAGTTCTATTTCATCATTAACCTTTTTAGTAAAACTATTAAAAAATGCTTATTTTGTGAGAAAAATGGGAGCCCACCTTTTGGAATTATGTTAATCGGGGGCCACTTTTAAAATTTTCAATGTAAAATGGGTTAGGTTAGGGTCAACCCACTAAACCGCATAAATTGTGGGTTCCAAAATTTATTACGAAGGAGATTTATTTCTAAATTTATTACAAAGGAAATAATGGGTCTCAAATATGCTAAAAGGTTTAGATCATAATTTGGGAGCCATAAAAAGTAATAAGAATCAAAAGTAATAAAAAATTGTTGAAAAGCTATGATTTTAAGTAGAGTTATTCAATTTGACTGCAAAGACATCTTGGATAAGGGGTCTCCCTAACACTTGAATTGCGTCCATAATTCTTTGTCTTGAAAGTTGGAAAACGGTTGCAAGAAAGAGGATTGATTTTGGGTTGATTCTGAAACATCCATAGGCCACGTCAGCAAACCATAAGAGACACACCTCTTCATATTCAAACACCTACTGAAAGAAAAGAGATGTCCGTTGAACAGAAATTTCTATTCAAAACGGACACCCCTCTTCTTCTCCCTCTATATATATATATATATATATATATATATATATATATATATCTATATCTCTTAATCTCCACTATATTATCTTCCAATGCAACTTCTTTGTGACACATATCGGATCTACAGGTGAATGAATCATAAGAAATATCTTTGACGCTCAATCGAGGAGTTGCAGGTAGTGAAGCAGGATCCATGGAAATTTGAAATCCCAAAAACCTAGATTTTGAAGAAAACGGGTTAGGCCTTCAATTTAACGGTGATAGATTAAGCATCCACGGTCTATCGTTTCAATCTCCTGGCAAAGTCCTTTGGTAAAGAAAGATCCTACCCAGCCCGAGTTTATAAATCCACTAGAGGGCCCACTTAATCTCACAAAATTAATACCTCTTCCATCCTATCGGCGTACTTCCATTAAATGTGGCATATGTAGTTATTTCCTTCACAATCTACTAATTCTGTAGCAGAATGGAAGATCCCTAAAAAATTTCCCACTAGCTGTATTGATTTGTTTTGATTAAATGATAAGGTTACTTTCTAGGAAAAAGAATGCCAATTCCACGGCCAAATATGAATCAATTGCGTCTCATTGATTTTGGAAGCTTTGAATGTATTAGACTTAAGCACTCCCTAAAATCTCCTTCATCTTGGTCGTTAATCCCTACAATTTTGGTAGATTTCAAAGTCGCTTTCCAGCGATGATCTCTCTCTCCTACTGAACATTTCTATTTTACTTGAGGGCATATTGAAGGGCTCATATTAGAAAGTTGAAATAATTGGAGATCAGGCCATCCATAATATGGGCTCCATCTTATATTTAGTGAATAATTATAGTTTTAAAAAGTAACATATATATGATTTTTTTTTCAAAAGTTATATTTATTATAAATATAATTAAAAGTTCAAAAAATAATTCTAATATCCCCCCTGCAATGTAGAAATTTCCTAATATGAGTTAAAAGAAACATAATTAATTTACCTAACAAATTATTGAGACGCTATATATAGACTTCTTACTAATGATTTATGTTTATATAAATAGGCTTATCATTCACTCAATTTCTATTTTTAACTAATTTATAGTAAATTTCAATATTAATTTTAAATTATTATTTAATTGACATGAGAAACTAACCGTGCATCGCACGGGATTTTTTGCTAGTAGCTCTTTATTAGCACTGCTTTTGTTTGCTCGGATGTTAACAACATATTTTATTGCAGCATGGACATTTAATTCAATAGTTAAAGCATCTCTAATACATTTTTTTATCTCTAATACATTTTTGACATCTAAACAACCTTTTTTCAGGATAACCAACTAGATGGAGATAGCCAACCATGAACTCTTTCGCTTGCCTTTCATCTTCGAAAACTACGTTGGACCTGATTTGAAGCATGGGAAGCCCCACAAATCAGCTTTCAAAGAACAACCACCATGCATAGGCTAAGAACTACAACGTTCTCGAATAAAGACTTTAGAAATGCACGGTGTGTACTATGATGCCCTTCGGAAGGCCATCAAATCTGTTATAGTGGAACGTGAGACGTTGCACCAATTTCTCCATTGTTATCTTGATTCTCCTTCATGTAGTTTCAATGGGTACCTCAGACAATTCCCTGACCTCTTTCCTCCTCATTTGCATCGGCAGCTCCGATTTGAAGAACAATACCATGACATTGGGAACATTATATTTATCAACAACTCGGTTACTTCTTTAAAGGATGCCATGATATTGTACTAACTCATGGTATGATATTGTTCTTTAAATCCGGAGCTGCTGATGCAAATGAGGAGAGAAGAGATCAGGGAATTGTCTGAGGTCCACAATGGAATTTTAGGAAGGAGAATGGAGATAACGATCATGAAGAAATTGATTCAATGTCGACTCACGTTCCATTATATCAGATTCGCCGGCCGTCCTAAGAGCATAATAGTACACTCGCTCTACTTCTAGAGTTCTCGAGTTCTTGTTCCTGGATGCAGATGTTGCATTTTTATAGTGTAGAATTTGTGGCTTTGCAGATAGCATGACAGCGGGGGCCAACAAGAAGCTTACAGGGAGCTCTTCACAGAGATTACATAAAAGACAAGCTGATCATCAAATGGAAATGGAAAATCTAGGGTCTGTGATACCTTTTTGTTATGTGGCACCCTGTAGTAAATGTAGTTCATCTGGCAACAGTGAAGTGCAAAATAGCATAACACCATTGCATACTGATGCGGACGATGAGGCAGATGTTGGCCATGGAATGCATTTTTATGCTACAAGCCCAACAACTGAATAGTGGTGTAAACCTGTGGCTACCCTGGGAATTGGGTGGATTGAAAAGAAAGGGAAGCCTACCCAATCGTAGTGTGCTGTTCCTGACGGCTGAAATGAAACTGAGAATTCACCTAGTGAGCAAAGATGGTTTGTATGCAAATCAAACTGCTGTGATCACCTAACCAACATTTCCCAACCTGTTTTAGTTGATTCCCTGATGATCACCTTCCCATCGGCCTAGGCAATCACAACGGTTTGATTTGCATACAAACTATCTTTGCCCACCAGCAATGGAAGACAGAGACGCGGAGGGGAGGGCGGGGGTGGGGGTGGGGTTTAAGGAAAGTTTTGTGATGCAGACGTAGGTGTCTGTTTCCTTGGAAAGAAACCCTTTTTTTATTCCTGCTTAACAAACCACTAAGGAAATAAAAAACCTATCCAGAGGAAACTGAAACGAGGGCATTTTTATGTGGAAATAGTCTACACAAATGTAATCTTAATTTCATTAAACATCTTTGATTTTTGGGATTTGTTTTTCTATATATTTGAGCATTTTAGAACATTAGAGTTAGTTTTGAAGTTTAATAAAACAATCCTTCAGGGATTGAGGTTCCTTTCCCATTATTAATGACTTTTGAAGACATATTTTTCATGCTTCGGCCCTATACAAAGGTTTAATCCAAGCCCTTTACAGTCTACTTCAGATTTTTTCGCTTTGATTTTAGAGGACATGCATCTTTAAAATCAGAAGCCATTTTTCACTCTTGATGATTTTTTCTTTTTGTCCGGGGGAGATAACGGTAAAATATCCTATTCCTAAACTAGCCTAATCTATTAACTTGGAAACTACTCTTGCCGTTCTCCATGCATTATCTGGATATGCTCTGCGCCTTAGTACGCTTCTTTCTTCGTCCTTTGCGCACCAGCTGTATACACCTCCACCTCCTCATATGCCAAAGTACAATCGGGGTAATTCCAGGGTTGCCGTGTGAAAAGTGATGGCTCCTACCTCATGCTTCTCTAACTTGGGTGGATTCTTGATGATTGCTTTTGGCAAAGGCGCTATTTTTATTTTTTTTATTTTTAGAAAAAGGTGAAGGGTTCTTCTAGTAGGACTACCTTGAGCACCTATTTGAGTGGTTTAAAGCCCACCTTTGATATATTCAATTCATTCCACCTTTGATATATTCAATTCATTCACATCAAACATTTCACTCTCTATAGGTAGTGGCCCAAAATACACTCCAAGTGGAGTGATTTAACATGCTCAAAATATGTAGTTATGCCAATAACACATGATAAGCCAAATAGCTTATATATAACTTCAACCTAGATGGAATTCAGTTCACTTCCTGCGAGGTATGATGTGATTGGGTCAAATTAACCAAAGGTAGGCCAAAACTTGTCCAACAATTTACCTACCATTTCTCTAATCAATATGGTTGCAAACGGGTTCCTGTTCAGAACTATATTGGATTTGGTTTTAACTCGGAATCTATTTTGTTGATTCTAGACTCGTTTCCGATAGAAAAATCCGGATCCGGTTCTAGAATCGATCCACCTAGAAGATTGGAATCTAGTTATAAAACCGGTTCAATTTCTCTTCATTTTTTTTATTTTTTATTCTTAAAATATGCATATAATTCAACTTATAACAGTAAATCAAGTCTACTTCATCCAGTATTATATATAAAAATGTCAAAATAATAATAATTTGGAGATACAGTTTGCAATATCAAGAACTCATATGTCAGGTCCGAATCTACGGGTTGGAACCTATATGGAACTAACTGTATTCTACGGGTCAGAACTTCTAGGTAATCCGAGAATTGGATACTTGCAACTATACTGATCGAACCTGATGAGTCTCTATTTTACCTATCCATTCAGCCTTTAGGCCAGAGAGCTACAAACACCCCGTGTTTTAACTCAGCCCAACTTGGCATCCCCACCTCTAGAAAATGTGAGCGATCCACTTTAGAGGCCATTGGAGCTCTTCAGTAGATAATCATTTGTAGAAAGTGTATCTTGGGAGAGACTTTGCCAAAAGCCTATTGCTGAACATTGCCTTCAAGCTGTGGCACACAATCATTGTACATAAGTAGGTTTCAAACACATCCATATGCCTTTCCATCCATTTTCCATTTGAGGCCCATGGTTACTTGATTTGGATGAATCCATCGGGACAATGGATGGAAAGATACCCATAAAAATCCTTCCCATAATGGAAGGTCCTAACCCATCAATCAGATATGAAAGTCTGCATATTCAACTTTTCTGCGGATCTAACCGGCGGAAAGTCTGCATATTTGATGAGTTCTGAAAAGTACACATTTTCATAGACATTTTGAACTATTTTAAAGGTTTATTGATATTAAAATCTTTATTTAGTGTCAAATCATGTTTTTATGAATTTAGAGTCCATTATAGTGCATTTATGCATAATTTGCTCAAAAATCACACTTTTTGCGTAAATTCATGAAACCTGCTATTTTTGGAGATTTATTTTTGGAAAGTCGGTTATTATGGGTGCATCAAGTAGGATCCCATGCATCGTCCATTTAAATTCCTCACATAGAATTATTCTTGAATCCATTTGTTTTAATTTGTGTAGGAGAAATCAAGAATGGGACCCACATTGGTAAAATGTAAGAGAAATCAAGGGAATGACATCTTTCATGGTGGACCCACATATCTTGGTATTTTTGAAGAGTTTGAAAAGTCAACAATGGAAAGCTAGATTTGTAATTTCAAATTCAAGAAAGGAAACTTCAGACTTGGTAAGATCTAATTCTTACTAAGTTTGAAAACTCAAAAATCAAAAAAGAAATTCAAGAAAAGAAAATAAGCTAAAAGAGTTGACTAGTCAATCAAAGAAGTTTGGAAGCAAATCAAAGATGGAAGAAGAGTCAAGAAACAAGGAAAGAAAGATCCCAAGATCCCTGTGGATGTCCACATGGGTCCCACACACCCATTGCACAATTAACATTCCATATGTGCATATTTATTTTCAAATTTTTTAGAGGCAGCAAGATTAAAATGGGTATAACACTTAATCCAGCCGCTGGATTGGTGCAATCCATATACCGTTGGAAAGCTCTTTTCGAGTAGATATCTTTAGAACCCAAGATTGTGTCAATTGGAGCTAAAACGAGGAAGATATGGCTTCTGGAAGTTGGTGCTATAATTTCTACTCGGGATTGCAATTTTGCACATGGAAAGCACAAAAAAATCTCTCACTCACCTTGCTATTTCTTTGAAGACTTGTTGACCAAGGAAGGGACTTGCCATACAAAGAAGATTGCATGCTACAAACTTGGAGCAAATAAGGAAAGAAAGAGAGCCAAAATCTATAAATTGAAGGCATAAGAATCCATCTCCTCTTATGCTTGAGAATTGCTCACCTCTCACTCTAGAAAATTTCATACCATCTCTCCCTTTCTTGCCTTTCCATCTTAATTCATCAAGGGGGTTCTTTCCAAAGGCCACACCACCAACCTTGTAGTTTCAACTAGAAAGGGGGATTCTCAACATCCTAGTATGTATTTTTGTTTTTTAATTCTCAATCTTATGTACTCGATTGCATACTAGTATTAATAAAATTGTTTCTTTTTAATTCTTGTATTGATTTCTTGTGAATCTTGATATTAGTTTTGCAATAGGGTTAGTTCTTACTTTTGGTTAAATATTTTTAATTGGCTTGAAATAGTTACTAACAACTCACCTTAGTATCCTTACAATATACCTTGTTTTCTACGGATATATGGTATTTTTGGAGGCAATACAATGTGAAGTTGAAGAGTGTTGATTAAGAAAAGTTTAAAAATCCAAGTCTGAAATTTATTTATTAAAAAGTGAGGATTTATCATTCTCAACTTGGATTGACAACCCAAGTTGAAGAATAGGACCCTAGGTTTGCACCTCTAATTTCTCTTGGACCTTCAATTGAGAAGAATTAAAGAAGCAACTCACCACTTTTATATTTCAGTTTTGTTTACCATCTTTAATATATGCATACCACCCTTATTTTCAGCAACTCACTTTTAATTCCTGCACCTTTTACAATACTATGTCACACAATTTTGTTTAGATTTGTTAATTGCTGGAAAGTGTATTAGATTCATGTATCATTATAATTTAAATTCCAGCCATTAAACTCAATTTTAGATTGCATTAGATTAGAAAAAATCTAGGGGTGTAACGGTTCGGTTAACCGTTTTTTTTGGGAAAACCATTAATCGAACCGTAACCGCGGTTTTCTGTATTTGAAAACCGTAACCGTAACCGTACAGACAAAAACCGTAGAAAACCGAACCGCGGTTAACCGTATAAGACGGTTCGGTTACGGTTAATAACCGTGGAAAAATTTGAATATTAATTTCTCAATTTGCATATTCTTTTTTGGTTTAATATACAATAACTTCTTAAGTCCAGTCAATTTTGCGAAAATTTTTACTTATGTATTGCGAAAATTTTCATTCAGCCCCCCCTCTTTTTTTTCCCTTTATTTTATAACGCTACGGTTAACCGTGTGCGGTTAACCAAACCGCATTTTACGGTTCGGTTCGGTTAACCGCAGTGAATTTTTATGGAAAACCGTAATCGAACCGAACCATGCGGTTTTTGGATTTCATTTACCGTAACCGTAACCGAACCGTGGAATACGGTTATTAACCGCGGTTCGGTTCGGTTCGGTTCGGTTAGACGGTTTCTCGGTTTTTTTTTACACCCCTAAAAAAATCATGTATAAAAACAGGACTGCATACTAGTTTTCTAGACTTAAAAATTTCAGCATCTCATGGCATGCATTGCATTACTAACTTTCTAACTTATGTTTCTTTTATTTCTATTTTAGTTTCTTAGTTTTATTTTTGGTACCTTTTATTTTTGATGTTCTAACTTGTGTGTTCTTTTGTAGCAATTTTAGTTTTTAGTTTAGGATTTTTAGATTTAGGAAGTTCTCTTTTAATTGGATTGTAATTAATTTACTTTTTGGAAAGTAGGAATGATGAATGTACTTTTCTAGATTTTAGGCTAAAACTAGATTTTATTTAGGGCAGGTACAAGTTGAGAAGGAATCTTAGTTTACATTGCTCCCTGTGGATCGACCTGGTCTTACCAGTTTTATTATTACAATCGCACCCTACACTTGGGTCCGATCAATATTCAATTCTTCTTCCACAGATATGATTGGCGAAAAGTCTGCATTTTCAACTTTTCTGCCTTCTGCATTTTTTCACAATTCTTTCAAGTAAGTTCTCTCCATAATTTTTTTGATCGTAATGAGAAAAATATTTTAAAAAACTTTATACTTTTTTGAAATAGTTTTGTCATACAAACAAGCCCATCCTAAGTGAGACATGCAAGGTCAGGCTTGGCCTGGCCCAAATTACACCTCTACTTAGTGCTATCAATAGACTTGATTCGGCAAAGACATGAGCCTGAGTCATGACTCCATTTATTAAGGCCCTGAGTCCGACAAGGACTATAGAACACCCAAGTGACTCTTGCCTCCTTTTTTTTTATATAATAAAAAATGCCCTTTTTAGCGGATCCCACTTGGATACATGATCATCAAGGGAGGCATGTTGATGAAAAGATTTGAAATCTTTAATTTTAAGTATTCATTCATTGTCTATAAATTGTATAATTTTCTTATATGCTAGAGTTAAAGGCCAAGATTGGATGCGAAAAAATTGGATTTATAAAGCTGCATGGGCCACAAGTGTGACTTTTGAAGTGAAAATGGCGTGGAAAAGAGTCGGATCCCATGTCGCAGCTGCTGACATCTCAACATCTCCATTGTTGGGCCCACATAGAGATATTCTGGACCATTCGATATTAGTCCCATCCCTTCCGTGGATATCCACAAACTTTAGTTCAATAGAAGTGGGTCCTACCGTCTCATTGCGGAAATTAAGGCCGCATCAGCAATGATTCCATGTCTCCATCAGTCACATTTTTAATCACATGTTCATTCTTTGGGTGGGACCCACTCTTATTAAAGTGAAGTATGAAGGCATGTTATGGTAGGGGATTAGGGCTGTTGAAATGCCACACAACCCATTAACACGGCACGAACTCATATGATATTAACGTGTTCGAGTGGCCTCTTAACGGGTTCTTGTCGTTAATGAGACGGACCTGTTAACACGTTAAATTGGCGGATCATTAACGAATAAAATTGGTAACACATTAACAACCCGATACAACCCGCCAAATGATAAATGTCATAAATTATAAAATGCATGAGGGGTATTTTGGTCAGTTTGAAAAGGTAAAAGTGAAATCTTAAAACCAACATATAAAAGAAAGATCATTTTCTAACTCTTTCACTCTCCTTTTATCAGCAAAAGAGTCTGTCAATTGACATGGTCCGAAATGGGCACGATTATTTAACGGGTTAATGGGTCATGTTGTGTAACCCGTTAAATAATCGTGCCGTGTTCGTGTTTCATTATTGGATTTGTTTATTTAATGGATCGTGTATGGGTTGAGGTGATTTTAACACGAATTTATTAATCCGTAACCTAAATCCGTTAACACGACACCATTGACAGCCCTAGAGGAGATGTGATTCATTTTCCCCACTCTTATGCCCCATGTGAAGAATGCCACTGCCACTGCCACGTTTCTCAAACTCTCTCTCTCTCTCTCTCTCTCTCTCTGCATTGGAATCCAAGCTCTGATTTATCTTGGGCCGGGCAGAATTATGGGTTGAGGTGCAGCGCCCTTCTTCAATGCATCATACTTGGTGATGGTTTTCAGGTGTTTTGTTCTTTTACTTCATTGTTTGATCTTATAGTTCGTTTTCTTACTGGTGCTATGTAAATTTGTAAAGGAGTAACTTCTAATATTGGTGGGGTTTTCTCATTTTGGTTGCTACTCTAATCTGGATTAACTTAAAAAATGTCTTAACACATTGGTTTGATCGTTTATTTTCAAATGGTTATTCAAAAGCCCTCCACTTTTATATGAGTGGTCTTTGAATTTTTTTAATGCCTATGTAAATGATTTATCTTGATTTGGGTTTCCATTGAAAATGAGAATGCTGTTTGGATGGAGGAAATATAAGAGATGGAAAGGAAGAAGTAAAGAAACAAAAGAGAAGTTCTAAAAACTTCATCTCAACTGTTGTATTAGAAAAACTGAGTGTTCAGCTTGTGAACGATATGATTGATGGCGGTACATAGAAGGGGGATTTTTCCATTAATTTTCATCATAAAACAGGTCTGCTCAAACATTTAAAATGAAAATTCTTACATGAAAACGTTATTATCAAGAAAATGAACAGCGCACCCTTGTATCTTTCATTAAATCTCCTCCTACTCTATTCAGGTGAAAATCTCCTCCGACTCTATTCAGGTGAATGATTCTAGGTTTATTTTTTATTTTTGATGGCAAGGGTGTCTGGCCTCTTTTAGAATGACTATTCCCTGCCCCCTGGGCATGTGAAGTCCCTGCCTCCCTTATGTGCCCGGGTAAGTTAGGCTTTTGCATGGGCAACCGGTCCAAGGGAGAGAGCGCGAGAATGATTATGATTTGGAGAAAGCTCTTTGGATCTTCTTTCAATCTTACTGTATGTATTTGTAACTAGTTGTTTTTTTAATGAGAATAATAGTAAAAGCAATAAAGCCATAATTGTCGATTTGAGACCCACTGGACTAATACAAATGGTTGGATTTCAGCTAAAAACGCAACAAAACAAAACAAAAAAAAAAAAAAAAAGAGTTAACATAAGGGTTGATCGTAATTGAAAGGAATTTAGAGCAGTAAAGCCTTATTCCATTCCTCAAGAATGGTAGCTAGAGTAGAAAGTTCAGGCAGTATGGGAAGCGTACTACGCCAAAACCCTCAATCCACGGGGGCGTGTAAGGGTCAAATAAAGGCGTAGGATGATATTGGCACCATATTGAATCTGTCCCAATCTGCATTAGCCCTACCCATCACCTCTTTCTAGGGATGTTCATAAGCTGGGCTAGGCCAAAGCTTGTCTTAGTAGCAACCCTCCCCCTCTTCCAAATTAGTTATTGGCCGGGCAAGGTTTTGCCCTTGGATGAGTGGTGTTGGCACCTTTATTTCATATGTGCACAGAGATGGAGCCCTGGGTACTAATGTTAAAGTATGATTTGTAAACAAATAGCCAAAGCTAGCTAGCCCCCAAAATAAAAATAAGAAAAAGGAAAATAGTCATGCCAGACTGACTTGTTGAGCATATTTGAGGCTCGATCCGATTCTATTTGATAGTTAGACCAGAGAACTCATGACCTAAAGAAAAGCCCGGATCCAACTCAACATCAATGGGCTGGTTTCAGTTTGAGCATGGCCTGACCTGCCCACTTGTGCCCCCACGTCTTTACCTCATGATTGGCAGGCATCCATGTGGACACTACAAAAATCTAGTTTTGAGAATAAATAACTATTACCTCTTAAATAGTACAATATATATACATTTTGCCTGTGGTCCCCATATTGGTTCTCATAAGATTTATGTAAGGATTTCATAATAAAACTATATATAAATATAGGAAAATGCTCATGGGGGGGGGGGGGGCGGGCGCTTGGGGCTTGTATATTAGGCCGTTAAGGTCGTTGGCATTGGATATGGACCCAATGGATCCCTTATTCCTCTCATAGGAGCATTTCCTAATACATCCTCCATTAAACATATCGTTTGAATTGGTTGCATTGGAACCTTCCAACCATCGGATCGTGAGGATGATCCAATAGTTGGCATCAAAGCTATATAAGTACCTTAAACATAAAACCCTAAAACGCCCAGCCCCTCATAGAACCCTAGCTCTTGCGCCTCCCTCCTGCTCTTCGCCCCTCTCTCGTACAGCAGGTAAGCCTCTTTCGTTCATTTATGATTCTCTCTCTCTCTCACTCTATCTGTCTATCTATCAGTATCTCTCTCCGTCTTTGCCTCTCCATCTATCATTGTCTATTTATGATCTGCTATAGGTACCTGTTATGGATTTGGATGAGAGGTTTACCATGGCACATGACGCCTCATAACAAATCCAATCCCCTCACACTCACTAGCCCTTCATGAATTCACACGCACTGTAACTTAGCACTAATCAGAATAATAATATTCAGTGTTATTTTAAATTCCAACTTTTTCTTAAGTCATTTTTCTCATCAAATAAAATAAGATGGTGGTTATTATTCAGATTAGTACCAAATTTATATACGCCATTTCACATGCGCAAGATGTATATGGGAGTTCCAACTCACCTTGCTATGGGGCCAGGTGGGTTCCACCTAAGGATTGGGCTTTGGGAAGGGGGGTTTGAAACATTTGGTTTGGATGACTTGTGTACAAAATATGGGGCTAAATCAATCATCGTAAACTGTTCATCAACGACCCACAAGGTTTCATCTCGTTAAAGAAAATGAAACGTCAATCCAATGGTTTTGTCCATTTGGATACGTATAAAAAAATGGGATCAATGACTATCGGGTGGTGTTCCATGAAAATCTTCATAAGAGATGTCCATGGAACACTATAAAAAGGTGTTCACTGGAAATCTTCACACACACACACACACACACACATATATGTATGTACGTATGTGTCTATACGTACGTTACATACGTACGTACATACATACATACATATATATGGCATTGCTACACAGCGCCCAGGCATTTTTTAGGAGAAAATGCCCCTGGTAGTCGGGGCCACTATATCTAATGCCAGGCATGATGATCATGAAAGTCTATTGGATGGAAAGATCCATATGGGGCCTACCTATATGCAAAATCTTGAGTCTATAAGCTCATCCTAATCTTTTGATCCATGACCCTAAAATCTAAAGGTTTGGAGGCATCATTTTATCATGATTTTAATCCAATGGTGAGGAAAAGTTGGATGAGTATCAAACTTGGACTAGTGACTATTCATGTGGGAATAGTGTGTGTAAAAAGACTAGATGGACTCAACATGGGCCCCAAGACCGAAAAAAAGGGGCGGAAAAAGAGGATTTTTTTAAAGTGGGGCATTTTTGAGAATTTTCCATATATATATACATATAAGGAGATGCTCCTGTGAGAGCATCTTTTACCTTATTATGAGAGATAAGGTAGGAGCCCTCACATCCATATCTAATGCTAGCAACTTAAATATGAGGGCCTTCACCATTATCTCCCATAATAAGGTGAGAGATGCTCTCACATGAGCATCTCCCATATATATGTATATATATATATATATATATATTTGTAATGCTCTTGTACAAGCTTCCCTTACCATCTTATGTTAAAACATAGACACATGTTATTGATTTGAGTCCTAGGAGGAATGATAAGGAGTGAGAAAAATGCGTGTTGCCAAAAGTGCGTCAACCGGGTTTTGCCTGAGGGGAATTTTTGAGGGGTGGGCTCCACCCGGGGGGAGTATTTAAAAGTATATATATTGCCTCTCCTAGCAGCTCGAGGTTTTGGTAGAATTGGTTAGCTATGAGAATTTAATACATATTATATAGAAAGGGTGAGTTTTAATGGTTTTCCATGTCAAGATTGGTGATAGAGGTTGTAATATGCAGATAAAAAAAAAAAAAAAAGGCCCAGGTCAACCATGCTATTACTCCTATTCCTACAGAACGGAAAGAAAAATAGCAACCAAAACAACTGTGCTTTGCTATAGAGTAGTAAGAGCCTGTATCACAACTGGAACGTACTAACTGTTGTTGCCAAGTAGTAAAAAAAACATGTGAAATAGGTGGTGAATCGAGTTCCACCACAATCCAAGACCTCTAGCCTTCAGAATTAGGATTGTACTTTACAAAATTCCATTGCAAAATAGAAGGTAGCCTTCATTTCCTTGGGTCATGAATAAGTAAATATCATGGTTTATTTTTTATTTTTTATTTTTTATAACTATTCTCATTACAAAATAGAATGAAGCTTTCATATGGTTGGGTCATGAATAAGAATAATTCATGTTTTTAATGGGTCAATTTGAATATTTGGATAAGGGGTCTGTCCAATATCATCTTAGTAAGATATAAGACTTAAATGTTATTGGTTGAATATGTTCTGTCTTCGTAATTAGCCATGTGTTAGCTTATATAAAAGCCTTCGTACAAGAAAAAGAAGTTCAAATATATATGGAAGGAGAGCTATCTAATCACTAAGGGTAATTAAAATTATGCTAATTAATCCAATCAAATGTGATAATTGCAATGCTAATTAAATATGTAGAACTCATTCTATGACAATAATATTTATGGTGCCTTGTAATTATACAACAAAATAATATTCCTTATACTCTATTGATTCATACTTTTTCCTTTAATCTTTAGTAGAACAAAAAAAAAAAAAAAAAAAGGTTCTCACTATTTACTGCTAATTATCTCTATGTGTGGCAATGCCTTATCCATGTTTAAAGAAGCATTATTTATGATAAGTGATCAAATAGATCGTTTCTAACTATGAATCTTTTAGCCTGTTGTAATGCTTTTATCTTCTTTTTCCTTACTAAAGTTATTCAGTTGTGAGAAAAAAGTAGTATCCTGATTTAGAGAATTCTACCAACAAAAAGTGAAAGTCCCTGAAAACGAAAAGAGAATTTTGTCCACTGTCAAGATGGAAAAGAGCCAAATTGACCATGAAGGAAATATGTTTATTATTTGAACAATCATTATGATTCTTTGGCAGGGTTTGTGTTTTTGTCTCGTTATTTCTGTCCATAAATTGTCAGTAAAGAATAAAATTCCAATGCCTTTCTTAAAGAAGCATGAGACCACATGGGCAAGAATTGCTGGCCAGAAGGATCTTCATAGAATCTCTTTATAAAACTATTTGTATGTTTAATTCCACAAAAGGACTTTAAATCAATTAAAAAAAAGTAAGATAATCCATTTTGATTTGTGGGAACATAACTGTTACAGCGTAGGATACAACACTGTTACAGCTTAGGAGAACCTAAGCTGAAGCCCCGCTCTCTCTCCCTCTCTCTAAAACTGAGTTATTGAATTTGATTGCTAAGACATCTAATTGGATAAGGGACCTCCCTGAGACTTGAAACTCCAACTGTAAAAGCTCTCCGTCAGCACTACTTCATTGGCTGGGAACTTAAGTGCATATATTCTTTCAACATGATCATTTCCTTCAAGGTTCAAGTATCTGATACATCATTGGCATCACCTTCTTCTAGGCTACCTAACTGGATGGAGATGACCGCCGATCAACGTTTCCTCTTGCTTTTCATCTTCAGTCACTACTTTGGACCTGATCTGAACGATGAGAGGCCCCGTAAATCTTTTTTCCGAAGAATCGTCGAGGGCTTGCCACCATACGCAACCCATGAACTGGCAGGTAGTCGAATAAAAACACTAGAAGTAGAGCGCGTGTACTATTATGTGCTCAGGATGGCCAAGAAAACTGATATAGTTGAACGTGAGACATTGCACAAATTTCTTAATTATGGTTATCTGCATTCTCCTTCCCGGGATTCCAATGTGGACCTCGGACGGTTCCCTGATCTCTTCCCTCCCCATTTGCATCGGCAATACCGATTTGAAGACCAATGGACTGCAGGTCCGATCGATCGGACTGTCTTTTAACTGGGACAAATTCCTGGCCGATCGATCGGGCTGCAGGTCCGATTGATCGGACTGACTTTTAATTGAGAGCATTTTATGGGCGATCGATCGGTCTGGGGGCGCGATCGATCGGTCTGACTGTTTCCTGATGCTTTGGAATTCTTCTTCAAACCAAAATGGTCCATCTAAGAAATACAAATTACATTAAATCCCATGTTTTGTCCACCCAATGAATTAGCCAGCACTCAAAAATACTAACACAGACTCTGGCCTTCATTTTTGAAGGCTCTGGCCTCTGAGGGCTGAGTCTCAGAAGGACTATAGAACCCAAATGAGAGGCCAAATCCACCCATTAAGGCCTGAGTCCAATCAAGGCTCAGTCTTTAAAGGGCCCATTTCAAATAAAAACTTGTGCTGCAAAGCGCCTTGCATTTTCATTTATTGAAAATAGCTCATTTTAGTGGAACCCACTTAGAAACATAAAAATCAAGAGAGGCAACGAGGTGATGAAAAGATTTAAACCTAGCTGAGGGAAATCCTAGTGGGAATTTGGAAACTCCAAAAATATTCTCTTATTTTATGATTTTTGAACTTATTTACATTTTAGAGCATTAGGTAAATCTCCAATTATATTTTCTATGTTTAGAACTTATTCACAAATTTATGCTTTTGTCGTCTAAAAAAAATAAGCTAAAGGATTTCCCTTTTTTTTAAGAGGGCTTTTTAGTGAAAGTTGATAAAGGACCACAACGCAAAATTTACGAGTGTTTGGGAAGAAAATGACCTCATTAAATTTTCAAAGTGACAATATATGAAGGTTTCTACATTGAAATTTTATGATGGGACCCAATCATCACAATTCCTAATGGTGGGCTTCAATCATCTTACGAAATAAAAGTTTTTTTTTTTTTTAATAATAATTTTACCGAATAACCATTAACCAGAACTTAAAAAATTAGAAATTTTAACTTTAACTATTCTTTAACTCTAATTACGCCTCCTTGAACTTAAATTTAGTTAGCTCTGATTAATTAAACTAGAAGGTAAAAGGGGGCTCTCAAAGTTAAAGTGCTATCATAAACTATGTTATCTTACTGTGAAAGGGTATGGTAATAATAATATGTGATATTCATCTAAGGTAGAAACTGGTAGTAAAAGAATTGGATTGATAAAAGTTGTCCACAAAATTTCCGCGAATAAAAATGGAAGGGTTGGTTGTCGCCAGGTCATTTCTAAAGAAAATCAGTGCCATGTGTCTTTAGCTACTAGAAACAGACGAAAAGACACTTCAAAGCAGACGAAACGACACACGGAACTCTCTCTATATATATCAACTATCTCTCTCTCTTTTAATTGGAATCCAATCTCTGATTTTCTTTGGGTCTTCTGCTCTTTCCTTCCTCAGTCTAAGCCAAGTAAGTCTCTCTCTCTCTCTCTCTCTCTCTCTCTCTCTCTCTCTCTCTCTCTATCTTGATAGTCAACATATCAAAGAAAACTAGGATTGCCTCTCTCTCGCTCTCTCTTGATAGCAACATATATATCAAAGAAAACAAGGATTTTTCTTCGTTGATTGCGGATGATGAACATATAATCTTTGTTGGGTTTTCTTAATACGATCGTAGGTACATCGTTCAAGCTTTTACTTGCATTATTTACAGTTTCTAGATGATTGTTTTTAAGGTGTTTTCTGCTTTGTTGTAGCTTTGATAGTATAAAATGAAAAGTCTTGCGTGATTTTTTATTTTTTTTCATTGAACGAAATGAATTGCCCCTGTATTTTTTTTTTTTACTTAGATTTCATCCAACTCTATTTAGGTGACCTTTCTTGTTTGGAAAAAGGTTTCAGGATTATATTTCGATCTTACCATAAAACAGTTGTTGCTTTTGATTTGGAGAAATGTTTCAGGATTTTATTTCGATCTTACCACAAAACAGTTGTTGATTTTGATTTGAAGAAAGGTTTCAGGATTTATTTCGATCTTACCATAGATCTTACTATAAAACAATTGTTGCTTTTGATGTGGAGAAAGGTTTCAGGATTTTATTTTTATCCATAATCGACGTTTAGCCCAAACCATCTCCTTTTAGGGGTGTTCATGGGCTGAAATAGGGGAAAGATAGTCCAAGCCACCCATTTTGTTATTTGGCCTAATACTCAGGCCCAGTTGCACCTAGGGATTCATGAAAGGTTTCGTTGTGGCCGAACCATGTCCTCCAAAAAAGAAATAAAAAATGGAGCCAACCTGACCAACCTGACCACTTGATCAACTGCTCACAAATCTTCCGAGTTAGAAATAGGTGTACAAACAATCCAATGGTCATGTCCATTTGGAAGGGTGTAAACCCAAGAGTCCGGTGCCTATCTGGAGGGTTTCCTTTGTGTAGTCCATTCAGATGGACCATTAGGTAGAGAATAAAATTCTCACCTATCAGCTTCAAATTATCTCTATATATCTACCAATTTATCATCCGTGATCAAGGCGGATAGATCATTTCTAATAAATGAAATAGATCCTTTGTCACTGTGGATTTATTAGCCAGGTGTTTCGCTTTCAATTTCTTGTTTCCTTAGTATACTGTCAATTGCCTAAAGCTCATCTTGAGGAAAGTCAATTGCATAAAGTTCATCTTGTTAAATCTTTAGTTTGTCCTTGTCCTTTGTGATAGCATTCATATCTTGTATGTATCAATTATTTTCTAAACATTTTAGATGGTTAGCAATAACTCTAAGGAGGTCCTTTTATAAGGGCTTTTCAATCCTTTGTCATGCAATGGCACTTTGCATTATGCACTCCACATCCCAAGGTCAGTCCATGGTGATGTGAAGAGGAAATTTAACCAAAAGTGACTCCAATCAATTGAAATTTTTATATGCAAGAAAGATACTGCAATAAGAAAAAGAAAAAAAAAAACTTTCATATTTTAAACAGAGTAATTCTAAGTTTAAAAAAAAATTGTTGAAAAGCTATGATTTTAAGTAGAGTTATTCAATTTGACTGCAAAGACATCTTGGATAAGGGGTCTCCCTAACACTTGAATTGCGTCCATAATTCTTTGTCTTGAAAGTTGGAAAACGGTTGCAAGAAAGAGGATTGATTTTGGGTTGATTCTGAAACATCCATAGGCCACGTCAGCAAACCATAAGAGACACACCTCTTCATATTCAAACACCTACTGAAAGAAAAGAGATGTCCGTTGAACAGAAATTTCTATTCAAAACGGACACCCCTCTTCTTCTCCCTCTATATATATATATATATATATATCTATATATCTCTTAATCTCCACTATATTATCTTCCAATGCAACTTCTTTGTGACACATATCGGATCTACAGGTGAATGAATCATAAGAAATATCTTTGACGCTCAATCGAGGAGTTGCAGGTAGTGAAGCAGGATCCATGGAAATTTGAAATCCCAAAAACCTAGATTTTGAAGAAAACGGGTTAGGCCTTCAATTTAACGGTGATAGATTAAGCATCCACGGTCTATCGTTTCAATCTCCTGGCAAAGTCCTTTGGTAAAGAAAGATCCTACCCAGCCGAGTTTATAAATCCACTAGAGGGCCCACTTAATCTCACAAAATTAATACCTCTTCCATCCTATCGGCGTACTTCCATTAAATGTGGCATATGTAGTTATTTCCTTCACAATCTACTAATTCTGTAGCAGAATGGAAGATCCCTAAAAAATTTCCCACTAGCTGTATTGATTTGTTTTGATTAAATGATAAGGTTACTTTCTAGGAAAAAGAATGCCAATTCCACGGCCAAATATGAATCAATTGCGTCTCATTGATTTTGGAAGCTTTGAATGTATTAGACTTAAGCACTCCCTAAAATCTCCTTCATCTTGGTCGTTAATCCCTACAATTTTGGTAGATTTCAAAGTCGCTTTCCAGCGATGATCTCTCTCTCCTACTGAACATTTCTATTTTACTTGAGGGCATATTGAAGGGCTCATATTAGAAAGTTGAAATAATTGGAGATCAGGCCATCCATAATATGGGCTCCATCTTATATTTAGTGAATAATTATAGTTTTAAAAAGTAACATATATATGATTTTTTTTTCAAAAGTTATATTTATTATAAATATAATTAAAAGTTCAAAAAATAATTCTAATATCCCCCCTGCAATGTAGAAATTTCCTAATATGAGTTAAAAGAAACATAATTAATTTACCTAACAAATTATTGAGACGCTATATATAGACTTCTTACTAATGATTTATGTTTATATAAATAGGCTTATCATTCACTCAATTTCTATTTTTAACTAATTTATAGTAAATTTCAATATTAATTTTAAATTATTATTTAATTGACATGAGAAACTAACCGTGCATCGCACGGGATTTTTTGCTAGTAGCTCTTTATTAGCACTGCTTTGTTTGCTCGGATGTTAACAACATATTTTATTGCAGCATGGACATTTAATTCAATAGTTAAAGCATCTCTAATACATTTTTGATCTCTAATACATTTTTGACATCTAAACAACCTTTTTTCAGGATAACCAACTAGATGGAGATAGCCAACCATGAACTCTTTCGCTTGCCATTCATCTTCGAAAACTACGTTGGACCTGATTTGAAGCATGGGAAGCCCCACAAATCAGCTTTCAAAGAACAACCACCATACATAGGCTAAGAACTACAACGTTCTCGAATAAAGACTCTAGAAATGCACGGTGTGTACTATGATGCCCTTCGGAAGGCCATCAAATCTGTTATAGTGGAACGTTAGGCGTTGCACCAATTTCTCCATTGTTATCTTGATTCTCCTTCATGTAGTTTCAATGTCTACCTCAGACAATTCCCTGACCTCTTTCCTCCTCATTTGCATCGGCAGCTCCGATTTGAAGAACAATATCATGACATTGGGAACATTATATTCATCAACAACTCGGTTACTTCTTTAAAGGATGCCATGATATTGTACTAACTCATGGTATGATATTGTTCTTTAAATCCGGAGCTGCTGATGCAAATGAGGAGAGGAGATCAGGGAATTGTCTGAGGTCCACAATGGAATTTTAGGAAGGAGAATGGAGATAACGATCATGAAGAAATTGATTCAATGTCGACTCACGTTCCATTATATCAGATTCGCCGGCCGTCCTAGGAGCATAATAGTACACTCGCTCTACTTCTGGAGTTCTCGAGTTCTTGTTCCTGGATGCAGATGTTGCATTGTTATAGTGTAGAATTTGTGGCTTTGCAGATAGCATGACAGCGGGGGCCAACAAGAAGCTTACAGGGAGCTTTTCACAGAGATTACATAAAAGACAAGCTGATCATCAAATGGAAATGGAAAATCTAGGGTCTGTGCTACCTTTTTGTTATGTGGCACCCTGTAGTAAATGTAGTTCATCTGGCAACAGTGAAGTGCAAAATAGCATAACACCATTGCATACTCATGCGGACGATGAGGCAGATGTTGGCCATGGAATGCATTTTTATGCTACAAACCCAACAACTGAATAGTGGTGTAAACCTGTGGCTACCCTGGGAAATGGGTGGATTGAAAAGAAAGGGAAGCCTACCCAATCGTAGTTGTGCTGTTCCTGACGGCTGAAATGAAACTGAGAATTCACCTAGTGAGCAAAGATGGTTTGTATGCAAATCAAACTGCTGTGATCACCTAACCAACATTTCCCAACCTGTTTTAGTTGATTCCCTGATGATCACCTTCCCATCGGCCTAGGCAATCACACCGGTTTGATTTGCATACAAACCATCTTTGCCCACCAGCAATAGAAGAGAGAGACGGGGTGTTGTGGGGGTGGGGTGGGGTGGGTGCGGTGTTTGTGGTGGTTTAAGGAAAGTTTTGTGATGCAGACGTAGGTGTCTGTTTCCTTGGAAAGAAACCCTTTTTTTATTCCTGCTTAACAAACCACTAAGGAAATAAAAAACCTATCCAGAGGAAACTGAAACTAGGGCATTTTTATGTGGAAATAGTCTACACAAATGTAATCTTAGTTTCATTACACATCTTTGATTTTTGGGATTTGTTTTTCTATATATTTGAGCATTTTAGGACATTAGAGTTAGTTTTGGAGTTTAATAAAACTATCCTTCATGGATTGAGGTTCCTTTCCCATTATTAATGACTTTTGAAGACATTTTCGTGCTTCGGCGGCCCTATACAAAGGTTTAATCCAAGCCCTTTACAGTGTACTTCAGATTTTTTCGCTTTGATTTTAGAGGACATGCATCTTTAAAATCAGAAGCAATTTTTCACTCTTGATGATTTTTCCTTTTTGTCCGGGGGAGATAACGGTAAAATATCCTATTCCTAAACTAGCCTAGTCTATTAACTTGGGAACGACTCTTGCCGTTCTCCATGCATTGTCTGGATATGCTCTGCGCCTTAGTACGCTTCTTTCATCGTCCTTTGCGCACCAGCTGTATACACCTCCACCTCGTCCTATGCCAAAGTACAATCGGGGCATGCCGTGTGAAAAGCGATGGCTCCTACCTCATGCTTCTCTAACTTGGGTGGATTCTTGATGATTGCTTTTGGCAAAGGCGCTATTTTTATTTTATTTTTTTTAGAAAAAGGTGAAGGGTTCTTCTAGTAGGACTACCTTGACCACCTATTTGAGAGGTGTAAAGCCCACCTTTGATATATTCAATTCATTCACATCAAACATTTCACTCTCTACAGGTAGTGGCCCAAAATACACTCCAAGTGGAGTGATTTAACATGCTCAAAATATGTAGTTCTGCCTATAAAACGTGATAAACCAAATAGCTTATATATAACTTCAACCTGGATGGAATTTGGTTCACTTCCCTTCGAGGTATGATGTGATTGGGTCAAATTAACAGAAGGTAGGCCAAAACTTGTCCAACAATGTACCTATCATTTCTCTAATCAATATGGTCGCAAACGGGTTCCTGGTCGGAACTATATTGGATCTGGTTTTAACTCAGAATCTATTTTGTTGATTCTAAACCCGTTTTCGATAGCAAAATCCGGATCCGGTTCCAGAATCGATCCACCTAGAAAACTCGAATCTAGTTATAAAACCGGATCAATTTCTCTTTATTTTTTTTATTTTTATTTTTAAAATATGCATATCATTCAACTTATAACAGTAAATAAAGTCTACTACATCCAGTATTATATATAAAAAATGTCAAAATAATAATAATTTGGAGCTACAATTTGAAATATCAAAGACTCATATGTCACTTCCGAATCCACGGGTTGAAACCTATATGGAACTAGTTGTATTCTATGGGTTGAAACTTCTGGGTAATTCGAGAATTAAATACTTGACTGTACTAATCGAACCTGATGAGTCTCTATTTTACCTATCCAATCAGCCTTTAGGCCGGAGAGCTACAAACACCTCGTGTTTTAACTCAGCCCAACTTGGCATCCCCACCTCTAGGAAATGTGAGTGATCCACTTCAGAGGCCATTGGTGCTCTTCAGTAGATAATCATTTCCAGAAAGGGTATCTTGGGAGAGAGTTTACCAAAAGCCTATTGCTGAACTTTGCCTTATGCTTGTAATGTCCTCTAGATTCTGCCCGCAAATAGGAAATCTAAGCGGCTCAAAATAAAAATCTAAAAATTGGTATGGCATCTTCCCAAGACTCGGTTGCTTCAAGCTGTGGCGCACACAATTATTGTACATAAGTAGGTTTTCAAACACATCCATATGCCTTTCCATCCATTTTCCAGTTGAGGCCCATGGTTACATGATTTGGATGAATCCATCGGGACAATGGATGGAAAGAAACCCATAAAAATCCTTCCCATAATGGAAGGTCCTAACCCTTCAATCAGATATGAAAGTCTGCATATTCAACTTTTCTGCGGATCTAACCGGTGGAAAGTCTGCATATTCAATTCTTCCTCCATAGATATGATTGGCGAAAAGTCTGCATTTTCAACTTTTCTGCCTTCTGCATTTTTTCACAATTCTTTCAATTAAGTTCTCTCCATAATTTTTTTGATCGAAATGAGAAAAATATTTTAAAAAACTTTATACTTTTTTGAAATATTTTTGTCATGCAAACAAGCCCATCCTAAGTGAGACATGCAAGCTCAGGCTTGGCCTGGCCCAAATTACACCTCTACTTAGTGCTATCAATAGACTTGATTCGGCAAAGACATGAGCCTGAGTCACGACTCCATTTATTAAGGCCCTGAGTCCGAAAAGGACTATAGAACACCCAAGTGAGTCTTGCCCCCTTTTTTTTATATATATAATAAAAAATGCCTTTTTTAGCGGATCCCACTTGGATACATGATCATCAAGGGAGGCATGTTGATGAAAAGATTTGAAATCTTTAATTTTAAGTATTCATTCATTGTAAAAAAATTGTATAATTTTCTTATATTGGATGCGAAGAAATTGGATTTATAAAGTTGCATGGGCCACAAGTGTGACTCCTGAAGTGAAAATGGCGTGGAAAAGAGTCGGATCTCCTGTCGCAGCTGCTCACATCTGAACATCTCCATTGTTGGGCCCACATAGATGTAATCTGGACCAATCGAGATTAGTCCCATCCCTTCCATGGATATCTACAAACTTTAGTTCAATAGAAGTGGGTCCTACCATCTCATTGAGCAAATGAAGGCCGCATCAACAATGATTCCATGTCTGCATCAGTCACATTTTTAGTCACATGTTCAAGCTTTGGGTGGGACCCACTCTTATTAAAGTGAAGTATGAAGACATGTTATGGGAGGGGATTAGGGCTGTTGAAATGCCACACGACCCATTAACACGGCACGAACTCACATGATATAAGCGTATTCAAGTGGCCTCTTAACGGGTTCGTGTCGTTAATGAGTCGGACTCGTTAACACGTTAAATTAGCGGATCATTAACGAATAAAATCGATAACACATTAACAACCCGATACAACCCGCCAAATGATAAATGTCATAAATTATAAAATGCATGAGGGGTATTTTGGTCAGTTTGAAAAGGTAAAAGTGAAATCCTAAAACCCACATATAAAAGATCATTTTCTAACTCTTTTACTCTCCTTTTATCAAAAAAAGAGTCTGTCAATTGACATGGTTCGAAATGGACACGATTATCTAACTGGTTAATGGGTCATATTGTGTAACCCGTTAAATAATTATGCCGTGTTCGTGTTTGATTTTTGGACCTGCTTATTTAATGGGTTGTGTATGGGTTAAGGTGATTCTAATACGAATTCATTAATCCGTAACTCAAATTCGTTAACAAGACATCATTGATAGCCCAAGAGGGGATGTGATTCATTTTGAACGGTCCGAATCATTTTCCCCACTCTTATGCCCCATGTGAAGAATGCCACTGCCACGTTTCTCAAACACTCTCTCTCTCTCTCTCTCTCTCTCTGCATTGGAATCCAGGCTCTGATTTATCTTGGGCCGGGCAGAATTATGGGTTGAGGTGCAGCGCCCTTCTTCAATGCATCATACTAGGTGATTGTTTTCATCTGTTTTCTTCTTTTACTTCATTGTTTGATCTTATAGTTCGTTTTCTTACTGGTGCCATGTAAGTTTGTAAAGGAGTAACTTCTAATATTGGTGGGGTTTTCTCATTTTGGTTGTTACTATAATCTGGATTAACTTAAAAAATGTCTTAACACATTGGTGTGATCATTTATTTTCAAATGGTTATTCAAAAGCCCTCCACTTTTATATGAGTGGTCTTTGAATTTTTTTAATGCACATGTAAATGATTTATCTTGATTTGGGTTTCCATTGAAAATGAGAATGCTGTTTGGATGGAGGAAATATAAGAGATGGAAAGGAAGAAGTAAAGAAACAAAAGAGAAGTTCTAAAAACTTCATCTCTACTGTTGTATTAGAAAAACTGAATGCTAAGCTTGTGCATGATATGAATGATGGTGGTACATAGAAGGGGGATTTTTCCATTAATTTTCATCATAAAACAGGTCTAGCTGCTCAAACATTTAAAATGAAAATTCTTACATGAAAAACTTTATTATCAAGAAAATGAACAGAGCACCCTTGTATCTTTCCTTAAATCTCCTCCAACTCTATTCAGGTGAAAATCTCCTCCTACTCTATTCGGGTGAATGATTCTAGGTTTATTTTTTTTATTTTTGATGGCAAGGGTGTCTGGCCTCTTTTAAAATGACTATTCCCTGCCCCTCGGGCATGTGAAATCCCTGCCTCCCTTATGCGCCCAGGTAAGTTAGGCTTTTGCATTGTCAACCGCTCCAAGGGTGAGAGCACGAGAATGATTATGATTTGGAGAAAGCTCTTTGGATCTTCTTTCGATCTTACTGTAAGTATTTGTAACTAGGTATTTTTTTAATGAGAATAATAGTAAAAGCAATAAAGCCATAATTGTCAATTTGATACCCACTGGACTAATACTAATGGTTGGATTTCAGCTAAAAACGAAACAAAAAAAAAAAAAAAAAAGAAAAGAAAAAAGAGTTAACATAAGGGTTGATCGTAATTGAAAGGAACTTAGAGCAGTAGAGCCTTATTCCATTCCTCAAAAATGGTAGTTAGAGTAGATAGTTCGGGCAGTGTGGAAAGCGTACTATGCTAAAAGCCTCAATCCGCGGGGGCGTTTAAGGGCGCAAGATGATATTGGCACCATATTAAATCTGTCCGAATCTGCATTAGCCCTACGCATCACCTCTTTCTAGGGATGTTCATGAGCTAGGCTAGGCCAAAGCTTGTCCAAGTAGCAACCCTCCCCCTCTTCCAAATTAGTTATTGGCCGGGCTAGGTCTTGCCCTTGGATGAGTGGTGTTGGCACCTTTATTTCATATGTGCACAGAGATGGAGCCCTGGGTACTAATGTTAAAGTATGATTCGTAAACCAATAGCCAAAGCTAGCCCCCATAATAAAAATAAGAAAAATGAAAATAGTCATGCCAGATTGACTTATTGAGCATATTTGAGGCTCAATCCGATTCTATTTGATAGTTAGACCAGAGAACTCATGACCTAAAGAAAAGCCCCGATCCAACTCAACATGCATGGGCTGGTTTCAGTTTGAGCATGGCTTGACTTGCCCACTTGCGCCCCCACGTCTTTACCTCATGATTGGCAGGCATCCATGTGGGCACCACAAAAATCTAGGTTTTAGTATAAATAACTATTACCTCTTAAATAGTACTATATATATACTTTTTGCCTATGTGGGTCCCCATATTGGTTCTCATAAGATTTATGTAAGGATTTCATAATAAAACTATATATAAATATAGGAAAATGCTCATGCTAGAGTAATTCTCACACTAGTACAAGAGTGGGGGTGGGGGTGGACCCTCATATATTAGGCCGTTAGGTCGTTGGCATTGGATATGGACCCAATGGATCCCTTCTTCCTCTGATAGGAGCATTTCCCAATACATCCTCCATTCAACATATCGTTCGAATTGGTTGTATTTTGGAACTTTCCAACCATCGGATCGTGAGGATGATCCAATAGTTGGCATCAAAGCTATATAAGTACCTTAAACATAAAACCCTAAAACGCCTAGTCCCTCATAGAACCCTAGCTCTTGCGCCTCCCTCCTGCTTTTCGCCCCTATCTCGTACAGCAGGTAAGCCTCTCTCGTTCATTTATGATTCTCTCTCTCTCTCTCTCTCTCTCTCTCTCTCTCTCTCTCTCTATCTATCTATCTATCAGTATCTCTCTCCGTCTTTGCCTCTCTATCTATCGTTGTCTATTTATGATTTGCTACAAGTACCTCTTATGGATTTGGATGAGAGGTTTACCATGGCACAGGACACCTCATAACAAATCCAACCCTGTCACACTCACTAGCCCTTCATGAATTCACACGCATTGTAACTTAGCACTAATCAGAATAATAATATTCAGTGTTATTTTAAATTCCAACTTTTTCTTAAGTTATATTTCTCATCAAATAAAAGAAGATGGTGGTTATTATTCAGATTAGTACCAAATTTATATACGCCATTTCACCTGCGCAAGATGTATATGGGAGTTCCCACTCACCTTGCTATGGGGCCAGGTAGGTTCCACCTAAGGATGGGGCTTTGGGAAGGGGGGTTTGAAACATTTGGTTTGGATGACTTGTGTACAAAATATGGGGCTAAATCGATCATCGTAAACCGTTCATCAACAACCCACAAGGTTTCATCTCGTTGAAGAAAATGAACCGTCAATCCAATGGTTTTGTCCATTTCGATAGGTATAAAAAAATGGGATCAATGACTATTGGGTGGTGTTCCCTATACGTGGTCCACTCGGGTGGCTGATTATGTGGGCCCCATTTAGAGGTGTCCATGCAACACTATAAAAAGGTGTGCACTGAAAATCTTCATACACAACACACACATACACACCAATATATATATATATATATATATATGGCATTGCAACACAACACCCGGGCATTTTTTAGGAGAAAACGCCCCGGCTAGTCGGGCCCACTATATCTAATGCCAACCATGATGATCATGAAAGTCTATTGGATGGAAAGATCCATATGAGGCCAACCTATATGCAAAATCTTGAGTCCATAAGCTCATCCTAACCTTTTGATCCATGACCCTAAAATCTAATGGTTTGGAGGCATCATTTTATCATGATTTTAATCCAATGGTGAGGAAAAGTTGGATGAGTATCAAACTTGGACTAGTAACTATTCATGTGGGAATAGTGTGTGTGAAAAGACTAGATGAACTCAACATGGGCCCCATGACCCAAAAAAAGGGGCGGAAAAGAGGTTTTTTTTTTTTTTTTTTTAAAGTGGGGCATTTTTGAGAATTTTCCATATATATATATATATACACACATATAAGGAGATGCTCCTGTGAGAGCATCTTTTACCTTATTATGAGAGATAAGGTAGGAGTCCTCACATCCATATCTAATGCTAGCAACTTAAATATGAGGGCCTTCACCCTTATCTCCTATAATAAGGTGAGAGATGCTCTCACAGGAGCATCACCCATATATATGTATGTATATATATATATATATATATATATATATATTAGTAATGCTCTTGTACAAGCTTCCCTTACCATCTTATGGTAAAACATAGACACATATTATTGATTCAAGTCCTAGGAGGAACGACAAGGTGTGAGAAAAATGCGTGTTGCCAAAAGTGCGTCGATCGGGTTCTGCCTGAGGGGAATTGTTGAGGGGCAGGCTCCGCCTGGGGGAAGTATTTAAAAGTATTTATGTTGCCTCTACTAGCAACTCGAGGTTTTGGTAGAATTGGTTAGCTATGAGAATTTAATACATATTATATGGAAAGAGTGAGTTTTAATGGTTTTCCATGTCAAGATTGGCGATAGAGGTTGTAATATGCAGATAAAAAAAAAAGGCCCAGGTCAACCATGCTATTACTCCTATTCCTACAAAACGGAAAGAAAAATGGCAACCAAAACAACTGTGCTTTGCTATAGAGTAGTAAGAGCCTGTATCACAACTGGAACGTACTAACTGTTGTTGCCAAGTAGTAAAAAAAACATGTAAAATAGGTGGTGAATCGAGTTCCACCACAATCCAAGACCTCTAGCCTTCAGAATAAGGATTGTACTTTACCAATTTCCATTGCAAAATAGAATGCAGCCTTCATTTGCTTGGGTCATGGATAAGGAAATATCATGGGTTTCTAATTATCTCTATGTGTGGCAATGTCTTGTCCATGTTTAAAGAAGCATTATTTATGATAAGTGAAATAGATCGTTTCTAACTATGAATCTTTTAGCCTGTTGTAATGCTTTTATCTTCTGTTTCCTTACTAAAGTTATTCAGTTGTGAGAAAAAAGTAGTATCCTAATTTAGATAATTCTACCAACAAAAAATGAAAGTCCCTGAAAACGAAAAGAGAATTTTGTCCACTGTCAAGATGGAAAAGAGCCAAATTGACCATGAAGGAAATATGTTTATTATTTGAACAATCATTATGATTCTTTGGCAAGGTTTGTGTTTTTGTCTTGTTATTTCTGTCCATAAATTGTCAATAAAGAATAAAATTGCAATGCCTTTCTTAGAGAAGCATGAGACCACATGGCAAGAATTGCTGGCCAGAAGGATCTTCATAGAATCTCTTTATTAAACTATTTGTATGTTTAATTCCACAAAAGGACTTTAAATCAATTGAAAAAAAAGTGAGATAATCCATTTTGATTTGTGGGAACATAACTGTTATAGCGTAGGATACAACACTGTTACAACTTAGGAGAACCTAAGCTGAAGCCCCTCTCTCTCTCTCTCTCTCTCTCTCTCTCTCTCTCAAACTGAGTTATTGAATTTGATTGCTAAGACATCTAATTGGATAAGGGACCTCCCTGAGACTTGGAACTCCAACTGTAAAAGCTCTCTGTTAGCACTGCTTCATTGGCTGGGAACTTAAGTACTTATATTCTTTCAACATGATCATTTCCTTCAAGGTTCAAGTATCTTATACATCATTGGCATCACCTTCTTCTAGGCTACCTAACTGGATGGAGATGACCGCCGATCAACGTTTCCTCTTGCTTTTCATCTTCAGTCACTACTTTGAACCTGATCTGAAGGATGAGAGGCCCCGCAAATCTGTTTTCCAAAGAATCGTCGAGGGCCTGCCACCATACGCAGCCCATGAACTGGCAGGTAGTCGAATAAGAACACTAGAAGTGGAGCGCGTGTACTATTATGTGCTCAGGATGGCCAAGAAATCTGGTATAGTGGGACGTGAGACATTGCACAAATTTCTTAATTATGGTTATCTCCATTCTCCTTCCCGGGATTCCAATGTGGACCTCGGACAATTCCCCGATCTCTTCCCTCCCCATTTGCATCGGCAGTACCGATTTGAAGACCAATATCAAGTCATTGAGAACATTGTATTTATCAACAACCCGAACACATCTTTCATCAATACAGTGGTTGCCATGAGGTTTAAGAAGTTAACAGGGCTCGAGTTCTTGTTCCTGGATGCAGAAGCTGCATTGTCATACTGTAGAATTTGCGGCATTGCAGATAATATGATAGAGGAGCTCGATGATGAGGAGCTTACTGAGATCTCTTTGCCAAGATCAAGAGAAATGGGAATGGGAAATCTGAGATATGTGCGACCTCTTCGTTATTTGGCACCCTACAACAACAGTAATAATACATCAGACAACAGTGAAGTACACAACAATGTAACACCTTTGCCAACTGATATGTACAGTTTACATGATGAGAGTGGAATGGTTTTTTATCCTTCAGACCCAACTTCTGAAGAGTGGAGTGAATTTGTAGATGCTGCCAGGAAGGCAATTGGATTCGAAGGAATTGCAGTTGAGATTTCAGATGGGCCACTGATAAGTCTGCTCGACGTCCGCACGTGTGAGGATGCTTATTGGTTCCGTATATTATTGCCAGGAGTTAAACCGGATGGCAGTAAGTTATTTATGCAGTTTTCTTTAATTTTTGTCCTCTGTTAAGAGAAAGTTTGGTTCATATTCTTTTCATACACTTGGATTGACATATTGATTGGTTGTTGAAATGTTGCCAGGACTAATATTAGTTTCCGTCCTCCAATTCTATAATAAATGTTTCTTTAGGCTGTGTTTGCAAGTATCCACCATAATATCTATGTTTTTTGTCAAATATTGGAAGAAATGAACCTTTTTGGATGAGGGATAGCAATAAGTTGGATTTGGTATGATTTGACGTAAATCCATACCGGCCTTGACACACCTACCCCACTGAGCCTACCATGATGGAGTTTAAGATATAATTATTTTTATAAAAGCCTTGTCTCAACTATGTTAGGAGTTTAGGATATGTGATAACGCAATACCAAATTTACAACGTGCATCTTAACGGTTTGAGTTTGATTAGGGGTTATCACCTATCCTAGTGTTTATTTAAAAGAAATCTTAAATATTTCAAGAAAAGCTTTTTTAATGCATATTTCATTAATGTATATATATATTTAAGTAGGTCATAAATAGGACAGTTTCAGGGCGTCCAAGGCCCGAACCCATTCCAAACCCGACCCAACAAGACCACTATCAACCCTCCCCACCAAATTGCAAGTGGTTTGTATGATATGCTATAGAATGAATGGTTATTTGCTCTGCCTTGACACTGGATGGGACAATTCCTTTTCTGCTCCAAATCACCAATGTGATAATTGCATGGATTGATTTAGGACAGAAAGATAACAAGGTATCAGATATAGTGGGAGAAACAAACATCAATTTTGTTGCAATTGGGAATCAATATAAAAACACTGCATCTATATATGTTGATATAATGCATCATTTACACCAATAACTGGTTTGTTGTTTTCTTGGTTTTTTTCAATTTTGTTTTCAACTTCTTATAGCTATTGATATCATGTTTGATTATTTTTAATGGCGACAGAATTCGTTTACAGTATCAAGGATGAGCGGAAGATGATCCTCAGAGGAGTAACTGCTACAGGTTGGAAAATGCTGGTGAGGCAATCACGGCAGCTCGATTTGCAAAGAGACCAACTTTGCTCACCAGGGGAGTTCTCAGTTGTATTTCAGCTACCAGGGCCGGTAGAATCTAAAGAAATGACTAGTAATTTAGGCTCTGATGGGGTTTTTGTGGGAGTAGTGAAGAAGAAAGTGGAGGGCTGTAGTAATGCGGCAGTGACTTTACGCTCAATGATTTTGGAATGCTCAAATCTCAATACAGAACATGCATGGACATGAATTTAAGTTCAAAGACTGGGAAATAGGTTGTGAGTTGAAGACAGATAATTCTTATCTTGGTTTTGACTGTTATAGAACTTATATTTCATTCTCAATAATTGTGATGCAAGGCCTGTGGCCCATATGTAGGACTCAAAGAGGTCTTTTTTTTTCTTTATTGATTTATTTAATGAGTTTTCTTTAGATAGGGGCTGTTTGGAAACTCTAATCTAATTAATAAGAGCTAATTAGATTAAGGTCTAAAATAAAACTTCAAATCTTTACGTTCTATTTCATCATTAACCTTTTTAGTAAAACTATTAAAAAATGATTATTTTGTGAGAAAAATGGGAGCCCACCTTTTGGAATTATGTTAATGGGGGGCCACTTTTAAAATTTTCAATGTAAAATTGGTTAGGTTAGGGTCAACCCACTAAACCGCATAAATTGTGGGTTCCAAAATTTATTACGAAGGAGATTTATTTCTAAATTTATTACAAAGGAAATAGTGGGTCTCAAATATGCGAAAAGGTTTAGATCATAATTTGGGAGCCATAAAAAGTAATAAGAATCAAAAGTGGAATCATGTAATTTTTGGATTTATTGCATATTTCTCAAAACCCATGAAAATTTAAAATTTGAAACTTCATGTATTTGCGTTTATCATTTCTATAAGAAAATTAAACAACTTGAATAATGAATTGAGGGCCCACAAGAGTACAGAAAAAAAAAAAAAGTTGCAGCTGTATGTATGCCAGTTTCATGAATAAATGGACACATATGTAATCTTTTCACATGAGTAATAATTACATATGTAATATGTTGCAATCAAATGACCCCTCGTCACCCAATGTATTGATTCCAAACTGGTATTCCTGGCCCTTTTTTCTTTAAAGGAAATAATTTTTAAAGCTATTCAGAAAATCAAAATTTTTGTAAGTCTTTGCTGTTAATTGCTTTCTAGTTGTTATAAATGAAATAAAATAAAACGAATGAATATAAAGCTGGCAAGAATAGAATTTCAATACTTCCTAAACAAAGCTTTTACTGGACAATAAAGGTGACCGCATGCATCATTTGGGCCCTTTGTTCTTATGATTTGTGCCTTGACAAATTTGATCATGCCATGTCCCCTTAGACAAGCCCACCAAAATATTGGGCTGTCTCCAAAAAAACATAACATATTTTAAAGACCTTCCAAATTGTGCAAAAATGAAACTTCACTCCCATAATTGCTACCTTTATGGGCTCGGCTAAGAGACATGGGATTGAGCCCAACTTGGACACCATAAGGCCCAGACTTGAGCCCAACAGATCCAAGTTCCACTTGGGGTTCAAAATGTTATAAGCCCGATCAAGAATACCAGCAATTCCATTCCTAGAGAGACATCCAAAAGCTTAGGCATGATTCGGCTACACCCACCTGAGCCAGACTCTGGCCTTCATTTTTGAAGGCTCTGGCCTCTGAGGGCTGAGTCTCAGAAGGACTATAGAACCCAAATGAGAGGCCAAATCCACCCATTAAGGCCTGAGTCCAATCAAGGCTCAGTCTTTAAAGGGCCCATTTCAAATTAAAACTTGTGCTGCAAAGCGCCTTGCATTTTCATTTATTGAAAATAGCTCATTTTAGTGGAACCCACTTAGAAACATAAAAATCAAGAGAGGCAACGAGGTGATGAAAAGATTTAAACCTAGCTGAGGGAAATCCTAGTGGGAATTTGGAAACTCCAAAAATATTCTCTTATTTTATGATTTTTGAACTTATTTACATTTTAGAGCATTTGGTAAATCTCCAATTGCATTTTCTATTTTTAGAACTTATTCACAAATTAAAGCTTTTGTGGTATAAAAAAAATAAGCTAAAGGAGTTCCGTTTTTTTTAAGAGGGCTTTTAGTGAAAGTTGATAAAGGACCACAACGCAAAATTTACGTGTTTGGGAAGAAAATGACCTCATTAAATTTTCAAAATGACAAAATATGAAGGTTTCTACATTGAAATTTTAAGATGGGACCCAATCACCACAATTCCTAACGGTGGGCTTCAATCATCTTACGAAATAAAAGTTTTTTTTTAATAATAATTTTATCGAATAACCATTAACCAGAACCTAAAAAATTAGAAATTTTAACTTTAACTATTCTTTAACTCTAATTACGCCTCCTTGGACTTAAATTTAGTTAGCTCTGATTAATTAAACTAGAATGTAAAAGGGGGCTCTTAAAGTTAAAAGTTATCTTACTGGGATAAATATAAGAGTATGGTAATAATAATATGTGATGTTCATCTAAGGTAGAAACTGATAGTAAAAGAATTGGATTGATAAAAGTTGTCCACAAAATGTCCACGAATAAAAATGGAAGGGTTGGTTGTCGCCAGGTCATTTCTAAAGAAAATCGGTGCCATGTGTCTGTAGCTACTCGAAACAGACGAAAAGACACTTCAAAACAGACAAACGACACACGGAAGTCTCTCTCTATATATCAACTCTCTCTCTCTCTCTCTCTCTCTCTCTCTCTCCATTGGAATCCAACCTCTGATTTTCTTTGGGTCTTCTGCTCTTTCCTTCCTCAGTCTCAGCCATGTAAGTCTCTCTCTCTCTCTCTCTCTCTCTCTCTCTTGATAGCAACATATATGTAAAAAAAAACTAGGATTCTTCTTCGTTGATTGCAGATGATGAACATATTAACATACAATCGTACGCCGTTCTAGCTTTTACTTGTATTATTTACAGTTTCTCGATGATTGTTTTTAAGGTGTTTTCTGCTTTGCTCTAGCTTTGATAGTATAATATGAAAAGTCTTGCATGATTTTTTTTTTTTTTTTTTTTTGTTATGAATAAAATGAACAGCCCCTGTATTTTATTCCTTTAGATTTCCTCCAACTCTAATCAGGTGACTGTTTCTAGTTTCGAGAAAGGTTTTAGGATATTATTTCGATCTTACTATAAACAGTTGTTGCTTTTAATTTGGAAAAAGGTTTTAGTATTTTATTTCTATCCAGAATCAACGTTTAGCCCTAACCATATCCTTCTAGGTAGGGTTGTAAACGGATCGGTTTTAGTCTGGGTTCTCCGCAGATCCGAAACCAAAACAGTTAAGGAGAAGGTGGAACGGGATCCGGACCCTAGAACCTTTTTGGAACTGGTTTCTTTGCTTCAGAACCGAAACCAGAACCATATATGGGACGAGTCCGGATTCGGTCTGGGTCTAGGTAAATAATGATATTAAAAAAACATGATTTTTAGGTGACATTTTTGACAATTGAGGTAGTATGTCGAGTCTCAGGTCGACGAGTCCGAACAAAGGTGGAATCGAACGTGAACCCATTTACTTATCGGGGCATAAGTAAGAACCCAGTCCCGATTTTTAACGGGTCGGAACCTCTGGGTAATTGGAAAATCGGGGACCCCTTTACATCCTTACTTCTAGGGGTGTTCATGGGCTGAGCCGGGACAAAGCTTTTCCAAGCCCACCCATCTCATTATCGGGCCTAATATTCTGGCCCAGTTCCTGCTCATGGGATTTTTCTCAGGCCCAGGCCCCGGCCTATTTGCAGAACTATTTACCCTTTGTGTCAAAATCTCATGCCAGGCCAATCTTTCAATCATATATTTGAGTCTGCCGTCCAGTCCATTTAATATTTGAGCCAGAAGATTAGGCCTAAATATAGTTCAAGACCTAAAAACAAAACCCCCATCCAACTCAATTTTGGCTTGGTCTTGCAATCATGTGGACCCCACCACTTTACCTCATGATCAGCATGTATCCCTGTGGCCCCACAAAAAGTTTTTTAAAAATAAATTACTGTTTGTGTTTGTTGGAGTGATCCCATAGTGAGCTCCACAAGCAATTCATTGCGGGCCCATTTAGGGGCCTACATGGGGATGGCACCGGGGATTGAAAGGCTTCACTGTGGCCAAACCATGGTCCTCAAAAAAGAAAAAAAAGGAGCCAACCTGACCAACCCAACCACTTGATCAAATGCCCACAAATTTTCACAGCTAGAAATAGGTGCGCAATTAATCCAATGGTTATGTTCATTTGGAAGAGTGCAAACCCAAGGGTCCGGTGCCTATCTGAAGGGGTCCCTTTGTGTAGTCCATTCAGATGGACCATTAGGTAGAGAATAAAATTCTCACCTATCAGCTTCAAATTATCTCTATCTACCATTAATGTTTCATCCATGATCAAGGATAGATCATTTCTAATAAATGAAATATATTCTTTGTCACTGTGGATTTATTAGCCAAGTGTATCCCTTTCAATTTCTTGTTTCCTTAGTATACTGTCAATGCATAAAGTTCATCTTGTCTAATCATTAGTTTGTCCTTGTCCTTTGTGATGGCATTCATATCTTGTAAGTGTATGTATCAATTATTTTCTAAACATTTTAGATTGTAACCAGTAACTCTGAGGAGATCCTTTTAGAAGGGCTTTTCAATCCCATGTCATGCAATGGCACTCTGCTTTATCCACTCCAAATCCTAAGGTCAATCCATGGTGATGTGAAGAGGAAATTTAACCAAAAGTGACTCCAATCAATTAAAAGAAGGAAATTTTTATATGCAAGAAAGATACTGCAATAAGGAAAATAAAAGAAAAAACAATCTTTCATACATTATAATTTTTAATCCAAATATCGAATCTAGATCAATAAAAGCTTCAAATTACATTGCAACTATCATTTTTGAATCGTTGATTGAAAGTATCAACTGCTTCAAAATATTTTGCCTATCAATTGTTTCAAAATGCAGACAACTTACGGACTTGAAGTGACATGGTTGTTAATAACCAGAAACACCAATAGCTTGAGCTTTTGATGTGTTTATTTATTAACATGGTATCATAACGCGTTGTGTGTTCGAATCCCAGCGAGACATGTTTTGGTAATAACTCCAATGAACCCAAGGTGTCGGCTATGCCCAGGGAGTACTTAAGAGTTCGTTACGAAAAGTGCAGGCTCTAGCAATAGCAATTGAGAATAGTTTTATTTGTAATATGTGAAGAAACAAACGATGTGTCAAACCATTTGCTTGTCAATTGTTTCTGTTGTATGATGTATATTTTTGTTCATGATTTTCTCTCCCATTTATAGTTTCTATTTTCTCTCTCTCTCTCTCTCTCTCTCTCTCTCTAGTTTGCAATAAGATATTGTTTCCACTATGCAACATTAATACAATGGGCTACCCAAACATCTTCGTTGTTGCCAATTAATTTTTCACATTACCTACAAAAAGAATCATCATATGTATTGATGTTGTATATATTTTCTTCAAAGAGAATGACTCCTATGATTTATTGTCATTCAATAAATGCTTAAAATAGTACAGCTTGTTCACATCAACACATATATATAATTGACTATTGGAAATTTTTCTATGGACCAGTAAGTAATTATAAACTTATAGCTCTTTATTAGCACTGCTTCAATTGCTAGGAAGTTGACAACATATTTTCTTGCAACATGGACATTTCATTCAAGGTTAAAGCATGCATCTAATACATCTAAACTACCTTTTTTCAGGCTAACCAACTAGATGGAGATAACTGACGATGAACTGATCTTCCGCTTGCTTTTCATCTTCGAAAACTACGTTAATGGACCTGATTTGAAGGATGGGAAGCCCCACAAATATGTTTTTCAAGGAATTGTCGAGTGCCAACCACCATACATAGGCCAAGAATTAGAAGGTTCTCGAATGAAAACTTTATAAATGGAGCGTGTAATATTATGCTCTTAGGATGGACATCAAATCTGTTATAGTGGAACGTGAGATGTTGCACCAATTTCTCTATGGTTTATCTTTATTCTCCTTCCTGTAGTTCCAATGTGTACCTCAGAAAATTCCCGCATCTCTTTCCTCCTCATTTGCATAGGAAGCTCCGATTGGAAGAACAATATCATGCCACCCTCTAAAGATATCATGGCACCCTCTAAAGATGAACCCAATGTCATGATGTTGTTGATAAATACAATGTTCCCAATGTCATGATATTGTTCTTCGAATTGGAGCTGCCAATGCAAATGAAGAAAGAGATCGGGGAATTGTTTGAGCTCCACATTGAAATTGCGGGAAGGAGAATGGAGATTATAACCATCATGAAAAAATTGATACAATGTTTGACATTCCATTATATCAGATTTGATGGCCATCCTAAGCACATAATAGTACACATGCTCGACTTCTATAGTTCTCATTCAAGTACCCGCTAGTTCTTGGGCTGTGTATGGTGGTAGGCCCTCGACAGCTCCAATTCGAAGACTAATATCATGACATTGAGAACATTGTATTTATCAACAACCCGGTTACATCTTTAGAGGATGCCATGAGCTTTAAGAAGTTAACAAGGCTTGAGTTCTTGTTCCTAGATGTAGATGCTGCATTGTCATATTATAGAATTTGTGGCTTTGCAGATAGCATGACAGCGGAGGCCAACAAGGAGCTTACAGGGAGCTCTTCACAAAGATTATGTAAAAGACAAGCAGATCATCAAATGGAAATGGGAAATCTAGGGTCTGTGCCACCTCTTTGTCATGTGGCACCCTCTAATAAATGTAGTTTATCAGACAACAGTGAAGTGAAAAGTAGCATAACACCGTTGCCAACTGATGCGGACGATGAGACAGATGTTGGGCGTGGAATGCATTTTTATGCTACAAACCCAACAACTGAAGAGTGGAGTAAACCTGTGGCTGCCCCTGGGAAGGGGGTGGATTGAAAAGAAGAGAAGCCAAGATTTAAGATGGGCTACTGATAGGTCTGCTCAATATTGGTGTGTGTGACAATGCGTACTTGCTTTGTGTATCATTACCAGGAGTTAAACGAAATGAGGGTAAGTTATTTTATGCACTTCCTTTTTCTTACTCTCTCAGGGTGAGTTTGGTTTATATTCTTTTCGAAGATTTGGAATGGCTAATTGATTGCTTGTTGAAATGTTGCTAAGACTAATATTAGATTCCTCCAACGCTGCAAATGTTTCCATATATAGGGCGTGTTTGCATGTGCCTACCATAATATCAAAATGCATCCTGCAAAGGCACAAGGGATACAACTTTCAATATGGGCTTTTCCTCTTTTTTTTTTTTGGCAAAGGGAACCTAAAATAAAATTTTGACCCCACCTAGTTCTAGCGTGACAAAAGACTGACACGCCTATGGTTTCCTCAAATCTAGGAGGAAATTGATCTTTTGGGACTAGGGATGGCAACATGTGGGATCTGATAGAGTTTACGTAAATTCATACCAGCCTTAACACACCTACCCCTCTATGTGCCCGAGGCTACGATTGTGAGTAACTAGAAATTCCAAAAGCTCGACATGTTAGTAAATGACAAAATAATGTACATCGAAGGGGTTGTGATAGCCCTGGCCCCCCTAACGTGTGGGGTATGCAGACAAAAACGCACAAAATGCCTGTGTTGGAAGATTAGGATATGTGATAACTAACACAAAAATCCGTGCTAAATATTACGGGTATGCATGAAAAGGTAGGATTCTATATATGTTAAAAACGGAGGAGATGGAAGTCCATAAGTGGGGGAAGTATATTAGTGGAATATAGAGAGAGTATATTAGCAGTTGTAAAAATTGAAAGTAATTTCTAGTCAAAATAGAAAGTACAGTCAAAATTGGATCCAAATCTTCTAGCTTAATATATTATAATGTGGACCCTTGGCGGAGGTACATGTTTAGTATCACATATTCTTTTTTGATCTAAAAGAAATCTTAAATGTTTCAAGAAAAAAAATTATTTATATTATTGCAAGTGCTTTGTATGATATGCCAGAATGAATGGTCATCTGTTATGCCATGACATGGGATGGGACAAAACCTTTTCTGCTCTAAATCATTTCAGTGCTAATTCCATAGATTGATTTAGGATAGAGAAGTAACACTGAAATGATTTTGTTGCAATTTTGTGTTTATGTTGATGGTTACTTCTCTACCCTAATTGCCTAGATATTTTTTATATTAATTCCAAATATCACATACAATGAAAGAAATAATCATCAATTTGTTGCATTTTGGAATTAATATAAAGCATTGTGACTTGTTGATATGATATGAACCATGTATGTTCATCAATGCATCATTTATGCCATTCAATGGTCTTCTATTTTCTTGGTATTTTTGTTCTCATAGCTATTGATTTAATGCATAATTTTTTATGGAAACAGAATTTAGTTGCACAGTCAAGGCTGACGGGAAGGTGATCATTAGGGGAGCAACTACAACAGGTTGGAAAATGCTGGTCTGGCAATCACAGTTGTACTGGTCCTGACAGCTGAAATGAAACTGAGAATTCACCTAGTAACCAAAGATGATTTGTTTGCAAATCAAACTGCTGTGATTGCTTGACCAGCATTTTCCAACCTGTCACAATTGCTCCCCTGATGATCACCTTCTCGTCAGCTTCGACTGTGCAGGTTGGAAACTATACAGTCGAGGTTGGCGGGAAGGTGATAATCATGGAAGCAACTAAAAGTGGTTAGAAAATGTTGGTTAGGCAATCACAGCTGTTTGATTTGCATACAAACCATCTTTGCCTGCCAGCTGAAATCTGAGTTGCATTTCACCTGCCATCCATGACCAATACAGCCTAGACATTTGACTAGTATTTTTGGCTCTAATGTGGATTATGAAGTAGTAGTAATGAAGCAATGGAAGAGGGGGGTACTAGTGACAAGGAAAGTGATGGGGCAGTGACTTCATGCACAGAAATGCCCAATACAGAAAATGCAGGGAAATAAGTTTTCAGACTGGAATAATTTGCAAGTTATCTTTGGCTATTGTAGAACTTTATATTTTATTCTCAATTGATTGTGATGCAGACGTTGGTGTCGCTTTCCTTGGAAAGAAACCCTCTTTAATTTATTTCTGCTTAACAAAAGACTAAAGAAATAAAAATACATATCCATAGGAAACTGAAATTAGGGATTTTTTAATGTGAAATCAGGCTACACAAACGTAATCTTAGTCTCATACATCTTTGATTTTTGGGATTTTTTTTCTATATATTCATTTTAGAACATTAGAGTTAGTTTTGGAGTTTAATAAAACTATCCTTCATGGATTGAGGTTCCTTTCCTTTTATTAGTATTTTCTGAAAACATCTTTTTCGTGCTTCAGCCCTATGCAAAGCTTTAATCCAAACCTTGGCACTCTTGATGATTATTATTTTTTATTTTTTTTGCCTTACATGGGACATAATGGTAAAATATCCTATTCATTAACTAGCCGAATCTATCAACCCAGGAATAACTCTTCCCATTACACTTGAGATGGTACTCTTAACAGTGCCAAGGTTGATCCTTGGCATGGGGTGAGAATAGAGATGTCAAATGAGCCGGGCCAGCCTGAAACAACGGCCCACGGAACAGCCCGTGCTGGGCCAAGGAACTGGCATAGCCCGCCATGGGCCGACCTGTCCATAATGATCTGCCTGTCAGGCCCATCAAGCACGGGCCGCCAAGCACGGCTCACCTGGCCTGCCTTGGGTCCTATTTTCTAGCTTGATAATTAAGAGGACGATGTGCCTTTAAATGTTTAAGGCCTGAATATTATGCACAATACTAGATGGTTGGACTTACATAATCTTCAACCTGGCCTATCATTTTTCATTAACACCTCTATAGGCATGTCAATGGGCCGGGCCGGGCCTGGGCTTGGGTTGTCTAATCCCAGCTCTAAGAAAATAGGATGGGCCTGTTATGTGTTGTCCAATCCCGGCTCTAAATTGAAGAGGCTTACATCAAATCCCATCCTGTACGGGGTTCGGGTTGGGACAGGGCCAGGCCTAGGCTTAGCTCGATCCTGAACATAAGCAAAACATTCTGGTGCCAAATGACCATGGGGATGAGTGTGAAAGGGTTTCCATTGATCAAAGGTGAGCCCCAGTAGACCCCATGGAGTTGGACTGCCTCTGTTGCTCGTTTGAGAACATCTCTCCTAGTTTTACTTATTAGTGTTGGGTTGGTTGGTTGGACTGTGACGTAAGGCATGGGTTTGGTTCCCCAAGTATTGTGTTCAAAATTGCCCCTAGATTTGCCCTTGTTGGTATGGATTTAGTGGCCACATGAAATATCACCCAAACCCAATTCTGCAGTGCCAGAAATCCGCAGCAAAGACACGCATTGCAATGTGAGCCCCCACGCCAAGGAATTCCACCCCCATTGAATCATGCTTATTTATATAAGATAATTCAGTGGGCCCCACCACAAAGCGAATCAGTGGGCCACGACCATTCCTCAATAAAATCTCTCATATCATATAGGAAGAGGAAGGGCTGCTCATCTCAAGTGCAGTAGCGAGAGAGAGAGAGAGAGAGAGAGAGAGAGAGAGAGATGGGGATGGCTGGGAAAGCAGTGAAAAGCGCAGTAACAAAGGCAGTGGGAGAATACCAATATCCATGGAAAGAGAAGCTGGCCAAGTACAAAGATGAGCTATTGAAAAGCGTCTGGCCCAGCAGATGAGAATGAGAAGAGGCAGAGAGAGCGAGAAGAGGCAGAGGCAGAGCGGAAAAAGGAGAAGAGGCAGAGAGAACGAAGGAAAGGAGCTAGGGTTTTTTTTTTTTTTTTTTTTTCGGGCGCTGGGATGTTTTATTAGAGAGGGAGGGCGGAGTAACAAAATCGTCGGCTTTTACTGTTGATGAGGGCAGTTAAGTAATATATAAATTGAAAATTCCTGGAGGGTCTAAAACACAACCCTAACAGAAAGTAAACTAAATCCCAGCACAGATATGAATATGGAAATTAAAAAAACCTAAGTTAATCAAGCAAACAATCACGAAGATGGACACGAGATTTTTTACGTGGAAAACCCTGGGTAGGGAAAAAAACCACGGGACCTAGCACCGGTCCAGAAAGATCAAGCACTATGAAATCAAAGGTTACAAGAGAAAACTCACTCCCCTTTACAGTTGTCCACAACCTAAGGACCAAAGTGATTCTTGCCGACGAACACGCCGTTCACCTTCTCCAGCACTTCAATCTCCACGCCTTAAGCAAGACGAATTGGATGGAACATAGATTGAGAATCTCCAGAGAACAAAGCTTCAGCACATATCTTTGACACACAAACTCTCTGGAGGAAGATGATCTCTCTTAAGGTATTCTAGGGTATTGATCTGAGAGAGGTGTATTGTTTAAGAAGGGTTTACACCCTTAAATAGGCTTCTGCACTCGTATGGGGAAGTTCTGTTGTAATGGGATGGAAAGATTAGAGTTTTAGAAAGAGGTGGCTAAAAAACAGCTGTGACACGCCGCTGGCCGATCGATCGGACTGTAGGTCCGATCGATCGGACTGTGTTTTAACTGGGACCAATTTCTGGCCGATCGATCGGGCTGCAGGTCCGATCGATCGGACTGACTTTTAACTGAGAGCAAATAATGGGCGATCGATCGGATTGATGAGGCGATCGATCGGTCTGTCTTTTTGTTGAAAACACTCTGTATCCTAATGCTTTGGAAGTCTTCTTCAAACCACGATGGTCCATCTACAAATTTACATTAAATCCCCATGTTTTGTCCACCCAATGAATTAGCCAACACTCAAAAATACTAACAATCTCTCCCTTTGGCAATTCATGGACAAAACATCTAAATACATTTAATTCGACCCAAAAAAAATATAAAAGCAAACGACCAATCTTCCATAGTTCCATCACTGATACCTGCATTACCTATCACAGACAATCTTTGACAAGAGATCATGATCATATGAAAAAGAAGCAATCAAGTAAGATAAACTAAGCAAAGATAAGCAAAGATATCATATGAAAAACTTAATTCACTAATTAAAGACTAAGTAAACTAAACAAGGATAACAAAGTGAAAACAAAGTTAGAGAATCTCCCCCTAAGTGTGTGTCTCCCCCTTTTTGTTCAGAAATTGACAAGGGAACAATAAGATGTAGACGGAAGAGAGTAAACCAACAAAAACAATAGCATAAAAGTTCGAAAGTTGGAACAGAAAGTTAGATGCTGAGGACTATTGAGGAGGAGGGAAACGATGCAGTAAAGAGTCCAACTTCTCCTCAATCCGGTTGCTTCCCAGCTGTAGTTGCCTCATTTGATCAAAAACGTCATTAAACTGAGAGTCCATGCGATGCTCAAGAAGCTCAATTTGGGTAGATTGATCCAAGATGCGGTTCTCAAACTCTTGCAGATAAGCAGGCATAGCAGACGCAAACTGTGGATCAACGGGAGCAGCCTCTTCACCCTGACCTGGAGCTTCATCACCACTGTCATCAACATGAGCGGAGGAGAGACTGACAGTGCGGTATGTGATGGGACCTCTTCCTTTCACAATGTAGTCCTGTGGCCCCACAGCTACTCCTTTAGACAGAAGTATACGAGTGATAAGCGCTCCGTATGGAAGAGAAGTAGTCGATGCACCGAGAGGGGCAGCCACCATGTGCTTATAAATAGCAAGTGGGATGTCAATAGGCTGTCCAGTCCCAATCAAGTAGAGAAGATGGCCTGTGTCCATGACAACCTCGGATGTTCTCCCCTTGGGCTCAAGGTTGAAACACACAAACAGATTCAGCATACGGTAAGAGGGGGTAAGGTACTTCTGTTTCAAAACACCCCCAGGCCATGCATGTTTCCGTCCACCGGTGAGAACGGTTATCACCTCATCCCAATCAGTCGTATCAACCGGGTCTTCCATATCATCAGGATCTGGCTCTGGAGTCGGATAGACAGCATTGAGACTCCGATCAATCTGAATGAACTGAGCTATAAAATCCGGATCGAGTTCAACAATAACCCCTCGAACATATGATTTAAAAGGAGTCTTCTGCAATATCATGTATATTGTTGTAAAACTCTTTGCACCATTGACCCATATGTGGTAGGGTCAAGAATATACAAGGAAGCCCATTCTCTTTCCAACAGCCATCGACTGAAATCAATCTCGATTTTGGCTAAATGCACTGGACGTTCCACTATGACTTGCTTCTTTGAAAATACATTCATAAACGAATTTTCCTTGATCATACTTTGAAATCGATCTTCATCAAAGGTGGGTGCAGAGGAGGAGCTACCCCGATGGCATGTTTTCTTACGAGGATGAGAGACTTTTGGGGCCATTTTGTCTTTGAGACAATCTAACAAACACCTGGGGTGCATTGTACAAAGACATATATCCAACATGCATTTTAGAAAATGAGACATCCAAAATTGGAAGTACAATATGAAGAGAAGATAGTATGTACATTAAGACTAGAAAATCATTGCCACAACCAAGACATTTTCAAGCAACCATAACCAACAAGACAATCTCCAATTACCCAATCTATCTTCCACAACCAAAGCTAAACACATGGAATGAAATAGAAAATGGAAAAGAGAAGAGGAGGAAGAAAAATTACCTTAGGAAGAGCAAACAACCCTGAAGGAGAAACCCTAGAGAGAGAAGGAAGAACTCGGTTTTTAGGGCAGAGAAACAGAGAGAATAGAATAGAGAATGAAAAAGAAAAACGGGCGCAGGGGATTTATAAACACGCTGTCCGATCGATCGGACCAGTTTGGCCGATCGATCGGACCAAGGCAAAAAAAAATAGGAATAAACACAGCTAGGGGAAGGAAGAAAAAAAAAATTTTCAATAAAGTGTTCTAGGATAAATGATATGATCACACATATCAGAACCAACTCCCCCTTTTTTTTTTTTTAATAAATGTTTGCGATGCTATTTCCCCCTTTTTTTTATTATTTTTATTATTTTTGTAATTTGCCCCAAATAAGATCCATCATAGGTGACTTTCACACTAATGAGTATGGTAGCCTTCTCTAATGAAACTTTTCAATCATATAGTAGCTATCACACATACTCGTAGGTAGTCCTGACCTCCGGTTTTTTTTTTTTTTTTTTTTTTTTTTTTTGAGTAAGGGAGTCAAGTACTGACACTAAGCAACCAAACCATAATCACCAAAACAAAAAAATATTGAAAGGGACTAAGGATATGAGCAAATACCGAGAGATTTACGGAGAGAATCAAACCGAGTTGGGTCCAAAGGTTTTGTAAGAATATCAGCGAGTTGATTTTCCGTAGGGATATGCTCTAAGGTAATGACCTTCTCTTCAACCAAATCTCTGATAAAATGATGCCTTATGTCTATGTGTTTGGTTCTAGAATGTTGGACCGGGTTTTTAGAGATGTCAATAGCACTCTTGTTATCACAATAAACAACCATTGTGGTCTGTGCAATGCCATAATCAGATAGCATTTGTTTCATCCATAACAATTGTGTGCAACAACTTCCAGCCGCAATGTATTCTGACTCAGCTGTGGATAGTGAAGTGGAGGTTTGTTTCTTGCTGTGCCACGCAACTAAATTATTTCCAATAAGAAAACAGCCACCGGAAGTGCTTTTCCGATCATCTACACAACCTGCCCAGTCAGCATCCGAGTAACCGACGACATTCATGTTAGTATCTCTTGTAAACCATATTCCAAAATCAGTGGTGCCACTCACATATTTTAGAATTCTCTTCACAGCTTGGAGATGAGATTCTTTGGGTCTTGACTGATATCTGGCACAAACACAAACACTAAAGGAGATGTCTGGTCTACTGGCAGTTAAGTATAACAAGCTTCCAATCATGCTTCGATACATTCTTTCATCAAAATCTTTCCCAGAAGAGTCTAAACTCAGCTTAACAGTGGTGCTCATGGGAGTATTGGATTGCTTGACAGAGGTCATCCCAAATTTCTTCAAAATGGTGTGAGCATATTTGGTTTGTGAAAGAAATATCCCATCCTCACATTGTTTGATTTGTAGACCTAGGAAAAAGGATAATTCTCCAACCATGCTCATCTCAAATTCTTTTGACATAGAAGATGCAAAAGATGTAGCCAAACTTTCAGATGTGGAACCGAAAACAATGTCGTCCACATAAACTTGAGCAATAAGGATATTTTTTCTCTCTCTCTTGATAAAAAGTGTTTTATCTACGCTGCCCCGTACAAACGAGTTTTCAAGCAGGAAGGTAGTCAATCTCTCATACCATGCTCGAGGAGCCTGCTTCAACCCATACAAAGCTTTGTTCAATTTGAACACATGATCAGTGCAATGGGGGTCTTGGAAACCTTGCGGTTGTTCTACATACACTTCCTCATTTAAAAATCCATTTAAGAAGGCACTCTTGACATCCATCTGATACAACTTGATTTTTAGAGAACAAGCTACAGCCAATAAAATGCGAATGGACTCAAGGCGAGCAACCGGAGCAAATGTTTCATCAAAATCTATTCCCTCCACCTGTGTATAGCCCTGGGCAACTAGTCTAGCTTTGTTTCTGACAACTTGTCCAAATTCATCAGTTTTATTTTGAAAATCCATTTTGTACCTATAACATGTGTGTTTTTGGGCCTTGGAACTAGTTTCCAAACATTGTTACGCTCAAATTGACCTAACTCCTCATGCATGGCGTTTATCCAGGAGTCGTCTACAAGCGCTTCTTTAATATTTTTGGGTTCAAAAGAGGAAACATAACACAAAAAATTTACCTCACTTTGGACTTGCTGACGAGTTTTGATAGGAGCATTAATATCACCAATTACTTTATCGAGAGAGTGATCCCTGATTACCTGACCTTTTTGGGATCGAGGATTTACATCCTTGCTTGAAGAGGGTTGAGGAGTTGATGTACTTTGAGTAGCACCTTTCACTTTCAGTCCAGACTCGTCACTTTCAGATTCTGATTCAGTGTCAGGAATGACAGCTTCTTGATCCGGTGTGATTGGATCTTTTAGTTCCGTGTGTTGCTTATCATTTTGTCCAACCTGCGGAGAAGAAGGAAGAGTTATAGGGAATTCATCTTCATCATCAGAAAAATAAGCGAGTCCAGCGTCATCAACAGTGACATTGATAGATTCCATGACTGTGGAATGTCTCAGATGAAATACCCTGTAGGCTTTGCTATTTAATGAGTACCCAAGAAAAATCCCTTCATCACTTCGGGAATCAAATTTTCCAAGATGTTCTCTATCTTTCAAGATGTAACACTTACTCCCGAAGGTTTTGAAGTATTTAACTGTAGGTTTTCGACCAGTCCATAGTTCATATGGAGTATTTTTTGTTCCAGTCCTGAGGTAGACTCGATTTATCACATAGACAGCAGTGTTAACTGCCTCTGCCCAAAACCTTTGTGGCACGTTTTTACTATGGATCATGACACGAGCCATTTCTTGTACAACCCGATTTTTCCTTTCAACTACTCCATTTTGTTGTGGAGTTTTAGGGGCAGAGAATTCATGTTTAATGCCATTTTCAGTACAAAAAGTGTTAAAGAAAGAGTTCTGAAACTCTGTGCCATGGTCGGATCTGATTCTTGCAATTCCACCATATTGTCCGCCCTTATCTGTAATAAGTTGAAGCCATAAGCAATGAAACACATCAAAAGTTTTAGATTTATCTCTAAGAAAGCGAACCCAAGTAAATCTAGAGAAATCATCAACAGTAAGGAAGATGTACTTTTTACCACCAATACTTTCAGATTTTGAAGGACCCATGAGATCCATATGAAGTAGCTCTAGTGGTCTCTTGGTAGTAAGCATTTCCAATTTTTTATGTGGTGCCTTAATTTGTTTCCCAATTTGACACGGACCACACACGTGGTTATGAGGTTTTTGAAGTTTGGGAAGTCCTCGAACTAATTCTTGCTTAGAAAGTTTTTCCAAATCAGAATGGTTGATGTGACCTAGCCTTTGATGCCAAAGGTCAACAGTATTGACAGTAGCAGAATTACAGTTCAAAGATTTTTCATTGACTATCTCATTGACAACCACATAGCAATTATCGGAATTCTTTTTACCAGAGAGTACATGTTTCCAAGACTGTCTACAATGGAGCAAGTATTTAAAGAAAAATGTACCTCATTACCAGATTCACAGAATTGACTTATACTTAGCAAGTTTGCTTTAAGACCATCAACCAGGAAAACATTATTGATAGTGGACATACCTGGTATGTTGACAGATCCTTTACCGACAACTTTAGATTTACTTCCATCTCCAAATTGAACATTACCACCATGAAGACTTTCCGGTGATGTGAAAAGGGACTTATCCCCTGTCATATGTCTAGAGCATCCGCTGTCTAAGTACCAAACATGTGAACTTTGTGCTTTAAGAGCAGTGAGAACCACATTGCAACGAAGATCAGATTTACGCACCCAAATGAATTTTTGTTTGACCTTATTAGGGGTCAAATTGATCTTCTGTCTTTCATAGCGAAGTTTCTTCCGCAATTTATTGCAATGAGGCCTTATATGTCCAATGATTCCACAAAAGTGACAAGTAAGGACATATTGACGATGAGGCATATACTTTTTGAGATTGGTGTTCACATGTTTAGGTTTAGAAATAGCAGGTTCTATAGCAAAAAGTGTATTTCCCCGAACAAACTTACCTGTGTTATTGGAGGAGGATGCACCGTAGTCAAATCCAAGACCATGCTTGTTACTAGATACTATTTGTGCACCCAGTATTTCATCAAGTTTCTTTGATCCTGTATTCATCCGATGAATATCAGCTTTGGTAGAGACCAATTCAGCAATGGTTGTCTTTAGTTTGTCAGAGATGCTATCTTTTTCAGTTTTGCAGGAATCTAGTTCTTTCTTTAGGAGTAAAATTTCTTTGTCAGCTTGAATAGAGTGCTCATGAAGTAAGTCCCGTTCGTTCCCTGCAGAAATCAATTTTTCAGATAAAATGGCACGCTGTGATTCAAGTTGAGATACTTTACCTTGGGATTCATTAAATTCATTTTTAAGAACAATATTTTCTTTTTCAGCAGCTTTCCATTTTCCTTTCAGAATATCATTCAATTGTGTCATCCTCCTTGAATGTTTGAGGAGACTTTGATATGCTTCTACTAGATCCTGTTCATTATCTGACAAACAATTAAGATCATCTGAAGTAACTTCATCTGATTTTTCCATACCCTCCTGCAACAAGGAGTCGTTAGATCTTGCCATAAAAGCCATAAATTTTCCATGTTCTGGTGATGATGATTCAGGTTCACTTTCATTGCAATCTTGATCTGAATCATCATCCCACGTTACATTTAACACTTTTCCTTGAGTTCTGAAAGTCCTATTAACACATTGAGAAGCATAGTGACCAAAACCTTTGCATTCATAGCAGTGAGTACTCTTAGGAGGGATTTTGGACACATTTTTCTCAGAATTTTGACCAGCATTGGATTTAAATGACGAAGAAGGCTTATGCTGTCCTTTTTGAGCAGTATTTTTAAAATTCTTTTTAAAATCTTTTCTATCGTTTTTCAAAAACTTTTTGAACTTTTTAACAAATAGGGCATCAAGGTCTGGGTCTTCAGTCTCTTGTTCGGAGTCATTCTCTCATGCTCCAAAAGAGATTTTAAAGCCATTCCTTTACCTTTCTTTGTTTTTCTGAGATTGGCTTCAAAGGTTTGCATGTTGCCAACTAACTGCTCAACTTTAATTGAATCCAAATCGCTGGACTCCTCAATAGCAACTACTTTAGGATCAAATCTTTCAGGAAGAGATCTAAGAATCTTTTTAACAATTTTATGTTCAGGAATGACTTCTCCTAAATAAAAAGTAGAATTCACAATAGCAGACAACTTATCATTGAAATCATTAAAAACTTCAGTTTCATCCATTTTCAGATTCTCAAACGCAGTAGTTAAATTTTGAAGTTTGGCTTGCTTAACTTTGAGAGTACCTTCATGAACAGTTTCTAAAATATCCCATGCTTCCTTAGCAGTTTTACAAATCGATATCCGACGAAATTCAGAAGGAGAAACACCATTAAAAATTGAATTTAAAGCTTTACTATTAAAATTGAAGGTTTGTTTATCCTCCTTGGTCCATTGAGGTATGGGTTTTTCAATGATTTTGTTGCCATCAGTGGTAACAGTAGGCATGGAGTAACCAAAAACCACAGAATTCCAGACATCCACATCTATGGATTGAAGGAATGCAGTCATTCGAACTTTCCAATAATGATAGTTCGATCCATCCAAGAGTGGGGGTTTGGAAATAGAAGATCCATCTCTAAAATTCTCCATATCAAAAATCTGTGTAGATCTCACACAACAACTTAGTGTGAATCTGCTCTGATACCAATTGAAAATTCCTGGAGGGTCTAAAACACAACCCTAACAGAAAGTAAACTAAATCCCAGCACAGATATGAATATGGAAATTAAAAAACCTAAGTTAATCAAGCAAACAATCACAAAGATGGACACGAGATTTTTTACGTGGAAAACCCTAGGTAGGGAAAAAACCACGGGACCTAGCACCGGTTCAGAAAGATCAAGCACTATGAAATCAAAGGTTACAAGAGAAAACTCACTCCCCTTTACAGTTGACCACAACCTAAGGACCAAAGTGATTCTTGCCGACGAACACGCCATTCACCTTCTCCAGCACTTCAATCTCCACGCCTTAAGCAAGACGAATTGGATGGAACATAGATTGAAAATCTCCAGAGAACAAAGCTTCAGCACATATCTTTGACACACAAACTCTCTGGAGGAAGATGATCTCTCTTAAGGTAATCTAGGGTTTTGATCTGAGAGAGGTGTATTGTTTAAGAAGGGTTTACACCCTTAAATAGGCTTCTGCACTCGTATGGGGAAGTTCTGTTGTAATGGGATGGAAAGATTAGAGTTTTAGAAGGAGGTGGCTAAAAAACAGCTGTGACACGCCGCTGGCCGATCGATCGGACTGTAGGTCCGATCGATCGGACTGTGTTTTAACTGGGACCAATTTCTGGCCGATCGATCGGGCTGCAGGTCCGATCGATCGGACTGACTTTTAACTGAGAGCAAATAATGGGCGATCGATCGGATTGATGAGGAGATCGATCGGTCTGTCTTTTTGTTGAAAACACTCTGTATCCTAATGCTTTGGAAGTCTTCTTCAAACTACGATGGTCCATCTACAAATTTACATTAAATCCCCATGTTTTGTCCACCCAATGAATTAGCCAACACTCAAAAATACTAACAATCTACATTGACTTTTCTCTTTGTGTAAATGTAGTTACATGTAACTCTCTTTACCAAGTAATTGGTTTTGAAATTTGGAAACGAACGAAATAGCTATAACTTGAATTGACTCAGGTTATCAGTCATCCAAATGAATGGAGCCTGATTAATGTGAACTGAGTTACCTGTACTTGGTTTATAAAGATCTAAAAGGGTCCCTGGGTTTTCATTCAAATGGTACAGGCATGTTTCTTATTTCTTGTTCCTTCAACTTGAGAGTTTTTGCATTTCTGAGGATTCAATATGCCCAAAGTAGAAAACCAATATCAAAATCGAAGCCTTAGTAGTCAGTAAACAAATAATGAACACCGTTGAGAATTAAAAGAAGAAGAAAGAAAAAAGAGAGAAAAAACTTTGCACTTGGTTTTCCATTCATGATATTTATAGCTTGTATCTAAGATCATTTCCAAGATCTAGGGTGGATATCTTTGCATATTTTATGAGATTTCATCGTTTGAGGCCCCATGATTTGGTCCACAAGTAAATGACATAAATGATGACAATTGGATTTTTAAGGGGCATTTATCTAATTAGAGATAATTTAGATTTTTTCTGATCAATTAAAAGTTTGTGGTTTAAAAAAAAAAATTTCTATTAGTGTTAATAATTTGTACGCTTAAATGAATGTTATACTAAATTTGATTTCTGGAGTTTTTCCACTATGAATAGCCTGGACTGATTATATAGTTACTCCTGTTTGTAAATTATTTGGGCATGGACCATCAATCAGTGGATTCGGTCAACTATTTGCCGCATCGAACATTTTGAGATTATCCATACCTCTCTTTTTTTTAAAAACATACCCCACATTAGTAGAAACACAAAAACAAGATGCTTCCCTGCAATGGACGTTGAAAATGGCCTTCTCAAATAAGAGCTAAATAGTCAAGATTCGAGCAACACTGCTATAGAATTGGAAGGTCCAGGCACATAGACAAACTAAAGGCGCTATGGAACAATGTATGGGGTAAAAATGTAGAATAAGAGTCCAGATTCTAGGCCTACTTCGTTGGGTCAAAAAATACTTAATTATGTAATCTGTACATATGTGTGTATGGTGTTTATTCTTGTTTCCACCTTCCAAGAATTGATACAGGATTTAACACCCACAAGACACCTAATCATTGGCGCAACATCAATTTTTTCATATCAAAGTCAAATCTCAATAGAAGAAAGACAGGAAGACAATTAATAAATGACTATTGAATAAATAAAAACTAAAGCCATAAGTGAGCAAAGTGAAATAATCTACCTTGACCAATGGGATAAACCAGTCTACTAAATCGCTTTCCTTCATTTGGGCCCCAATTCAGCATAGTGATTCTACAAGTTTCCTCCACAGTACAAAGAGTTTCTAAAGGGGGAAGCAAAACATGGGCATATTCCCCCTGCCCACCACCCCCCCCCCCCCCCCCCCCCCCCCCCCCCCCCCCCCCCCAATAGGGAATAAATACTCCCAATTCTTCAGTCATTGCAAGAAGCACCTCATCATCATCATCATTGTTTTCACTAAGAAAAGGAATCAAAAGACTGGTTCTTTCCTCACCGAGAGCTCTTGCAATTGTTGCAAGCCTATATTGTTTACAAGGGCCATTATTTATGTGGTTATCTTTGAATTTTGTTTGGTTCTTTATTTTAGTGTTCTTTTGCTTATTTTATCTCAGTATATAAGGATTTATGACTTCATGTACATGATTAGTGGCCTATTTACAGTCTCACATGGTAGAGAGATAAATATTAAATAGCTTGTGCGTTCAAAAGAAGAAAGTTAGGATATATGGTCATAGCTTCTTCTTCTTTTTATTCTTTTCCTAATACATTAACCTGACCTCATATTTATTGGATAAAAGCTAAGATGACAGTGGTAACAAGGGGTTTTAGGATTTGTTTGGATTTGTTTGGTTTCATCGTCATTCTAGGTCCTGCTTCAAAACCATATATTTGTTGTGTGGTATGGGTATGACCTACAGCTCTGTCCATATGTTATTTCAACTAATATATATATATATATATGCAAAAACACAATTGTTGCCAGGTTTATTGGATCCAGAAGCACATATTTATTCATGTGTGGCACTCTAAAAGAGTGGGCATTCTTCTCTATGTTATCTTTGCAGAGATCCTATTTTGGGGTCTCGTGGCAGGCATTTTGCATCAGTTGCGCATTTATTGGAAGCTTTAAAGACTTGTATCAGAGACGTCTGAGACTTTTAACTTGTATTGTAATGGATATCTGGGCTGATAATTAAAAGGGCATTGTCTAAGCATCGAACGAACAGAGTTTAGAGAATTCTATATCTTCACATGTTATTGCCTATGACCAGGGTCTCAGAACCCAACCTTCTGGACCAGGTGGAATGACGATGAAACCAACTCAACCAATAACGACAATGGTCATTATGTGTTTATAATGCTTATATGTCATTTAGTTTATAGTTCTGAACCTGAATCAAACCAGATCAAATATGACAAATGATGGGTAAAAATCTAGGTCATAATGACTTAGTTTGATATCCAATTCAAGTCACAGTGCCTTGATTACACATCAATGAATGAAAAAGAGAAGCAAGCACAAAAGATATTCAAAGTGATCAACATGTTTTGAATTGAAAGCAATTAAATTATAAAACCTATATTAAAAGTATAAGAAAAATTAAGCAAATATATCTAAATAGAAAAATCCTGATATGTCTAGCATGTTTCTTTTGAGATTTGGGACGTAATGAGTTCAGCATGTTGCTTTTTTTTTCTTTTTGTTTTCCGAATTATGAATGTTGATATATGTTTTTTATAATTGATATTTTAAACATTATTTTTGTGTTGAATATTGTGTTCTTCATTTATTGTTTTATTCATGTGCATGCATTAGTGAAACTTAGACCCATTCGAGAATTGTGTACGACATTTGTTCGGTAATCCTTGACGCGACGGATTGGGTCTTTGACTAGATTCGTTACTCTTGTGATGTACATTCAAACTTTGCCGTATGCAATTCTTGAATTGTCTAGTTCGGATAGTTTGGGAATGCAATTATCCATCTTATACTCAATAGCTCTTGTGAGTCCAATGTTAGATATAGTTTCGGTTGATGTCCCATTTTCTCTAGGTACATACATAGGTATGACCGGTGTTGTATCCGTGTCGTGTACTTGGAGAACCACACGGACATGCTGCTGAAATTTTGTCTGACTAGGATACGAAGCATTCGAGTCGTTGAGTGCAAGTTGGATCGTGCATTCTCGAATGGGATAGGACCAACCACCCCGTAGTAAGGAGTTCGCAGTTTATGGATAGGTGACTTGCACGATGCACGGTACCTTGGGCTAATTGTACTTGCTCATTTTAGATTTCCTCATAAACAGTTATCGAGATGGACAAGAGTTGGACTGATTTACCAAATAGGATGTCTAAGGAATACATGGAGGGGATTAACCAGTTCATGGAATTTACCAATGGTTTTGACAATGAGTTCATCAGTTGTCCATGTAGAAAATGTGTGAATCGGTATTATTACAGAAGAGAGTTTGTCCGAGAGAATCTGATTCTGAACGGATTCTTAAAGCAGTTTAAGAATTGGTTAAGACATGGAGAAGAGTATGTTTCCTGTCACAGAGATGAAAGAGATGAAATTGAGGTGGATGATGTGTCAGAGACTGATCCGATGATCGCGATGCGAAATGATATCGTGTGCGGGTTGGCACCTGAATACACAAGTTGTGAGACTGAGGGGGCGGGTGGGAGTAATCCTCGCTCCGATGCCGATGAAGAAGCCTTGAGATATTTTGAAATTCTAGATGATGCACAGACAGAATTGCATCCTGGATGCAAGGACTTCAATAAATTGTCCTTTATCGTTGAGTTGTTACATTTGAAGGCATTGAATCAGTGGTCTACACGTCCTTCGATATGCTCCTCTAGTTTTTGCATCGAGTGCTCCCATCCGGTGCAAAACTTGTTGAGTCCTACTATCAGGCTCGCAAGTTAATTGAAAATTTAGGCTTCACATATAAGACTTTGGATGCATGTCCAAACGATTGTATGTTGTTTAGGAATGAGAATGCCCATCTTGATAAGTGCATCATGTGTCAGACTTCGAGATGGAAGGAGGACGAGGTTGGGCACAATCGTCAGAATAGTTCTACAAGTGTTATCAATCATGGTAAACTTGTGGCAGCAAAGCAAGTGAGATATTTCCCACTGAAGCCAAGGCTGAAGAAGCTTTTTATGTCATCAAATACTTCTAAACTGATGAGATGGCATGCCGAGAATAGCAGGGACGATGGTAAGTTAACCCATCTAGCAGATTGCCCAGCGTGGAAAGACTTCGATCAGAGGAACCCAGACTTTGCCTTGGATTGTCACAATGTGCGGCTTGGTTTGGTTGCAGATGGTTTTAGTCCATTCAAATCCATGACTGGGGCAAATCACAGTACGTGGCCAGTAGTGTTGGTACCTTATAATCTCCCGCCATGGATGTGTATGAAGCAACCTTTTCTGATCCTATCCACACTTATTGATGGACCAGGAGGACCAGGGGACAAGATTGATATATATATATATATTTATATGCAACCTTTGGTTGATGAATTGAACGAATTATGGGCTGATGGTCTGATGACATTTGATGCCGAAGGTAATGAAATGTTTAAACTCTGCGCCGCATTATTGTGGACAATCAATGACTTCCTTGCGTACGCTAACTTGTCGGGATGGAACACAAAGGGAGAGTTTGCATGTCCTTGCGGCAATCAGGAGAAGAAGTCAACTTCATTGAAGCACGGAAGAAAATGGGTATACACGGGTTATAGACGTTTTCTACCTCCATTGCATAGGTTCAGGAGGAACAAACTGTCATTTGACGGCACTCGAGAATATGGCCAGCACCTCGAACAATGACGGGAGTTGAATTGTTGTCACAGCTCGAGCAGGAGCAAATACGTACTGTGTATGATTTTCAAGATTTACTGGCCCTCCTGCTGCCTTCTATTCCAGGTGCAAATAAAAGGAGAAGTCATAATTGGAAGAAAAAAAGTATTTTCTACGATTTACCATATAAGAAAGATAATTTACTCAGGCACAACTTAAATGTTATGCACATCGAAAAGAACATCTGTGATAATATACTGTGGACAATTCTCGGTGTTTAGGGGAAGTCGAAGGATGGTGTCAATGCACGTCGTGACTTGGAAGAAATGGGCTTGAGAAAACAGTTGCACTTGCAACTGAGAGTGTCAAACAAGGCATGCATGCCTCCTGCGGAGTACACGATGAGTAAAGACGAGAAAGATGTCTTCCTCTCTGTTTTGAAGGGTGTCAAGGTTCCTGACGGGTACTATTCGAATATCACTAAGCGTGTGAACATGAAAGAAAGAACATTACAGGGTTTGAAGAGTCATGATAATCATATTCTCATTCAACAGTTACTGCCTATCTCCATACGAAATTGTTTGCCTAAGAATGTTGTAGCGCCGTTGATTGAAGTTAGTAACTTCTTCAGACAATTGTGTTCTAGAGTTCACCGAATTGATGAGTCGAATGGTCTGCAAGAGAGGATTGTTGTTACGTTGTGTCATCTAGAAAAAAAATTTCCACTTGCATTTTTCGATGTCATAGTTCGCTTGGCCATACACTTAACTAGTGAAGCCCTGCTTGGTGGCCCCATCCAATTCTGATGGATGTATCCGATCGACAGGTACATGAACACATTGAAGAGATATGTTCTTAATAGAGCTTATCCAGAGGCATCAATAGCTAAAGGGTATTTGATGGATGAGTGCACCAATTTCTGCGCAGCATATCTTAAAGATAATATTGAAACAAAGTTAACTAGGCCCTCGCGGATTAATGATGGCTCAGTTGGGGAGGGCACGCAATTTGATCTCAATAATATTGAGTGGATTCAAGTTCACCGGTGGGTGTTGTTCAACACCCCATCTGTTGTGGCTTTGACGCAGTAAGTTATCACTCATTCATAAAAGTAACTTGTCAATTTTTTGCCTAAATTATCATACTTGTTGTTAGCACGTGTTATGCATTGCAGGACACACATCGATGAGCTCAAACGGGACATGCCTCATGTTACAGAGAATGAAATTCATCAGTCCCATTACCGGCCATTTCACGAATGGTTCAAGAATCACGTACGTATTCAATCATTAGGAGTAGTTTCACTTGTTCCTATCATATTACTTTCATGTAGTGATATTCAGTGATTATATGCATTGCGTAACTGTGTAGCTTATGAAGAACCAACAATTCTAATTTGACCGATGAAATGAAACAGTTAGCTGATGGCCCTTTTATAACGGCCCGACGTTACACAACTTGTGATGTCAACGGTTTTCGATTTCGCATCAAGGATGTAGATGAGAAACGAGCGACGCAAAATAGTGGGCTTGGTTGTCCATCTGTTGATGCTGGTTATTACTATGGCCGGTTGAAGGATATTGTTGACGTTGTATACAATCACGGGTTAAAGTTTCTATTATTTAAGTGTGATTGGGTGGATCCCATCCAAGGAGAGTTTACATTGGTAAATTTTAACAATCTGTTACATCGTGATGATAGAATAAGTGCCGAACCCTACATACTGTCCTCAATGGCGGAGCAAGTTTACTATGTCAGAGATCCGAAAGATCCTAACTGGCAGGTTGCAATTAAAATGTCAAGGAGTGGAGTGTATCAGATTGAATGTGATGAGCCAAATATTGATGCATTCGCCCAACAAGTTCTTGACCAGAATGCAGTTGTTCAACGTGATGAAAATGTTAATTGGGTTCGGGAAACCATTAAAGGAGATACAGTTGACTTACATGACCAATGAACGGTTGGGAACTAATTCACTAATGTTAAATTTCAGTGTAAATAATTTTAAAATGTTAATTTCAATTATCTTGTTTAATGAAATTTATCTTACAAACATTTGAATAGATATGTCAGGAAGAAAGAGGAGAGATCGTCCACGGACGATGGATGAGCTGCTACGCCAGGCCCGGGCCAGCATGCCATCTGGTGAGCCTAGACCAACACCGGATGCCACCCAGTCTAGTTCTATGGCCCCACCGAGGAGGCCATCGACGTCACATCCGAGTCCATCCACCCTAGTGGACGCTTCGACGTCGACTTCTCCAGCTCTAACGTCTCAGCTTGCATCGGCCGATACACAGATTGGTATAAGTTTATTTAATTAAAAATTTTAGTTCTTGAAAATTATTTTAATTCAATTTAATTAAATTATCTCTAATTTGAACAAGTGCTACGAGCACGGGCCCATCTTCCAGTAGGGGAAGGGATCCAGACGTAGAATTCCGGTCATCCCATAGATGTAGAGTTTGATGAGACATACCATCCGGTGGGTCCGCATGCTCATCAGCCAGTTTGGACATATGGTCCGTGATCCATATGCATTCCCTTTGACTACACTTGATTGGGAGGCATTCCCAGTGGAGACACTAGATCGTACCTGGCAGCAGGTTAAGGTAATAATTTAACATTTCTCCTCAGGATGTGTCAATTTCAATCATAACTTAATGAAAAATTATCTTTTCTTTTCAGGACAATTTGAGGGCATGTCCTGAGCTCTTCCGGCCAGTTTCCATGTCGAAGTGAAGGAAGATGTGGAAAGATCATAAAAATAAAGTTAAGATGCAGCACTGGAAGCCACATCAGGATGCGCCCAACATACTCGAGCGAGTTCCGAGGGGCGTTCTCTAGGATCAGTGGACTCAGCTCGTCCGGTACTGGACGAGCGAGGAGGTTCAGGTGAGAAACTTGTATTTTTTTTTATTTTAATTTTGACATTTTACTAGTGACTAACGTAACTAACAAAAATGAATTGATAAAATTGAAAACAGAGAGAGGCTACTACGAATGAGCAGAACCGCGCAATGCAGGGTCCCGTACACAGGTTGGGGACTCAACACATCACCTAGGTCCGCCACGAGGTAAAAAGTTAGATCGTACATGTAATTTATATTTTTATCATTCTGTTACTTAGTGTACTAATAATATAACTCTCCACCAAACAGTTGCGTTCCGAGGGTGTTCCGGTCGACAGGATGTCCGTTTGGATGTGTTCTCGAGATCCTCGCCACCCGGAGGTTGCAGCTATCTTCGTAAGTTTTTATATTGAACCGTTTAAATTATCTTTCTATTACTATGTCTTGTTATGCATGATAATATATTAAATGAATTAACTAAGCAGGCCCATTATTAGTCATGCTTGGAGGAGTTACCCGAGGAGGAGCGCAGTTTGCCATCACGGAGGGTTGAGATATTCCACTCCGTCGTTGGCCGGGACAGGCACGGATACACGCTCACGTATGGGATGGGCATTCCACGCTCGCACATCACGCGATCGGAGTCATCCGGTGCTAGCTCCTCCCAGGGCTTGCGCTTCCGTACAGATGAGGAGGTCGAGCAGTTGCTGCATTCCATGAAGCCAGCAATCGGAGAGGAGATGACCAATGAGGTGAGGGCAGAGATGAGGGCCGAGTTGAGAGCGGAGATGGCAGAGCTACAGGCTCGTCTATCACAGAGTCGCGGCCCGCTCGCTTCAGACCCAACACCCACTACTCAGGTTAGTAAGAAAAAAATTTGTACGTTTAAATTGTCAATTAGGTCATTGATGTGTCAATATTTATGATTTTTTAAATTGTTTTTAACTGTATAATAAATAATTACAGGCACCTGACGCTGGCAGCGGTCACCAGGCCCGTCATGGCTCGGTTGGAGAGGGCAGTCATGATCCAGCAGGTTCGACTGATAGTGACCAAGTATAATTATTTACTTTAATTCAAGATTTCAACATCTATAGAAATTTGTTGAGTTGTGGGGTTCGAAAGGATATAGAATGAATTAATAAGTTCTCACTCTTGGTTGGGGCCCCAAAGTACTCTTGCATACATAGTAGCAAAGTAGGAATGTCCCTGCAAAGCTTCTCTTCTCACTCCTAAGTTCCCACTCATTGTTCATTAAATAAATCATTTGTCTCTCTTTACTTATCCAAGAATCACACATTTATCCCCTCTCTCCCCCCATCCTTTTCCGTTTGTCACCAACTGATTTTCTCTCTCATCCAAAGCACTATAAATCCTAAATTCTGATTTCATCTTAAGTTCCACTGGAAAAGTATTCGAAAGTAAATGGGCCTTCGACAAACTGATAATAAAAGGAAATATGAATTCGATAAGAAGAAGAAGAAGAAGAAGAAGAAAAAAAAAAAAGGAATTTAAGATTCTAAGAACTGTTGTTGCTACAACATTCACGAATACAACAATGATTCCACATCATTCAAATTCCATACATCTGTCTTGAAATTTAACATTAGTTTAATCAAAACAAGATGATAAAATGACTCACCAGATTAACTTACCCTCAAAATGAATGAATTCCAAACAGATTTGCAGTACAGAGTAGAACACCTTTAGTTCGGGGCCAGTGTGGTTTTTTAGATTTTGATCCAAGTACGCTTCATTTCGGCTACCCCATTCCTTGCCACCCTCTTTTCCTGTCCTCTTCCCTCGTCAAAATCTTCTTTGTCCAAATGGGATAGGTTCACCTAATACATGGGTTTATATGCTATCATCAACATCCAACACTTTTAAAGGCAAAAAGACTCACATTGAGTAGGTTATGGGCCATCGTCAAAATCCCAAGGCTAAAAGGACTCAAGCAGTTTCATCAGGAATTTATATTTGATAATTTCCTCAAAAGATAGAGAATCTTCAGTCTACATCCACAGCAAACCCCCTCTTGTATAGTTTGGGGTTTAAGCTGATTCTTTTTAAAGCTGAAACGTAGGTTTAATTCAATACGATAACTTAAAACTTAGAAAATCAGCCTCCAAGCTCCCAAAATGAGCAAACGCGCTCCGTTGCCCATGAAACTGGACGGGCACGGGCTTGTAGTCATTCCTGATTTGTAAGAACTGACAGAACGAGATTCCGACTCCCGGATTGTTCGTAAAGCTGAAACGTAGGTTTAACTCAATACGATAATTTAAAACTTAGAAAATCTGCCTCCGGGTTGGCAAAATGAGCAAACGCGCTCCGTTGCCCGTGAAACTTGACGGGCACAGGCCCGTAGTCATTCCTAGCTTGCAAAAACTGACGGAACGAGATTCCGACTTCCGGATTACTCGTAAACCTGAAATGTATGTTTAACTCAATATGATAACATAAAACTTAGAAAATCAGCCTCCGGGCGCCCAAAATGAGCAAACGGGCTCCGTTGCCAGTGAAACGGGCACGGGCCCGTAGTGATTCCTGGCTTGCAGGAACTGACGGAACGAGATTGCGACTCCCGGATTGCTCGTAAAGCTAAAACGTATGTTTAACTCAATACGATAATATAAAACTTAGAAAATCAACCTTTGGGTGCTCAAAATGAGCAAACGCAATCCGTTGCCAGTGAAACTGGACGGGCATGGGACCATAGTCATTCTTGACTTGCAATCTGGCGGAACGAGATTCCAACTCCCGAATTGCTCGTAAAGCTACTTGTGTACAAAACAATGACTAGGACAAATAATGAAATGGGTGCTTGGATATCAACTACGAAGACCATGCACTTTGTTCAGTTTGTTAATCATTCCATCTCCAGACACAACTGATTTCATGTTGACGAACATAAGGTAAACCAAGTTACAATTAACAAAATATCAATAGTTTTAACAGTTTGGGTGGTACTTCACTTTTAACCGAATTCACTGAATCTACAATCAAGGACCATCTTGCAAAGTAAAGCATTACGCTGCCTTTTTTTTGTGTTTCCTTACATACATCCTGTAATTTGTAACAATGAAAACTGGTTATTGGTTGTGCAGAACAGCCCTCGCAATAAAAATAAAAATTAAAAAATTAAAAAGGAAAAAAACAATTAAGAGTGGATTGATACCAGAGTACTTAACTGTAAAAGTTATTCAGGCTTATTCAGGCTTGGTTCCTTATTTTTGGGCGTAGTACATGGCAACATATGTTCACAGGGATAGACACCATGGGTATTAGCCATCTGCAAATTTTAAGATCTGAAACATCAACAAATTAAAAGCCCATACAAAATCAGATGAAGGGACTACCATGCCAGAGACATTTTTTTTTTTTTTTTGTGGCTGGCATGATATAGCTTTCTAGTCGACCATGGAGGATATACTACAATAATGAATGGATAAGGACTACAGGCTTAATTCAAGAAGCCGGAGGACCAAATCATCAGCATCTGACAAATCATCTGCATATAAATCTGTGCTCCTTTTCTTTTTGCGTGATACAGATGAGAGGATGAACAGAAAGTCTATTTGGACAGACTTTCTGTCCCGAATTTTGGACCGATCCCAGCTGGAAGCTGAGCTGGACTCCAGCTGGGATCTCAGCTGTTTTGAATAATGGACCATTTCATTCGGTTGGCAGCCCGCTCCAAATTTTCAAAGCCCGCCAAGTTTATGCGTAAGAAGAAAGAAAAACGGGAAGGAAATGCACGCCTGCTACCCCTTCTCCACCGTCGACGTCCTCGCCAACATCCGGATCTGCCCTTCTGCTTCCTCCTCTTCCGTTTCCCCCTCACTACTCCTCCATCCCCGACGACAACCTCCCCGCCGAGCTCGGTCCCATCTCGAATTCCAACCCAAAACCCAGATTCCTTGTGATTTCTCGGACTCTTCCAGTCACTCCTCCGAAGAAACTAGGGTTTCCAGAGCGTTTCACTGCGTTTATGATCGCTCTCTTGATTCTAAGGTTTCGAGCAGCAGTTTCTGCTCGGAATCCGCAGAAAGAAGCGTGGAAAGATGTTGGAATTGCAGCGCAGCTGCAGAATCGAAGCCGTTCCTGTCTTGCGGAGCATGTAGAAGCGTTCAATCGGTCGATCGGTCCGTGGATTATTTTCAGATCTTTGGACTGTAAGTGTTTGTGATCTAGTTGTTGAATTTTATGGATTTACTAGTGTTGCTGCTGCTGCTGATTTCCTTTCTAATAGTATGCGAAACCTTTTGAATTCCTGAAGAAAGACACTTGTTTGGCTATATGGGGAAAAGCTCTTACTTTGTTATTCCCCTGAAGATGGCGTGGTTTATTTCAAGGATTAGACTAACGAGGGAGGTAAGGTGTTGTGTTCCTGATGTAGTCATCGTGCAAGATTTCTTCCATGAAACAAAAACATCTCTTGACAATAGATTTTACCCCATTTTGCTAAACAGAACCTAGCAAAATTATGTTGGCTTCTGAAATTGCGAGGAAATGTGGAGTACTGGAATGATAGTGATCCAAAAATGGATTTCACCTAAAGTTTCGGGGTATGTCCGACCAAAGATTTTACCCACCCAATAGTGAAATCCTGCAAATAAAGCAAAAACGGCTCCAGACTTTCCACTAAATGAGTGATAAAATCGTTGGCAGAGAGTAGGATCGAAGTAGACTGTGCCCCTATTTCTAACAATCAGTATTAGAATGACATGGAGTGTCCTCTTTTCTATTGATTTAGAGATGAGAATATTTCCATGCCGTGATAAGGACAGAGACATGAGCTACTGGGCTGGCTTGGTACACAAAGAGCTTGAAATAGATGAAAATGCACTTCCTGAGACTGGTGTATCTATGCCGTTCAGGTTCACCAGTAAGACGGATGTGGATTTATGTCTCTGACACATCTGTAGGGAGGAGCATGAAGGGCATTGGCACACAGGAACCATTGTTATTACAATTCCCAAGTCAAGTTGTAGTCTTATAATTTATTTATTTATTTATTCCTTGTTTTACCAACCAACCATATTCTAGCCTTATGAAACCAAAACATGCCTATTCGGAGAATACAGGGACACATACCCAAATACAAAATGTGTATCTAAGGTAGTGTATTTCATGGTTGTATCAGTAAATGCCTGCATTTCGATAAGATGCATTTAGACCTCTTTGCAGAATACCAGACAGCATTGAGAAATGCTAAAGATATTCATGCGAATATAGATCAAACAATTTATGTCACAGCACGTGTGCCAATATGATACACATGCGCTGGATCTGGGCATTTATTTGGTCATGGTCAATTGTGTAGATGTACTGTAACTAGGCTGATCTACTCATAGGACACGTCCATGTAGAAAAATGGATGGTCAGAGGAAGGATGATTGGCGTTCTATGTTTTATTAAATTTCATCTACTAACTAATCCTACCAAAATCTAGGGTGGAACCTGGTCAGTGCACTTTTGGCAACACGCACATTTCAGCACCGAGTCGTTTCTCCTGGGATTCGACCTCACAGCCAGTTGGCTTTGATTCTATATTAAATTTCCTCTGCTAACCAATCCTTCCAAAACCTCGAGACATTAGTAATGGCAGCGAAAATACATTTCAACATGTTAAACACAATTGTGTCCAATCTGATGAGAGGACATGTCTGTTTTCTGGTAGAGGATGTTTAGTGTGGTTGCTGCATGATAAATGACCTCATTCTTGATATGCAAACCATGTTGGCATTGGCACCTTTGATAAACTTCTTAGAGCACTTTCTCATATTTCCTGCTCATCTTAAAAATACAAGCGGTCGAGGACAAGTGTGCCCTGACACATTCTGTGCTTTCTCATGTTGATCTTGTTGGTCTTTTGACTTTAACAGGGAGAAGAGGTATGATATACAGACCGAATATCTTGAGAGCAAGTACAAAGATTGGCAAAAGAAGCTCCACCCCGATCTAGTCCATTCAAAGTCTGAGGTTAGAGCAAGTGCACTGTAATCTGAAACTTTTTGTTCATTTGCTTTCTCCCCAATAACTCTTGGTCTTTTTCTCCTTTTTTTTTTTTTTTTTTTCTTATTGTTTGATAACCTAGAAAGAAAAGGCATATGCTGCAGAACAGTTTGCTCGAGTAATTGACGCCTACCGCACACTTCGGAAGCCCTTGTTAAGGGCAATGTACCTGGTAAGGCTCTTTCAGTTTATGTGTCTTCACCAACAGTCATTGAGAGGTTGTATCGGAACACGATCCACTTCTCAGATAACTAGCAAAATTTATTTGCAGGATATATGTATATATTCTACAGTCTCTGCTTTGTGGCCTAATTGTCCGAAAGTCCCTGAGTTCTAAAGATTTATTGTTTAGTACCTGAGATTTTAAAATCCTTTGAAATTTAGCCTTCTGGTCAAAATGTGAGTACCCATTTTTATAATTGGTAAGATCCCTAACTCTACTCCTTGCCTATCACCAAGTTACACCCAAACCTATTTCTAAACAACCCCAGCCCAACCCATCCATTTCATAAGCATGAAATCATTACTGCTGCTGTTGCCATTTTTTTTTTTTTTTTTTTTTTTTGAGTGGTACTCATGAGCACAAAATTGATCCTTTAAGGTATCCAGTTCATTGAGCGGAGGAAACTACTTTTTGGAAAAGAAAACAGATGGAACATGGAAGAAACAAGGATAATGGAAATCTTCCATGGTATACCTGCTGACAGTAATTCCCTTTTTTATAAAATGGTTCCCAACTTCCTATCCTAGTTTTGGACCCATTGTGGAGGGAGCACACAAAAAGCAGGGATGACAGATAACTTTCCATTTATTTAAACTGTGAATAATAATTGCACTGAAGATTTTTTTTTTTTTTTTTTGAAAATGATAATTTCACTGAAAGATCATCGAGGCTTTTAGTGGCTGTGGAGTGGATGTGGGCATATTCGTAGGATCAAAGACCACCTTAATGATTACAGTTTTTTCTGGCATTAGTGTTACCCAAAATTGTTGGTCAAGACTACTTTAAGATTATAAAGAACATTCTTTTGTTGGGCATATGTGATCTGCTAAGGATCTGACTGTTTTAATGTTTGGTTATACAAAATAGGGATATATCTTGTCTTTAACTTCTTTTGAATGTCTTTGTTAATCTTTAGCATAGATGATTCTAATTTGAAAAATACATGTTTTCATCCAAATGCACCAGAACTACCTTGCTATATTATTGGAAGTTACTTTTTTTTTTTAAAAAAAAGAACAGAGGAAAAAATCCAAATGCAACAGGAATGCATTGTAGATCTCAGAGCCGTCTTTCCATGGGTCTGGGATAAGAAGATTAATGCAGTCTTCTTTCTTGTCTTTTTTTATTTATTTTTTTTGGCTCTGTGTATTCCAATTTCAACCCTTATATGAGTAGGTTCAACCCTTATATGAGGTTTTATGAATAATATACTGAGGTTTTCAGTGTGGTCATATGTGAAGGTCTGACAAAGCAAATTCACAGGTTTCAATTCTACTCGTTTCTCCATCTTCTACTTTTTTGGCAACTATTGGGACATTGAAAGTAAACTTCAATCATTGTGTTTCAGTTTTGCCCATATTAATTTTTTTATCTCCATTTATTTGACTTGTTTTCATTTATTTATAAAATCTGTGCTTGATTTCATTTATAAATCAAAGTGTGCATGAACTGATTTTGTTTTTCAATTGTATTGGTTGAGATGGTTGTTTTTGAAAGCTTGGAGATTGGCATTTCGGACTTAGGGGGTTTGTTGTCTCTCCATGCATGTTCTGCAGCAACACGAATTTTGAATTTGGGAAACGGGAAGCACGGAGATGTGAGGTGGGGTATCGCTGTTTTCTCCAAGACAGGGTGAAATATGAACAAGGGTTGCTGCGGGAATGTAGAAAGTTCATATCAATAGTCGGAACTTGAAAAAACTGATAGCTTGGTATCTCTTGAATGAGAAGTTTGTAATTTGTTGATTTTGATTTTCCTTACAAAGTAGGGTGTTGTGATCCTTTACTAATACAAAGTAGAAGTTTGTAACTGTTAGCTTGTTGGGGAATGCAATTTATGTTGGTTCTTTATTTGTGCTATGTGCTATTAACTAATTCAGAGTGGGTGGTCTAAGTTTTGTGTTTGAGTACTGTATGAAGTTTCTGAAATTTCTTTTGCTGTCCAAGTGTTGATCATTCAGTGTTTTCCATGATGCTGATGAATCCGGCTCATCTAGATCAAGTCCTAAAAAGCCCCGGATACAGATAGCAAGTATAGAAATGCGTGCATTGGGAGAATTTGAATTTAGAAAGTTGTTTCTAATATTAAGCTACCTTGGGAAGTGAGTTATGCTGGTTCTGTTCAAGTGCTATTTGTACAAAGAAGCACATGATAAGGATAGAGTTTGCTAAATTTTCTTCTTCCCCCTACTCTCTCTTTCCAGGAAGAGGCTTGAAGATGTACTATCGATGGAGATGATAGGAAAACTGAAATGCTTGCCAATGGCTAGATTTGAGGTTCTGCTACTAATGATATCAAGCTTCTGCTCAGGTTCAGGCCAGACGTGTTGCTATTTCATGTTTTTCTTAATGAATTGGGCTACTATTTAGGTATTCTTTTCTCCAACCTATTGCAATTAATTAGGTGGCTAAGATTATTGACCAAGTGCTTTTGGGTCTTATCCTATCTATGATGCAAGGAACTTGGAAAATAGGAGAGGACTTTATCTTTTATGCTATGTTCATGTAACATATTTGGTATCATTGATATTATATTTTTGAGCATTGTTACTTGATAGCTAATGACCTGTTCAGCATCACAAAGAAGTTTTATTTACTTAATAAAAGTTTTGTGGTTGTATGTTATGTTACAACTAGTGTCAGTTATACATTATTTATTATGAGAAGGTTGGCCATTATTTTAAAAGCACGAAATTAAATTTATTTATAAATCTCTTTGTTGTATACAAAATCTGAATTATGAATTTCTTTGTTGTGACAGATTCTGAATGCATCAAATCTAGACTAAAAGAAAACAGATGGAACATGGAAGAACCAAGGATAATGGAAATCTTCCATGGTATACCTGCTGACAGTAATTCTAGGTCCCATTGTCGAGGGAGCACACAAAAAGCAGGGATGACAGATAACTTTCCATTTATTTAAAATGTGAATAATAATTGCACTGAAATTTTTTTTTTTTTTTTTTTTGAAAATGATAATTTCACTGAAGATCATCGAGTCTTTTAGTGGCTGTGGAGTGGATGTGGGCATATTCGTAGGATCAAAGACCACCTTGATGATTACAATTTTTTCTGGCATTAGTATTACCCAAAATTGTTGGTCAAGACTACTTTAAGATTATAAAGAACATTCTTTTGTTGGGCATATGTGATCTGCTAAGGATCTGACTATTTTAATGTTTGGTTATACAAAATAGGGATATATCTTGTCTTTAACTTCTTTTGAATGTCTTTGTTAATCTTTAGCATATATGATTCTAATTTGAAAAATACATGTTTTCATCCAAATGCACCATAACTGCCTTGCTGTATTATTGAAAGTTACTTTTCAAAAAAAAAAAAAGAAAGAGAAAAAAATCCAAATGCAACAGGAATGCATTGTAGATCTCTGAGCCGTCTTTCCATGGGTCTGGGATAAGAAGATTAATGCAGTCTTCTTTCTTGTCTTTTTATATTTTTTTTTCGGCTCTGTGTATTCCAATTTCAACTGAAAACTTTACTGCTCTTGTTTCTCCACTGTCCACTGTAGGCTCAAACTAAAAGAGCTCAGCACATGGCTCTTCTGTTTTTAATTTGATCTTTATACTCTTACCAATGCAAAGTTGTCGAGATAATGTCACATCTGGACAAAATTGTACCATCAGAGTACAACACCATGGAAGCCCTAAGTCAAATTGTACCAATCTAAGTACAACACCATGGAAGCCCTAAGTCCTAATTTTTTCATTGATGTGGACATCTGAATCAACCAAAAGCACAACCATTCTTCTGGTGTTTTGGCCCAGATATTATCCAATACGAAGCTCATGGTATCTATAACAATTGTAGTTCAAGGTAAATTACTTATGCATGCATATTTATTAATTTTAACTTTTTGCCACAGTGGTTTAGTGCACTTACTGCAGCTGAGGCACTTACGCTTTATGTAACTTTCTGAAGTGTTTTTGTGTGCTCATGAAGAAATTTCAGAATGTTATTCACAAATGCTCCCACAAAGGCCCCCCAGTTTTCTTTTCTATTCTTCCAATTTATGAGTAACAAAGCCAAGGTATTTCTCCCAGCAATTAATAGACATCTGTAAAGTAGCTCATTAGTTTTGAGTTCAACTTTAGCCATTGGTGTTGTATGAGTTCTATGCTGTTTCATGTGTATGTTGTTTTTCAGATTTCATTAACATCACCTCGGGCTGGTAATCAAATGCCCTATCTGTTGCCTTCTCTTTTATGCTTAGAGAGATATTGTGGTGTTTATTTGCACACTTCAAAATTTTCCATTGCACTGCTAATTTCTATCTATTTCCCCTTTGGCTTCTGGCAGATGCGACTTGAAGGTGAACCTGTGGATGAAGAACAAACAGTTTTAGACCCAGAACTGCTTGCAGAGGTAACTGGCAGAAAATCCAATTTGATCTACCTTGTACATCATTTAATTTCCTTATTTCATTTTTCTTTGAGGAGCAAGCTAGCTTTGAAATCATTAATTTCTGTATATCAGAAAGTCTATTTGGACATACTGGGAAGCCCGAATTGGGGACCGATCCGATGTGTACGACCACGTGGCGCTGACGTGGACCAACTATTCAGTCATTCAACTTTCACATGGGCGGGAGAATGAAATAAACCAAAAAAAAACAAAAAAAGGAAAAGGAGCTCTGCCCAGAAAATGCCCAAATCGTTGAATGCTGGTTTCTGCTTCTTCTCCCTGTTCAGCCCTTCTCCACCGTCGACCGCCTCGCCGGTGATCTGGATCTACCCCTTCTGCTTCCACCGCAACCACTTCCCCCTCACTACTCGTCCATCTCCGACGACGGTTTCTTTTGTCCTCTATCTCTGGTTCTTGTTCGTCCCAAACATCCACTCTGGTTCCTCTTTCTCTCGGCGACGGAAGAGGAGCAACGGGAGAGGAAGAAGAGCAGCCCGCTGGTCCTTGATTCCCAGGCCTGTTTTTGTTTTTTTTTTATATATATATATATTGTATTTTTAATTAGTTGGCAAACTCGATCTGGGTTCTCTTTCCATATATTTGGGGCAATTTTATTTTCTCTTTCCATGGTGATTTGGGGCAAATGCAGCCTATGATGGCAGGATTCAATCCAAACAACGTCACAACAGATATCATCCAGCAGGTCTTTTTGACTTTTTTTTTTTTTTTTTGCTCCAGTACTGGCTCAATATCAGTTCTGTTATTCTTATTGTTGTTGGATTTTCTGCATGAGTTGTTTTGATGATGGTATGCTCATTTTATGTGAGTGATTCTTCTTTGTTTTGTTTCTAGTTTTGTATCTCGGGGTGGGCTTGGATTTTTCATGTGTTGCTCTTGAAGCAGACAGAACCATTTTAAGGGTTTTTGCTTGCTTTGAAGCTGGATATGAAATGGGTCTTTTGCAGGTCTTTATCTGGTATTTGCATATTTTGTTGATGGATGTGAAATGGATCTTAGTTGCTTTGATATGTTATGCTTGTATCCACATGGATTTTACAGGGGTTTATGGACATTTATTTATTTATTTTTCCTATATAGTAGTTTGCGACCTGTTATTTTTGGATGTTGTCATTATTTTTCTGCACAGATTTTCATTTTATGTCTTGATGTTATTGGATCGTCATTCTCCTGGTTACCATGTTTTTGCTTGCTTGTTATTAAGAAATTGAGCTATGTAATTTGTGGGAGCTGCTTCTACTAACATGTATAGGCATAGATTGGAAGTGATGTTAAAAAATCATCAGCATCATCATCATTCAAGCTTTGTCCAAATTATTTTTGGGCCAGCTACATTAATTCTATTTCACTATTCCATCCATGTACCAACTTACCATCTCTATTTTTTTTTTCCCACTGTCGCAGTTTCAACCAATTGATTCTACCAGAGTATCCTTCCAAAGAACAGCTGCAGGAGAGTTTGCTTTTGGCCATCCATGAGGCGAGCGAAGGGTTTGGTTTCGGCTGAGAATCATTGAGGTGCTAAAAGAGGCCATTTCGGTCATAGTGTGCAGTGTGTACCCCTATGTTAGAACAGGGCTACAGCCAGGTGTTTGTATGCATCTTGGCTAGCCATATGGAGTGGTTGTTTGAACTATGAATGGCTGCAATCTCTAGCACGACATTCAGTTGTATCTTTAACTATGAATGGTTGTTTCAAATTCATACATGTTATTATAGATTAGACAAGGAGTAAATGAATGGATTTTCCTTGTTGGTAGAGAAGAGATCTTGTTGGGTAAATGAATGGATTTTTCTTCAATTGTGAATCTTCGATGCCGAGCTTTGTATGGATTTTGGTTTCTTTGGTAATTATGGAAAACATTGCAAAATAAGTTTATCTTGTATCTGAACAGCTCTATGTTGTTGTGGTTTATTGGGGAAAATTTTATTTCTGAACAGGGCTATCTTGTATCTCAACAGGGCGCATGAGAACACTGCATGTGATTGGTCAAGATGATGGCCCTATTCACCTTGCATTGGATGTGCTTGTTCCTAAAGTTGTGTTGCAAAAGTGCGCGATTTGAAACGCTGGCAAACGTGATTGTATCGTGCCGGCAAATAGCATTTCTTAAGTTTATAATATGGACTTTGAAAGCTCCAAATTTCAAACCCAAAAATCCCTCGGTACGTGGGCAAAAAAGTGTGCCAAACAGGGGTACTAAACTTCGTTCCTGCAGATTTTCTAAACTGAGTTGCAAAAGTGCGTTGGTTTGAAACGGAGGCAAACATTGTGATTGTATCGTGCCGAAAATAGCATTTTTTTAAGTTCATAATATGGACTTTGAAAAGCCCAAATGTCGTTCGTGCCCATCGGGACGTTCGCAAAAATAGCAGCTTCGTTCCTGCAGATTTCTCATCCGAGTTGCAAAAGTGTGCATTTTGAAACGCAGGCAAACGTGATTGTATTTTGCCGGAAAATAGTAGTTTTTAAGTTCAAATATAGACTTTGAAAGTCCCAAATTTTGTCCAAAAAACTCAGGTGTGGGCAAAAAAGTCTGCCAAACAGGGGGTACTCAGTTTCGTTCCTGCAGATTTTCTCATCCGAGTAGCAAAAGTGTGCGGTTTTGAAACACATGGAAACGTGATTGTATCGTGCCGCCAAAATAGCAGTTTTTTAGTTCATAATATGGACTTTGAAAGTCCCAATTTCGTCCAAAAACTCCATCGGGACGTTGGCAAAAAATTGTGCCAAACAGGGGTACTCAGCTTCTTTCTTGCAGTTTTTATCAACCGAGTTGCAAAAGTGCGCGGTTTGAAACGCAGGCAAACGTTGATTGTATCGTGCCGGAAAATAGCATTTTTTTTAGTTCATAATATGGACTTTGAAAGCCCCAAATTTCGTCGAAAAAATCCATCGGGACGTTGGCAAGAAAGTGTGCCAAACAGGGGTACTCAGTTTCGTTCCTGCAGATTTTCTCATCCGAGTAGCAAAAGTGTGCGGTTTGAAAACACAGGGAAACGTGATTGTATCGTGCCAGCAAATAGCAGTTTTTTAGTTCATAAATATGGATTTTGAAAGTCCCAAATTTCGTCCAAAAAATCCAATCGGGACGTTGGCAAAAAATTGTGCCAAACAGGGGTACTCAGCTTCTTTCTTGCAGTTTTTATCAACCGAGTTTGCAAAAGTGCGCGGTTTGAAACGCAGGCAAATGTTATTGTATCGTGCCGGAAAATAGCAGTTTTTTAGTTCATAATAATGATTTTGAAAGCCCCAAATTTCGTAGAAAAAATCCATCAGGACGTTGGCAAAAAAGTGTGCCAAATAGGGGTTCTCAGCTTCGTTCCTGCAAGAAATCAATCCTGCAAATTTTTATCAACCGACTCAGTTTGCAAAAGTGCGCGGTTTGAAACGCAGGCAAACGTTAGTGTATCGTGCTGGAAAATAGCATTTTTTAAGTTCATAATATGGACTTGAAAGCCCCAAATTTCGTCGAAAAAATCCATCGGGACGTTGGCAAAAAAGTGTGCCAAAAAGGGGTACTCAGATTCGTTCCTGCAGATTTTATCAATCGAGTTGCAAAAGTGCGTGGTTTGAAGCGCAGGCAAACGTTATTGTATCGTGCCGGAAAATAGCAGTTTTTTTAGTTCATAATATGGACTTTGAAAGCGCCAAATTTCGTCGAAAAAAATCCATCGGGACGTTGGCAAAAAAAGTGTGCCAAACAGGGGTACTCAGCTTCTTACCTGCAGTTTTCTATCAACCGAGTTGCAAAGTGCGCGGTTTGAAACGCAGGCAAACGTTATTGTATCGTGCCGGAAAATAGCAGTTTTTTAGTTCATAATATGGATTTTGAAGGCCCAGATTTCGTAGAAAAAAAATCCCATCAGGATGTTGGCAAAAAGTGTGCCAAAATCGGGTTCTCAGCTTCGTTCCTGCAAATTTTATCACCGAGTTGCAAAAGTGCGCGGTTTGAACGCAGGCAAACTGAGTGTATCGTGCCGGAAAATAGCAGTTTTTAAGTTCATAATATGGACTTTGAAAGCCCCAAATTTCGTCCCGATGGAAATCCATTGGGACGTTGACAAAAAGGTGTGCCAAACAGGGGTACTCAGATTCGTTCCTGCAGATTTTATCAACCGAGTTGCAAAAGTGCGCGGTTTGAAAACGCAGGCAAACGTGATTGTATCGTGCCGGAAAAATAGCAGTTTTTTAGTTCATAATATGGACATTTTTCAAACATGCACTTTTGGCAACACAACTTTAGAAACAAAGCACATCCAATCAAGGTGAATAGGCCCATCATCTTC